>CM077246.1:23889193-24189193 GCA_039654775.1 Spinibarbus caldwelli | reverse complement strand
TGTGTGTGTTTTTGTCAGTTGAAGCGCTACTGGTGCGCTGTATGAAGCGTCTCAGCCGAATGCGCAGCCTTTAAATCTATACTTAATTTGATGATAATTTTCGTCCAGTGTTTGCAGTATTTCTCACCAGAAGTTAAAACCGATAACACTGTCTTTATACTTCGTTAAACTAGAGTTGTGGATATCTCATAACTCCCTCATAAACGCTTGTCAACGCTGCCGTCTCTTTCTTTTCTTTTTCGGGCCTGGGCCAGTGTTGCCACCTTGTGGACAACAATTCAAGGCATATGTGCGAACTGCGCGTACTTCTCCCTTGGGCCAGACTAAGATGATTGGCAGGCCAGATTTGGCCAGTTGACTACCCCTGGTATACAGTATCTGTTAAACAGCCGCTCAGGCTCACTCATAAGGGTGGATGCACTTACATTGTTTCCTACAAAGCTATTCAGCAGGTCAGTTATGACAAAAAATTTAAACTGATTTGTGAGCTTGCAGACTGAATTGAATGTGACTAGGGAAACACTGTTAGGTGCAATAATGCATTTTAGTCATTCATGTTAGAAGCCATATTTTATTTGAAAGGAATGATGAAAAAGAGGGATGTAAGAACTAGAGGTCGACTGATTGATCGGCCGGCCGATTAATCGGCCGATTTTTGGCATTTTTTAAATTAATCGGCATCAGCCGATTGTGCTGCAAATTAGGCAGATTTATAGGCAGGCGCATCTGCGGGCAGCTAAGCGTTGTTGCGGAACGCCGGAGAATCTCTCTCCCTCTGCGGCGGTGTGAGACGGAGCAGCTCACACTCTGCAGCCGCGGCTTGTTCACACACAGCTTCAGCTAACAATGGCAGGGCAGAACAGACCATTTCGAAAGCGGAATTACGTTTTACCCTACTAGAATTGATGCCGGAAAGTTATCATATTCATAAGTGCAGCAAGTCATTTGCATGTGAAAGTAGAAACATATTAAATTCAGATGAAACTTCTGGGCTGATTATAACGTGCACATTAACTTTCCTTATGAAATGTGTGTGTGGGTCCGACAATAGCCTCCACGATGTCATCGCTCGTGGCCAGTGCACTCTTAAGCAGTTATGATCAGCAGGTTGTGTAATGAACTCTTTTATTTTGTTATCACTATGGCCATTTGACTTATAGTAGTGTCCAGTGTTTCGCATACATTGAGTTATTTGTGGCGACTCGTCACAATATCAAAACTGACCGCCACAAATAGATTTTCCAAAAGGCTTATACTTCCTTGAATAAACTGAGCACTGCACATTTCAAAATTAAAATGCAGTGCAGGTGTTTTTATAAGAATGTATCTTTGAAAAATAACCGACTGTCTTCAAAAAAGCTTTGATGTCATTTTCATTTCATCTTTCCTGTAATGCCTGATAAAGTAGCGTTTGTGAGCGCAACGCTTATTTGATTACAGCCGTTACCAGGCAAACCCGCTCCAACAGCGCCTCCTGCTGGCAGAAAATGAATTTGCAGTCTGTGGGAAACACTGGTGTCTGTCAGCAAACATGAACAAAAAGCATCCTTCAGAACTGTTTTGAGAAGATGCTTAAGTTTTGAGCCATGTATTATTACTCTAAATTGGGCTACTACTCCTATTACTATCTTGTACCCTGCAATAATCATTTACTCAAACTCACTTTTATGAGATGAATGGGGGAAAAAAAGAAAATTGGCCAAACATATCGGCTAAAAAAATCGGCATCATACATCGGCCATCGGCTGCCCTGTTTTCTAAATATCGGCTTCGGCCGGTGAAAAACCCATATCAGTCGACCTCTAATAAGAACAGGCTCCTAAAAGACAATAAATACACATAATTGTGTGCACTGTAGGGCTGCAACTAACGATTATTTTGATAATCGATCAGTTGGCCGATTATTTTTTCGATTAATCGGATAAAAAAGCTAAATTTTCTTCTTTTTTTTATTTTATTGACAAAAACACTTCCACATTCTGCCCAATGTCCTTCAAACAAATGTGCCAACTGAATGCTATGAAAACATACAGTGCTTAACAATTTATTAGACCACCTGTCACAATAAAGAGAAAACAAATATTTTAGGAATCTGTCAAAGAATTGTTTAAATCTAAAAATGTTATTGTCATTTATTGGGCAAATAACAAACTGAAACAACTAAATATTTATTCACATAATAAAAAAATAGCCTCCTGTCTTTCATAACAGCATGCATTTCTTGCTGACAATTTTTAGGTACTTTTTGACTGTAATTGGGTATCTGAAAAAATCTCTCATAGATCTTTCATTCATAGATAACAGAAATAATTCTATTATAGCATTAGAAATAGCCTACTGTTACTAAAGAGCTTATGCATATTGGAGGACTAACCAATACAGATAGCTAAAAAATGATTTTAGTAAACACCAATACTGTTAGTTTAGAGCAGCAGTGGCACAAAGCTTACATTATTTGTTATAGGCCTATAGTTTAAATCTCTTCATCAAAAATTGAGATAATAATAAAAATAATAAAGACGAATAAAAACACAAACTCAGTGTTAACCAACTTTCTGATCACAGTCACGTTTACTGTAATTTCTTTATCCTGTAAAAGGCGCCTATGAAGCGTCTGATATTTATATTCAGACAACTATACGCGGTTACCCCTTTACAGTTCCTACTCATAAAATACGTGCACTACATGTTGACTTTTAAACCTTAATTTAACATTCAACAACAGATATTTCAGCACAATGAATGTTTTTGCGCTGAATATTAATCCCTCTCTGACGTGCGTTCACACGCCCACCGCGCCGGCCCTCATTCAGTAAAGATTTAAACTTAACGCAGACTGTCAGGACAGAACTTTATGCAAAAATGGAAATGCTCGCGTGAATTTGTGACATTTACAGATAAGGATATGACCGTAAACTGAAAGTGTTTGCGCTGAGGACGCACACGCATCTGTCAAAGCGCCTGACAAGGCAAGCCATTACGCTAATGCATTAGCTTAAAGCTTAAAATAAAGAATTGTCATGTTTTGGGCAGCTTGGATCACGTACTTCTCCCGCAGCATCTCATTCTGTTTCCTCCACTATTTTTAGATGCATTTTGGCCATAGAAATGCGTTATTCAGTGCTGTAACGTTAATTTGACGTGACCGGCTGAAGTTGGACGTGCACTGTGGGCAGACCCGACTAATCGATAATGAGAATCACTGTCGATGATTTTCATTATCGATCTATCTATCTAACTATCTATCTGTCTGTAACCCTGGGTAAACTTGGGTTAATTAAGCCTTTACATTATTTCTACTGTGATTTAATCCCAGTGTATTTTGATTGTAAACATTCACGTTTAAGTTCGTTACGGTGTTTATTTTTAAGTGTGTTCACCTATATTTATAACCTTCAGTATGCAAATATGGGTAAGCAAAATCATTCATTTTGATTGGTTTGTAAATGTAATGGTCCCACCCCCTTAATTGGATGGTGTATTCTGATTGGCGGATCAAGATCCTTTTTAAGGGGAGAACTGTTGAATGACAGGGGAGAAGAGAAAGAGAAGTGAGAGAGATAAGAGAGAGATAAGAGAGAAGACTCGAGTTTCATTTGATCCGCGATTGTTACAGTGTCTTAAACTTGCTATTTTGTGATAAAGTAGGTGTTTCAGCAAGAATTCATCTGTCAGTGTTTTGACAGCGTTTTTGGTGTAGTTCGCAGTCTAAATTGAGTATTTCAAGCGAGTTTTATAGAATAAGTGTCTCGCACGTGGCATTGTTTACATTCAGACGGGAAGCCGGTTGTTACAAGTGTCTGTGTACGGATCGTCGAGAGAGACGGTGAGCGTGTTGAGGACATCGCTGGACGACGGACTACAAGAGCGCTAATCAGCCTGTATTACAAGTTTCTCCGGCATCGACAGAGAAGTGTCGCAACCCCAGATAGCGCTCTGATTCCCTGAGAGAATTTAGAGTTCCTCTGGCATCGCTGGATACACCTCATCGAGGGAGAGTTCGCAATTGTCGTCGGAGCAAGAGAGGCTGAGCGGAGTAATCTTCACGCTCGACCGCTTGGAATTCACTTTCATTGAGATACTCGCCATTGTTTTATTTTGTTTATTTTTTATTGTTTATTTTGAGTACTGTGTACACAGTAATATGTGAGCGGCATGTACGTACGTGATTGTGTTTTTGAGAAAACAATGTTTATGCGTGGCTAGTGAAAAACTAAAAATTTTCTATAAATTTTCTAAGTCACTTTTTGAGTAGAAAGGGTCTATGCGAGAGGGCGTGAACTATCCTGTATAATGCTGTGATCCACTCCTGAGAAGACAAAGGCCCACATAATGAGCTGCATAATGAGCCATTCAGTCAGGTATGTGACTGAGAGGGAATTGCTACAAGAAAGAATGTGAGGAAAAAAGAAATGTATATATTTTTTGTTTGTAGTTTATTTAGAATATATATATATATATATATATATATATATACAGTCCCCTCCTAAGTATTGGAACAGTAAAGACAAAATTGCTCTGTTGGCTGTGGAGTCAAGACATTTGCAAATATGATTAAAAAAATGAATATGAGACAAAACTACAGAATGTCACATTTTATGATTAGCCGTTTCAACACATACACGTTTTACCAAATGAAAACAACAGCACTTTTAGAGTTCATCCCACTCATTGATGTGAGCATAAGTATTGGGACAGTTGAACATAAGGCAGATATAAAAGATTAAAAGCTATTATTTAGTTGCAGATCCCTTGCGCACAATCACAGCAGTGAGTCTGTGACCCGTAGACATCACCAGACTCTTGGTCTCATCCTTTGAAATACTTTTCCCAGCTTTTAATGCAGCCAATTCCAGTTGTTGCTTGTTTTGGGGAGTTTCTGCCTTTACCCTCCTCTTCAGCTGGTGAAATTCATGTTCAATCGGATTTAAAACTGGAGATTGACTTGGGCAATCTAAGACTTTCCATTTCTTTGCCCTTATAAATTCCTTGACTGAACTGGCCGGGTGTTTTGGGTCATTGTCCTGATGCAATATGAAGCACTTCCCAATGAATCTGGTGGCATTTTCTTGAATATTGGTAGGCAAGATGGTTTTGTACCCTTCCAGATTCACTCTGCTACTGTCATCATACATTACGTCATCAGTAAAGTTGAGAGGGCCTGTTCCAGAGACAGCCATACATGCCCATGCCATGACACCACCTCCACCATGCTTTACAGATGAGGCTGTATGCTTGAGATCTTTTGCAGTTCCCTTTTTTTCTCCACATTTTTGCTTTCCCATCACTTAGATAAAGGTTCATCTGTGTCTCGTCGGTCCATAAACACAGTTCCAAAACTCTTCTGGCTCACCTTTGTGCTTTTTTGCAAACTCTAATCTTGCCTTTCTATTTTTGGTGCTGGTCAGAGGTTTGCATCTTGCTGTGTAACATCTGTAATTCTGTGTCAAAGTCTCCTGAGGACAGTAGATTGTCAGAGCATCACCCCAGCTTTCTGGAGGTTGTTGGTGATTTTACAGACACGTCTTTTAGGGTTCATTTTCACACAGCTGATCACTTAGAAAGACCTGTGAGGCAACTGTTCCAATACTTATGCTCACATCAGATAGGGGGATGAAACTCTAAAAGTGTTGAACTTCTTAGCTGGTGAAACATCTATGTGTTGAATCACCCAATAATAAATCATGACATTCTGTAGTTTTGTCTCATATTCATCTTTTAATCATATTTGTAAATGTCTTGACTCCACAGCCAACAGAGCAGCAATTTTGTCTTTATTGTTCCAATACTTTTGGAGGGTATAGTTATATATATATATATATATATATATATATATATATATATATATATGTATGTAACTATCACATAAAATAACTTGAGATTCACTTGCGAGTGCAGTTAAACAGTTTATTAGGAACAAACAAACAAATAAACAACAGAAGAGTCAAGACATTGTGGGTGCAATATCCAAAATATCCAAAACAGTGGCAGGAAAGTGGAACCCATTAAAACGGGAGACAGCAGAAACTGCATGAGAAAACACAAAACAGACATGAGCAACACAATGAATGGACAAAGACAAAGCAAACACTGTGACAATATATACGTTACCAGTCAAATTTTTTAAACAGTAAGATTTGTAATGTTTTTTTTTTTTTTTAAAGAAGTGTCTTCAGCTCACCAAGCCTGCATTTATTTGATCCAAAGTACAGCAAAAACAGTATATTATATTTATTATAATATATAAATATTTTTACTATTCAAAATAACAGTTGTCTATTTGAATATATTATAAAATGTAATTTATTCATGTGATTTCAAAGCTGAATTTTTGACATCATTACTCCAGTCTTCTAATATTCTGATTTGCTGCTCAAAAACATTATTATTATTATTATTATTATAAATGTAACATTATAAATGTCTTTATCATCACTTTTGATTTTTTTGCACTCGATTTCACACATTTTAGTCTGGAGTTATAGTTTGGGAAAAGTCCAACTAGTAAATGCGTTCAACTTTGTCACAACAACACATTGTCTAATGGCAATAAGAAACATTACTTACTCGGTATAAAAGATCTCCTCCGCTGGCTCCAGATGCGCGTTCTGTTTGTGAGATAAGCAAAACTTATTCCTCTCAGCATGTCTTCATCTGAGGTAAATACAAGGCTTTTTCCTCTCAGCGTCTTCTTCCAAAAACGAAAAGTATCTGAGATGAACATGTTGCTGCTTTGTTTACGGTGATGTGGGCGTTTACATGCTGCTCGTCTCACGTGGAGATTTGTAATATCAATAGCGCGAGCAGTGCGTGGGAGTGACCTACTGTATTGACCCGAATATAAGACGACCCTGATTATAAGACGACCCCCCTTTTTCCAGATGTACCTTTTGGAAAAATGCTTTTTGAAAGCCAAATCTTGTTTTTTTTTTTTTTCTCTGTAAAACCCATTTTTTTCTTAAATTATTTTCTTATTGCATATTTTTCCTATTTTAATTTTTGTTATGAAAGTATGGTAAATACTGATAAAATGTACCAACAATGACATTTAAAAATATACACTTTTTGATATACCATAAAAATAACAGGTAGCCCATCTGAATTATATAACATTTAGGCTATCCATCTCATAGTAGCCTACTAAAATTTCATTATCAGTAGAAGTGAAATGTTATTGTTGTCTTCAAATCTGGGTACTGTCTTATGTTTTAAAATCACTTATAGAGGAAGTTTATTCCCATCAGGCTAACATGACAGTCACGACTATTATTACGTATTTCATGGCACACTCGTTTCATGCGTTTTTGGCGCCACTTATTGTTGTGGGTGTATTATTGACGTCAAAGTCTAGACCCTGAATATAAGACGACCACGTTTTTTCAGATGTAGTTCAATGAAAAAAACATTGTCTTATATTCGGGTCAATACAGTAATTAGAGATAATGAGATCAGAGGGAAAAACTGGACCTGTCATTGGTTTCATATGGATTACTTTATCACAGAATATTTGTTTTCTGTAAGACTTACTTCATTTAAGAGTAGACATGTCAAGCTTTCTATAGATATATTTCTCATGTCTCTGTGTAAAGTATTTGCTGAGTTTCAGTTCATTTTAGTGATGCGTTTTTAAAAAGCAGTTCACGGAGAGAGTGAAGACAGAGAACTAGGCGTGGGTGCTATACCGGTATTAACGTGACTACCGGTATTATGTTGTGCCATGATATGGATTTTGCTATACCGTGGATACCGTTACATATTCATGGATTTCATTGGATGGACAGACAAAGATTTTTTTTCCCCGCGGTCGTTACTGCGTCATCAGAGAGAGAGAGAGATGCCCCGCTTGATCGGACATAAATCAGAACCGGATAGTTTTTGCTCCAAACACACGATCGGCTCTTCGGAACTGCACATAGACTGGATTACAATAATTTCCCTAAATGTAATTTGTGTGCAATTCAAGTTACAGTTTTTACATTTGATCAGCTCTTGCTTTCCCTGGGAATCGAACCCATGATCTTGGCATTGCTAGCGCCATGCTCTACTATTTGAGCTACAGGAAAGCTTATATAAGGTTAAAATACATATTTTGCCTGTAATATTTTGCCTGTAATTATACTAAGGCAAAATAAAATACATATTTTGCCTGTAATTTAACTAAGGTCTACTAAAATGTGATTCCAATTTTTTCCCCCTCATATCGCGCTATAATATCGATACCATCTGGACAGTGGAAAATATCGTGATATGAATTTTAGCTCATATCGCCGACCCCTGCTGAGAACACACCCTGTTTGTTTTCTTTATTTTTCAAAAGCACAAAGTTTAGTTGTTATTTTGAGTGTATACAAATAAAAGTAGACCCCTTACAGATTCAAATGGTGTATTGCTCTTATCTGTATGATCAAATATGGCAGAGTAATTCAAGCTCTTTTCGGCCTTATCAGGAAAATCTGCCACAAAACGTGTATCCGCGGGCATCGACTCCAGAGGGTTAAATGCCTGTTACGGTTATTGTTATTGTCTCAGTTGCTCTTACAGCAAACTGTATATAGTCAGAAGGACTAATTTCAGTAGTCATCTGCAGATACTGAGATATATTTGAAATAATTCACTCAGGGTCAATTTTAAGTGAGCAGTTTCCTTTACTGAAGTGTTGTTCATTGATACATTGAATATTGATACTATATATAGTCTATTTTGTTACCTTTTTACACTGTCTATTTATTTATTGACCCATTAATCTATTTATTTCTATTTTTCTGTTTATTGACATTTACATATTTATTGACATTTGACTTTATTCAATTACTTACTTTGATAATAAAACATTCTAGTTTTATACTTACCCATACTTACCTGGTGTATTTACCTGGATTCACCATACTTACCTGTAGGCTTAGCTTGTAAATAGTAGTAATACCAGAGGTGTGTAATAGTTCATAAGACTAGTCGAGAGACAAATAACTAGAACCCGGTGCTCCACCCTAACAGAACTTGAGGGCCGTAACTCTTGAGAGGGCAGGGGGCTCTACATATCTATCTATCTATCTATTATGGAAGCCGTTTCTGCCACTGAATAAAAAAATTAAAAAAGGAGAGACTGATATGTTCTCAAAATTGTGAGTTTATATCTCGCAGTTCTGACTTTATTTCTCAAAATTGCGACTTTGTGTCTCGCAATTGCAAGTTTATATCACGCAATTCTGACTTTATTTCTCAGAATTGCGACTTTGTCTCGCAATTGCGAGTTTGAAAGTGAAAGTCGTGACGTATTGTCAAGTATGGTGACCCATACTCGAAATTGGTGCTCTGCATTTAACCCATCCAAGTGCACACACACAGCAGTGAATAGTGAACACGCACACACACACCGTGAACACACACCCGGAGCAGTGGGCAGCCATTGCTCCAGCGCCCGGGGAGCAATTGGGGGTTCGGTGCCTTGCTCAAGGGCACCTCAGTCATGGTATTGAAGGCAGAGAGAGTGCTGTTCATTCACAATCCCCACCTTCAATTCCTGCCGGTGTGAGAATCGAACCAGCAACCTTCAGGTTACAAGCCCAACTCTCTAACCATTAGGCCACGACTTCCCCCTATCTATCTATCTATTATGGAAGCATATGTAATTGTATCATGCAATTATGAGAAAAAAGTCGCAATTACCTTTTTAATTTTTTATTCAGTGGCGGAAACGGGCTTCCATAATCAGTCAATCAATCGATCTATCTATCTATCTATCTATCTATCTATTAGGGATGCAACAATTCAGTTAGCCCATGGTTCAATAAATACCTCTGTTTTTGACCGCGGTTTTCGGTTCGGTAAGTAAGTAAATAATGTAAATTTTGATTTCATGAGGACTTTAAAACTAATTAACGAATTAACGACGACAACAACAAACTCCTGTAAACTTCTATACATCGGAGAAAAACGGGGAAAAAACGTCTACTTCAAATTTCAATTAATTATTGTTTTACTAATTTTTAATTAAGTAATTTTTCTATTATTACTCAAAATATGATAGATTGACTATTATTGAGCATTATAAACTCATGTAATGTCTGTTTCATTTATACTGGAAGCCGGAGGGTGCTCTTGTGCAGAAACCCCACATATGCATCACAGAAGTAACAGAACTCATGACGCTCCAGGAAATCCCTAATATGGACAAAAGCATCCAGCTGTCACTGTAACTGAATAAAAAGAAAAAATGTTTTAACTGATCAAACAATAAGACAATAAACATACAATGTGACAATTAGGGCTGGGCGATTTTTCAGATTTTATCGATTAATTTGAATTGAATGTTTTGCCATGATTTTATTTTTTTGAAATCGAGGAATCGCGATTTTGAATAGAAATATTACCAAACATCAGAATTAGACACTTTGACAATATGCCGATGATAACAGTAAAGAGAAAAGAATGATCTGACCGCATGTCCGTGCACGTGATTAACCGCTCACGTGTGACGCGCTCATATCTCGAGGCACCATTCACACAGAATGCGCTTTTGTGTTGATAAAGATGCGACGCGTGCAGAGGAATAGGAAAAAATACAAGAAGATGGGAGTTGAACTTCTCTTAACTTGAGTGCCGCGTTTTTAAAATGCGGTTTTAATGTATGAGATGCTGCAAGAGACGTGAGTGCAACAGTCATGTCCATGTTTACATAGAAAAAACAATGGAAAAGCAGCGCAATCGAATAAAAAACCTGTGAGAAACTACTACTGTATGTCTGATATTTCATGTTTGCATCACGGTGACAGACTGAAAGCTGCTGTTCATTGTTTTCACAGAACGTTTATTATTAATAGTCTACTGGTGTTATACATTCAGAAGTCAGAAAGAGCTTTATTACCGACTAGCCTATGTTTACAGACAAGGAATTTGACTTGGTGACAGGAGCTTCCAGTGCAGAGGAAAGTATGAACATAGGACATAGGAATTACACAGTAGAGATGGAGTATAACACTAATATAAGAAAAACAGAAAATTAAATAATGCAGTATATACAGAAGTAGAAATATAGAGAAATGTAACTGTTTAAATGAGTGTACAGATTTACAAGTGTGTAGTTTACAAATGTACAATTTTTGGATTCTATGTATAAAGAATCATTTTGAATTTGAATTACATTGAGAATTTTTGAAGTATTTTCATTGTAGCCCATTATTTCTGAACATATAACATGTATAAGACACATTTGTAAAGGATGTAGTTGTAGTTCATGCATCTTTTCTGCAAAGATATTTATCAAGTGATTTGTTTAACATTTACATCATGTTGACAGCTTCATGTGTGGTGCACTTGGAATATAATTTTCTTTAACTAGAGGATTAATAAAGAAAAAGTTATTTGAATCATGTTGTAGTTACATTTTTAAGTTGACTAGTTAAAAATCTTAAAAAATCGAGAATCAGTTAAACGTTCTGAAAAAATCTAGATTAATTTTTTTTGCCAAATCTCCCAGCCCTAGTGACCAATATATGGTTTGTCTGTGTTCTTCAAGCCATCGACAGCCTATATTTTCTGCATCATTCTGTGATAAGAAGCCACATCACATCACCAAAAAAAACATTATTTTAAACACTCAACTGCATTCCAAAGGCATGTTATAAGCGGGGACGCATTTCCTCATCAGCGTGCAGACTCACAGGCACGAAAACAGAGCCAATCCAGAGAGAAATAAAACACAAAATTATTAAAGCACAAAACGTATTCACAAGCGCGTATTGAACCCGCGGATCGAGCTATCTATCTATCCTTCTATATGTACATCCATCCATCCATCCATACATACATACAACTGTCTATCTGTCTGTCTGTCTGTTTATTTGTTTACAGTGTAGTTACACCTAATTATGGTGCCTCATTTCAGAATCCAGGTCCACATTGAAATGTAGTCATTTATTTGAAATCTGCATTATTTTCTGCAGCAGAGGCGGAATCCGCCAGAGATCTTTGGCAACAGTTGGAGCATCTTTGTGCTTCTGGAAACAGATTTCCAGCTCATTTGTTAGTAACATGTATTATACAGAACAGATGTCTGCATTATGATAACCAATTGAGATGGACACACATATACATGCACAGTTTACGGATGTGTTTGCATGGGAGTTATGTGTGTGTGATCTCATATGGTTTTAAAATTATTAATTCGTCATAATTTGTATGCACTCATAAATATAGATTAGATTTGTGATGAAAGTCCATACTCTCTTTCTCTTTATGTATAATCTCTCATACTTCAGACGAGTCCGAGTGAAGCATCTCTGTTTTCAAAGTGTCTCTGACACTTTCTTTTATCTGTCTCATCTCATCCACCAGATTTTTTCCCTCTCTTTGTCCATTTCACTTGTTCTTTTACAGGAACTGTTGTAAGGATGAAAACATGGCACAAGGTAGTTTCGAATATCACAGGATGAATCTCAATTCGTACTAAACTAGAATTTTATATTTTCAGGAGAACATGTAAGTAGTGCTTGCCCGTGTAAAGCCATAACGATTTTTTTCTCATCCAGCAAGTGAAAATCATAAGTATGATTGCCTAGAAATAACAGTGAAGTTTACTGTATATTTTGTATGAAGTATGTGAATTAACATTCAGGTGTCCCATATGAGCCCTCTGTGTTGTGAATGGCTAATGAAATCTCAGTTACTTTCAGACAGATCATTCTTTGACCTTCACTGTCGGACTGTTATCTCACACACACACACACACACACACACACACACACACACACAGACACAGACACAAACATGATTGTACACGCTGATTGTAGAGTTGATTCTCGGTGGGAGGGGTTTCATGCTGGATGACTGACAGTTCCTCTGCTGAGATTATTATAGGATGTGTGTAGCGGCACTGCTAGACTCCATATTAACAGAATTTGCTGGAATAGTAATTAGGTTTTTTACCACAAAAGAACATGATGAGTAGAACTGTGCATTCACTGTTTAGCACTTTCAAACAGTCCCATGGTAGCTCATAAACATGTTTAAAAAATCGGTGAAGCAGCTTATTCCTGTCTGAGTGGATGGTTAAAAGTTTGACTGTTTAAGGCTAATGTTGTGTTCCAATTCACATACTCCCATTATGCTCTAAAAGTATGCACTCTTATTGTGAAAAGAAAGTACATACTTTTCTATGTCTACACAGTAAAATCCCCAGTGTTAAATCAACACTCCGTGTATATATAATCCACACTCAGAGTGTTAAAAAAGTAACACTGAAGCAGTGTTAAAGTTAATGAGATAATTAGTTTAGTAATTGAGCGACGATTGAGCATTAGTGATGAAAACCTGCTGTTAACAAACTGAATAACTGAAAGGAAACAAGAACAGAAAAAAGAGATGAGACAAGCAGAAATACAAGAACTACAACTGATTTCAGCCACAGCCTTCGATGAAATCAACACAAGATAAAAGAAGACATTAAATCTCTCAAGATCTCAGTAGAGGATGATTAAACAACTCCACAAACAGCATTACCAGCTTCACACATTACTAACCAGGGGTGTGTTTCCCAAAAGCATCATTAGCTAACTATGGTCCTTAGTTCCATTGAATTCTATTGGTAATGACGGAACTTGCGACCATAGTTGTTTTTGGGAAACGCACCCCAGATTGACTTTAGATGTTGATGTTTTAGTTTTTTTGAATTACCATTATCGAGGTCAGTGTTTGCTTTAGTTGGGCTCTTGACCCTTGACTTAAAACAATTTTTTTGGCTGCCATAACTGTGTGTTTGTTTAGACATGTTAGTTATGGCAAAAAAAAAAGAAAAGAAAACGTGATCAGGGGCTGGTTACGTTTCAGTAAAGATGTGATCAGCATATAGTGGCTTGAGTAACTGATGTAATATGGAGTATAGTCACTGGTAGATTTATTAGTTAATTTTGTTGTTGAACGTATGATATGCGTAGTTTAAGCTCTGACAGTTTTAATATTAATCTGAAAGACTTTTGAAACTTTCTGCTCATCTCGTCTCTTTTTTCTGTTCTTGTTTCCTTTCTTTCAGTTACTCAGTTTGTTATC
Source organism: Spinibarbus caldwelli (assembly GCA_039654775.1). NCBI lineage: Eukaryota > Metazoa > Chordata > Actinopteri > Cypriniformes > Cyprinidae > Spinibarbus > Spinibarbus caldwelli. The sequence goes on along the minus strand of CM077246.1, from coordinate 24,175,150 downwards.
AGAAGGTGTTCATCACTAATGCTCAATTGTCACTCAATTACTAAACTAATTATCTCATTAACTTTAACACTGCTTCAGTATTACTTTTTTAACACTCTGAGTGTGGATTATATATACACTGGGAGTGTTGATTTAACACTGGGGGGTTTTACTGTGTAGCTATAAAGTAGGCAAGTTTTGAGACATACTACTTCCTCATAATTTGCGCCCTTATTGGAACACGCTGTCGCATTATTAGGTAAGTTCATCCTACTGTAAACTGGCCTGTCAATCATCTGATTAAATTTGAAGGAATATAATTTACCCAAAAAATTAACATTTGCTAACTATTTACTCACCCTCAGGCAATCCAAGATGTAGATGAGTTTGTTTCTTCATGAGATTTGGAGAAAGGTAGCATTACATCCAGGCCCGGCGCTGGGGGCGGGGGCAAAAGGGCACATTCGTGGGCCGTGCCCCCCCGAGTCACTGTGACCCCCTTTCCATCCTCTCCCCTCCTTGCTGAACGTGTTCGAAAGTGAAATCGGAAAAATAGTGCGCATACGAAAGCCATTGCACATTACTGTGATGTTTTTATCAGCTGTTTGGACTCATTCTGACGGCACCCATTCACTGCAGAGGATCCAGTGGTGAGCAAGTGATGTAATGCTAAATTCCTCCAAATATCTTCCCATGAAGAAACTAACTCATCTTTATATTATATGGACTGAGGGTGAGGACATTTTCAACATTTTTATTTTTTGGGGGAACTATTCCTTACATTGTCTCGTACATTCTTTTTTTTTAAATTCTTTTTTATTAGCATTTGTAATTCTTAACCGAATCCTCTTTTAAAGGTCCCCTGAAGTGCCTTGAAACACGCAGCGTTATTCTATGTGGTGACGTCATTTCAACTGAAACAGGAAGACAGGGCGGGACATATCGAGCAGCCCCGCCCCCTTTTTTAAAATAGCCAATAGCGTTTTGTTTGTATCTGCTGGGGCCAGAGCTGTTGAGCACAGTAAAGTCGCATTTGACAGCCACAGTCTAATAGATTACCCCCTAGATTCAGTATGAAACTCTTAGTAAAACAAAATAGTGATCATAGTCATGCTGAGGCTATGTAGTTTTAAAAGTGTTTAATATATGCCGACTGACGCATATGATCCGCTCCGTGCGATCGTGTCTCTGGACCAGAGCCAAAGTCTGGATCAGACTATGTGTGCTGCCGCGGTTCGTGTGACACATCGCGAAACCACAACTCATTTGCCCCAATCGACCGCATATTTACTACACTGTCTGAATCGTTCCCTATCACCTACATTGTGCACTACGTGCCATTCACCGTACAGGAAATACTACTGTGAACAAGTGACCGATCTCAGCCGCAGCGTCAGCATCTAATTATAGTGTTGGGGGCGGGCGCTTCAGATTCTAGAGAGCATTTGATTGGACAGAGGATTTGATGAGAAGCTGAAGTACAAGGTGACGTCAAAAAAATCGTTGATCTGTTTTGGCAGAAATGACGAACTGCAAGCTTTGAATGCTTGTATCTTCTAAATGCGAATTTTGTCACTGTTTTGGACCACACTGGCTTATAAATAACCTTAAGACTAACATATAGATACTAACACCCAAAAAACTTTAATTTTGATTTCAGGGGACCTTTAAGTGGACAATAATGTGCATGTATCTGCACTTCGAATTCCCACCAGAGGCAGTAGACCTTCTAAGTACCTTTGGGACACTCAGCATTCGAATACTATTTTGGGCAGATTGTTAGTGAATTTGGAGGCACCAGAAATTCTTCAGGATTCTAGAAGCTGCAGTGAGAGCATTAGTTCTGATCGCACAAGAGCCCTTGGTCTGATATAAGCAGGATGTCTGTGCAGCTTAACCGTATGGCAGGGACTGCCAGAGATCAGTCACTCTTTCTCTGTTCTGGTTCTATCTGTACTGGGGGATTCGAGAAGATTTCTGCTCTCAGGAAAATCCCTGTGATTTTTGAACTGGATGTGCAGTGAGACTGGAGAGGTGACACAGAGAAATACTGGGTCAACTGGATATAGACTGATTACAGGCTGACATTTCAGAGTTCATGTGCAGCATGCGGAGTTTATGGAAATGAGTCTTTCTGTGCAGAAAAAAGCCTGGATCAGACTTGTGGGACGTCCACATTACAACAGGGAGAAGAGTTTGTTATCCTAATAAGACTCTTTGTGGTTCAGATGCTGTTAAAAATGGGACATTGTTGTTTATTTTACCACTTGGGGTAAGACATAAAAAAAAAAAGCAAAAAGAGGACAGAAGATATATAACAGAACGGCTGTATACAACCATATGGCAATATATAACCATACTATTACAGTATTGCATCAATTCTGTGGATTTATTTATTTATTCATCTACATTGAGTTAGAAAATATCCCTTTGACGTAAAATAGAATGTTCAAACTTTAACAGATCATTTAAATCAAAGGTAGATTTTCAAACTTATAATTTAACACACAATTTAAGTTTTAAAATACCACTCTGGTTTAAATTGTCAGCTATAGAGTTTGTTTTAAATTTGAAAAAATATTCTTTTGATTTCAGTTAAAGTTTGAGCAATTTGATTTTCTTAAAACTTAAAACAGAATATTCAAACTCTGACAGTTTAAGTCAAAAAGATATTTTCAAAATTAAAATGCAATGTTCAAACTTAAAGCAAAATTTATTGTAAGTCAAAGGGAGATTTTCAGTCTGAGTTTAGAATTTAAACTTAGTATTTTAAGTTTGAAAATCTTGGCTGTTTAATTTTGGACATTTTGTTATAAGTTTAAAAAATCTCATTTGACTTTTTATTTTTGATATTTCATATCTTCATAGTATTTGCATACTAAATTGTGTCTTTTACATATATTTAAGCATTTATATAAAACACATTAACTATAGCCTAATTCGTGCAAAATAAGGGATTGTGTCCTATCATGGTGATCTAGGATTATAATGAAACAAGATAGCAAATTTATCAGTCCATTCTGTGTTAAATGGTCTTTTCCGCCTTTGAAGTTGGCTATTATCTTATCGCCACAAACGCTTTGTCACTGTGTACCAGTCAGTGAGTATTTGCATATTCCTGATGTTTTGCTCCAGGATTATTAGAAAAGAAATGTGACTCAATGGATTGTGAAACCTTTTGTGATCTGTAATCTGATTACTCTACCAATTAAATGTAATTTAAATGTGTTTTATACCCAGTCTGCACAGCGATGCACCGCAGCATATCAACTCTAGTACGCTCCCATTATAATCAAGGAAACTGTCCACGCTCACACTGCATTACAATCAACACGGTCGCCTGCAGTGTTCACTTCTTCATTCATTATAACGAAGCGTTGTGATTTTCGCATTGTCGCACACTTGCCCTTCCTGAATCTAAAACACCTGATGAACGTAAGAATTCGGCACAACCCGTTCACAACCTCTCTTCACCCTCTCTTTCTGCTGCTTATACGGCCCGTCTCTAGTCTGTCTGACACTTTCTAAGAACGCCTTTGAATTTTCTACTGCTCAAGGTCTTATTCTTTTTTTTTTTCTTTCTGCTTTTATGACCTCTTTCTCTTTCTATAGTGTCTGCAACCCTGTAAGAGTGAATTGGTCATTATCTCTGCTGCTCCCTGAGGCTACAGATGCAGACCTGTGCGCGTTTTGCAGAATCTTTAATAATTCACAAAGTGGGCGCTTCTGATCTCCTGGGCTGTTTCATTTCATATTTTTTGGTAATAATAGCTTGTCATTGGTTGGGTGATATACTCACAATGATTTTTCTGATGATTTAGAATTTAGCAACATTGTGAATCACTATCATTTAAATGTGGTTTAATTATCTTCAAAAGAGCATGTTATTAGATTAGAAAGACAGATGTTGCAAGCTGGGTTAGTAGTAAACTAAAACAGAAACTAAAATTATAACCATGTATAAAACATAAAACATTTTTATTACTTGAAATAAAATAAATGTTAACTAAAAATAAAAAATAAAACTTTATTTCAGCTAAATTTCACATTTTATTTCAGTTTAACTTGACCAAAAATTAAAAACTATAGACAAAATTATAAACAACAACAACAACAACAAAAAAACACTAAAATGACTTATTGAAACTTTAACTAAAATGAAAATGGAAAACCTAATTCTAAATATTAATACAAAACTATAATAGTATCTCATAACTAAACTTGCACTGGTTATAAGTGCATCACTGATTTAAAAATGAATTAAGGTATAGTTCAATTCAATTAAGCTAGAGAAGTTCAATTAATTTCTGTCCCTCAGAAATGTTCACTGAAAACCACTTTCTGGCATTTTACATGCTTTAAAATGTTTAATGTATTAAATATTTTATTGCTTATTAATGGTTCTGTTCTGTGTGCCAGTGAAAATAACTGATTAAATATTCTTATTATTCATTAGTTAAAAAAATTGAATTAATTTTAGCTAGATAGCTTTTTTTTCTTACTGTATTTTACTTCTTACATTAAACATTTGAGTCTGTTTGGATTGTCTGAGATCCTCTGATTGGGAAAAACAGCAATATCTCTCTTTTAGGCTATTTCAAATAAATAAATATTTTTTAAAACTATTGTCAAAATATTGTCACATTTAAATCTGTTTGGCTATAATGGCTGTTTGGTCAGACTCCTGGATCCTCTGATTATGAAAAACCGGCAATATTTCTCTTTTAAACCATTTCATAATATTTTTAGTGCTGTCAAACGATTAATCACATCCAAAATGTGAGTATAAAATATAAACTCATGAGACATGAGACTTTCAACCCATTACTTTTCTGGATTGCTCCAGGACTTATTTCATGTATTTGAATATGAAATAAAAAAAAAATAAAAACATTCAGTGTGGTATAATTCTTTTCAAGGCACTTCAGTGTCTATAACTTTTTATCTTTTTGAGCATTATTAACTCTGGATGATGGATAGTAAAGCCCAAAGGGTCTTCTTTTCAAAGACACCAAAATTGTCCGTGTAGCGCACTGTTGTCAGGAACTGTTAACATTTTAAGTTGGGTAGGTAATTTTCAGCTGTGAGTCCCAAAATGGGGGGTGCAGGTTAACAGGTTAAGTGACTTTGAGCGTGGAATGTTTGTTGGTGCCAGACGGGCTGGTCTGAGTATTTCAAAAACTGCTGATCTACTGGGATTTTTACGCACAACCATCTCTAGGGTTTACAGAGAATGGTCCGAAAAAGAGAAAATATCCAGTGAGCGGCAGTTGTGTGGACGAAAATGCCTTGTTGATGTCAAAGGTCAGAGGAGAATGGGCAGACTGGTTAGAGATGATAGAAAGGCAACAGTAACTCAAATATCCACTCGTTACAGCCAAGGTATGCAGAATACCATCTCTGAACGCACAACACGTTGAACCCTGAAGCAGATGGGCTACAGCAGCAGAAGACCACACCGGGTGCCGCTCCTGTCAACTAAGAACAGGAAACAGAGGCTACAATTCGCACAGGCTCACCAAAATCGGACAATAGAAGATTGGAAAAACATTGCCTGTTCTGATGAGTCTCGATTTCTGCTGCGACATTCAGATGGTAGGGTCAGAATTTGACGAAAAGAACATGAAAGCATGGATCCATCCTGCCTTGTCTCAATGGTTCAGGCTGGTGGTGGTGGTGTAATGGTGTGGGGGATATTTTCTTGGCACACTTTGGGCCCTTTAGTACCAATTGAGCATCGTTTAAACGCCACATCCTACCTGAGTATTGTTGCTGACCATGTCCATCCCTTTATGACTACAGTGTACCCATCTTCTGATGGCTACTTCCAGCAGGATAATGCACCATGTCACAAAGCTCAAATCATCTCAGACTGGTTTATTGAACATGACAATGAGTTCCCCTTTCAGTCGGTCACTCCGAGTCACGTCGGATGACCGACGAAATTGGGATCTCGCCAGAGAGACCAATCCACTTCGAGTGTAACTAAACGAGCCAATGGACATTGGCATGCGATTATTGCATCCAGCTGCCGCTGATCACAGCGTGAGCATAAGAGGCAGCTGATGCATCGCATCAATTATCCTTTCGCTTCGGAGCCGAGCGGTAGTGGTTAAAGCTACTGCTCTCCCTTCCAAGAGAGTGTTCTGCGAGCGAGTGCGGGCGTTACGGCGCGGCAGCGGTGGTCACGGTGTCCGGGAGAGAAAGATCGTCTTCCTGCTGACAGCCACACTAGGAGTGTGCGGTGGCCAGCTCCCCTGCGTGCTTCAGCACTAAAAGAGCATTTCTCTGAAAGAGCAATTTCTCTAAAAGAGCAACACGGGTGATCGCGTCTTTTTAAAGATGTCTTTTCACCCGTGCGTTTCTGGGTGTGGTCGTTTCCTGGCGCCTCAGGACGGTCACGATCGCTTCCTCACGTGTCTGGGCATTCAGCACGCTGAGGTGGCTTTCGTGGATGGTTCATGTTCTTCTTGCGGGGACATGACCATCTCGGAGTGCGACTCTGCTATGTCAAACATGGCAGAGTCCCTCTGCCTGCCGTGATCCGGCGTGCACACTGGATCCGGTGGAGTCAGAGGTGATTTGAGGATTACGGTGAGGGCTTCCCCAAGTGGAGCTCCTCACCCCTCAAGCACTCCGCAGCCGGTGGAGCTACCGAAGGAGCGCGCTGGCCACGCGTTTCCTTCGGTGCCCCCTCTGACGACCAGATGTCGATCACTGCATCGGAGGGCGGGCCCTCTCTCTCCAGGGATGACGACCCGGCTGCGTTGCCCCCTTCGGGTGTGGTAGCGTTGTCCGTGCCAGACCCAGAGATGACGGCTATGCTTTCCCGGGCCGCCGAGAATGTCGGGCTCGTGTGGAATCCTAAAAAGCCACCGTGTCCCGATCCTTCGAGGCTGGGCGAGTGGTTCCTCGGTGGGGGTGGCGCTGGTTCTCAGCGCCCCCCTCCGGTGCCATTCTTTCCGGAAGTGCATGAGGAGCTGACAAGATCGTGGAGGGCACCTTTCACTGCCCGAAACACATCTTGTAGTTCTTCCGCTCTCACCACCCTCGATGGTGGAGCCGCTTTGGGGTATGCGGGCATCCCCTCGGTGGAACGGTCTGTGGCCATGCAACTGTGTCCAACAGCCGCTTCCACCCTGCGGGGTGATCCGTGTCTCCCCTCACGGGCCTCTAAGTATTCGTCAGGTCTAACTGGCAGTGCTTATAGAGCCTGTGGGGAGGCGGCTTCCGCCCTCCACGCTATGGCATTGCTGCAGGTCCACCAGGCCAAAGCACTGAAAGACCTGCACGAGGGTGGTCACGACCTGGCGGTTCTACATAAGCTGCGTGCTGCGACGGACCTCGCGCTACGAGCAACGAAGGTGACCGCACAGTCTCTGGGTCGTGCGATGTCCAGGAGCGCCATCTCTGGCTGTGTCTCGCTGACATGAAGGAGCAGGAGAAGGTACAGTTCCTGAATGCTCCCGTGTCACAGACCGGCCCTTTCGGCGACGCTGTCGAGAGCTTTGCCCAGCAGTTCTCGGCAGCCCAGAAGCAGACTGAGGCAAACACATCATGCGCCGGAGGAAACCTGCTGCTTCCACTCCGGCTGCAGCCACTCAGCCTGCTCGTCGCCGTGGGCGCCCCCCTGCGGCCACCCCCGCTCCCACGCAGCCGCAGCAGCCTTTCACCAGGCAGCGTCGTGGAGCCGGTCGCAGGCAGGACGCCCAGCCCGTCCAGGCCCCCGCCAAACCTGGCGGCAAGCGCAAGTGCAAGAGGCCCTGGGACGGTCGACCCAGAGATGGAGGAGACTGCTCATCGGGAGATGGTGACTGCACCACTCCCTCCCCCGGAGGAGGGCCGGGTGGAGTATCTTTTGTTCATTTTGTTCCGCCGCTGGCCCAGCAGCCAGCGGTACCCAAAACATCAGTAAAGAGCGGTCTCCTCAATCTCCGGGTCTCAAGAGGAGGAGAGTGGTGATCCGTGCATCACAGGATCGCTTCCCTCCTCCTCTTTCGCCAGCAGGCAGCGGGTGGTTGCCCAAGAGCACCCCTCCTGCCCATTCGTGGAACCAGGTAAGGGCAGTAGCACTCCAGTCCCCGCTTCAAGTCGTCAAACGCCGAGCTGTCACAAGCCTCAAGCTGGGTTCCTGTGTCTCCTCCCACGCGAGGAGAAATCAGGTGAGTGCTACACTACACACCCAGACCCCGCCCCCTGCCGTCACAGGCCAGGCCGTCACAGGCCCTGGGGCCGGTCCCTGTGTTCCACCTCGCTGCCCCACCGCGGGCATGTCGGTGGGCCCGTTGGCCCCGCTGGTGCGGTCTCTCGGAGCCTGGTTAGCGCTCCCCAGCCCGTCCCGGTGGCTCCTGCGGACCATCAGACTCGGCTATGCGATTCAGTTCGCGGAGATTGCAGTCCTACTGGCGAAGGATGCAATAGAGCCGGTCCCTCCAGCCGATATGAGGTCGGGGTTTTACAGCCCTTACTTCATTGTGCCCAAGAAAAGCGGTGGGTTACGACCGATCTTGGATCTGCGAGTTTTGAACCGTGCACTTCACAAGATGCCGTTCAAGATGTTGACGCAGAAACGCATTTTTGGATGCGTCCGTCCCCTAGATTGGTTTGCAGCAATCGACCTGAAGGACGCGTACTTTCATGTTTCGATTCTCCCGCGACACAGGCCATTCCTGCGATTCGCGTTCGACGGTCGGGCATATCAGTACAAGGTCCTGCCCTTCGGGCTGTCCCTTTTCGCCTCGTGTCTTCACCAAAGTCGCAGAGGCGGCCCCTTGTTCCCCTGAGAGAACGGGGTGTGCGCATTCTCAACTACCTCTACGACTGGCTCATACTTGCACAGTCTCGAGAGCTGTTGTGCGCACACAGGGACCTGGTGCTCAGGCACCTCAGCCAGTTGGGCCTTCGGGTCAATTGGGAAAAGAGCAACTCGTGCCAGTGCAGAGGATCTCTTTTCTCGGCATGGAGTTGGATTCGGTCAACCAGACAGCACGCCTCACCCAGGAACGTGCTCAGTCGGTGCTGAACTGCCTCAAGACTTTATCAGGCAGGACAGCGGTCCCACTGAAACTCTTTCAGAGGCTCCTGGGGCATATGGCTGCAGCTGCGGCCATAGTTCCGCTCAGTCTGCTCCATATGAGACCGCTTCAGCACTGGCTCCATGGTCGAATCCCGAGGTGGGCGTGGAAACGCGGTACTCACCGGGTTCAGATTACACCGGCCTGCCGCAAGACCTTCAGCCCGTGGTCAGATCCTTCGTTCCTTCGGGCAGGAGTGCCCCTGGAGCAGGTATCCAGGCATGCTGTGGTATTCACGGATGCCTCGGCCACCGGCTGGGGTGCCATGTACAACGGGCACGCAGTATCAGGGGTTTGGACGGGCCCCCTTCTGCGTTGGCATATCAATTGCCTCGAGTTGCTGGCAGTACTTCTTGCCCTGTGCCGCCTCAGAGGGCGCCTTCGGGGCAGGGACGTTCTGGTCCGTACGGACAGCACTGCGACCGTTGCCTATATCAACCGGCAAGGCGGTTTGCGCTCCCGTCGCATGTCGCAACTCGCCCGCCACCTCCTCCTCTGGAGTCAGAAGCATCTGAGGTCCCTTCGTGCCATCCACATCCCAGGAGTGTTCAATCAGGCGGCCGACGAGCTGTCTCGAGCGGCACTTCCTGGGGAGTGGAGACTCCATCCCCAGGCGGTCCAGCTGATTTGGAGTCGGTTCGGAGTTGCTCAGGTAGACCTGTTTGCATCTCCAGAAACCACCCACTGCCAGTGGTTCTACTCCCTGTCCGAGGCAACGCTCGGCACTGATGCACTGGCACACAGCTGGCCCCAGGGCTTGCGCAAGTATGCGTTTCCCCCAGTGAGCCTGCTAGCACAGACATTGTGCAAGATCAGGGAGGACGAGGAGCAGGTCCTGTTAGTGGCTCCATATTGGCCCAACAGGACCTGGTTCCCGGAACTCATGCTCCTCGCGACAGCCCCTCCCTGGCCGATTCCTCTGAGGAAGGATCTGCTTTCTCAGAGACGGGGCACCCTCTGGCACCCGCGTCCAGACTTGTGGAAACTTCATGTGTGGTCCCTGGACGGGACGCGGAGGTTCTAGGTGACCTGCCCCAGGAGGTAGCGCTCACTATCGCTTCAGCACGAGCACCGTCCATAAGACGGGCCTATGCGCTGAAGTGGAACCTGTTCGTCGAATGGTGTTCCTCTTACCAGGAGGACCCCCGGAGATGTTCGATCAGAGCCGTGCTTTCCTTTTTGCAACAAGGGTTGGAGCGTAGGCTGTCCCCCTCCACCCTTAAGGTATATGTTGCTGCTATTTCTGCCCACCACGACCCCATAGAGGGGAGGTCGGTGGGGAAGCACGATCTGGTCGTCAGGTTTCTTAGGGGGGCCAGGAGGTTAAATCCTCCGAGGCCTCCCTCCCTTCCCTCTTGGGATTTGGCTTTGGTGCTAAGAGCCCTACAAACTGCCCCCTTTGAGCCATTGCAGTCAGTCGAGTTGAAGTTTCTTTCTATGAAAACCCTACTCCTGACTGCATTGGCCTCAATCAAGAGGGTGGGGGACCTGCAGGCATTTTCGGTCGACGAGTCGTGCCTTGAGTTTGGGCCGGCTGACTCCAGTGCAACACTGAGGCCCCGGCCCGGCTATGTGCCCAAGGTTCCTACCACGCCCTTCAGGGACCAGGTAGTGAGCCTGCAAGCGCTGCCCCTGGAGGAGGCAGACCCAGCCCTAGCTTTGCTCTGTCCTGTACGCGCACTGCGTCAGTACGTGGATAGAACTCAGAGCTTCAGGACCTCAGAACAGCTCTTTGTCTGTTACGGAGGACAGCAGAAGGGGAAGGCTGTCTCCAAGCAGAGGATGGCCCACTGGATAGTGGATGCCATCACCTTGGCCTACGAAGCACAAGGTGTGCCCTGCCTGCTCAGGTTGCGTGCTCACTCCACTAGGGGTGTCGCATCGTCCTGGGCGCTGGCTCGTGGTGCCTCGCTAGCAGACATCTGTAGAGCTGCGGGTTGGGCGACTCCCAACACGTTCGCTAGGTTTTATAGCCTACGTGTCGAACCGGTTTCCTCCTGTGTTCTCACCTCAAACGGGTAGTGGCACTGAGAGGGCCGGCTCAGAGTCGGCTTGCGGCGTCCTTACGCCTAATTCTCCAGAGAGTTCCTTAACCAGGCAAACCCTGTTGAGTCCTCCAGCACTCCGGCGTCCGGACGCGGCGGGGCGTCCGGCGCCAGGCCTTCAGCCAATGAATTCTTGAAATCTGGTGCGAGGCTAGTGCCCATATGAGAGACCCTGTCGGGATCCCATATGTGTATTCCACGGTATTCTTATTAGAGCCATGTTTCCCCTGGCGGACCACGTTCTGCCATCTCTAAAGATGCAGCCTGAGCCATCTCAGAGACTTCCATGTGCAATAGGGCCCTTCGGGGTTACTTCACATGTTTGAATGTCACTTAACCCCCTCTGGGAGGAGGTGACTCCGCAGTGTGCCTCTTCCAAGTGGAAGGGCACGCTTCCCAGTGTTATCCTAGTCCTACTGTTTGGGTTGCTCAAGGAACACCAGTAGTTGACCTTCTCTGTGTAGAGCCGGTCCTATTGTCTGCCTTATAGGAAGGGTCAGGAGCCCTACACAGGGCACTGGAAGGGGCAGCTCCTGTGGCGCTTTGGTAGGGATCCCAATTTCGTCGGTCATCCGACGTGACTCGGAGTGACCGACTGAAAGGGGAACGTCTCGGTTACGTATGTAACCCTCGTTCCCTGAAGGAGGGAACGGAGACGTCACGTCCCGTCGCCACAGTCGCTGTACCACCGCTGAGCTGCCGGGTCGCCGGCTCGGCTCCTCAGCGAAAACATAATTGATGCGGTGCATCAGCTGCCTCTTATGCTCACGCTGTGATCAGCGGCAGCTGGATGCAATAATCGCATGCCAATGTCCATTGGCTCGTTTAGTTACACTCGAAGTGGATTGGTCTCTCTGGCGAGATCCCAATTTCGTCGGTCATCCGACGTGACGTCTCCGTTCCCTCCTTCAGGGAACGAGGGTTACATACGTAACCGAGACGTTCACTTTACTCAAATGGCCTCCACAGTCACCAGATCTCAATCCAATAGAGCACCTTTGGGATGTGGTGGAACGGGAGATTCACATCATGGATGTGCAGCCGACAAATCTGCTGCAACTGCGTGATGCTATCATGTCAGTATGGACCAAAATCTCTGAGGAATGTTTCCAAAACCTTGTTGAATCTATGCCACGAAGAATTAAGGCAGTTCTGAAGGCAAAAGGGGGTCCAACCCGGTACTAGCTAGGTGTACCTAATAAAGTGGCCAGTGAGTGTATATAATTATATATGCATGTAAATATTTCCAAAATATATGCAGTATGTGAGTGTATCTATATATACAAAATAAATATACACAGTACACACACACATATTATGTAAACAAAAACTTTTATTTTGGATGCAATTAATCGCGATTAATCGTTTGACAGCACTAAATATTTTACAATATTATTTTAAAAAACTGTCAAAGTATTGTCACAGTTGAATATATTTTGGCTATAATGGCTGTTTAGTCAAACATATAAATCTTCTGATTGGGAAAAACCCTGTAATGTCTCCATTTTAAGCCATTTCAGATCAAATACATAAAAAAACAAAAACAAAACAAAAAAAAAAAAACTGTCAAAAGGATGAAAAAAATCAAAACATCATTTTGTTTTAGCTATATTTATCACCCTGCCTCAGTTAATGTGTGTTTTATATATAACATGCTTGTATGTAGTTTTGCTGGTGGCAGGTGAACGGCCTCATGGGAGCAGCTGCTGTTTGTGGAAACGGCTCCTCTGGGAGCAGTAAGGCCTGTTTTGGATATCAAATCCGTGAGGAATATCTCGAGCATGTTTGGCAGTTGCTGTTAGATTTCATGTTGTCATAGCATGGCTTCTGAACCCTGGGTGTCTCTCTGTGGATTTCAACCAACAAGAACTACAAGAGCATCACTCTAAAGTCCCTGTGTGTTTTTTGATGGCCTGACATTTCCCCTGATCTTCATGCAGGCCAAGTGAAAGGCCCATGTTAGTGTCGGGGATATCCGTGAGCTTCCGTGTTAGTCAATGATGAGGGGATGGTTTCCTTTGGGTGCTTGTACACTAGAGCTGTTGCTCTGCTTGTTTTGGTGTGAAGGCTGTTTTCTCAACTGAGATAAACTGAACTCGTACTAAAGGACTGAGTCTACATGAAAATGAAGGTTTGAGATTTTCAGTTGCCATGTGTGCTCAACAGTTTACAATTTGTATACAATGCAGCCTAAGTTGCAGAAATGCATTTCTCATTGCTTCTGTCTTTGCACACTGGGGTTGTGGGAGGAAATTTGGAAATTATAAGTGATGCAGCAAATGCGGATGGAATCACAGAATCTCTGATAAAAAAAAGTATATATATGAAAGCTGCTCTCAGAGTCACTATGATCATTTCACCATTTTATGTGGGGGAAAAAAAAACTTCTGTCAGATACAAAGAAACTCAAAGGTCTTAAGAGTTTACTTTTATAGTCATTAACAATTTAATTAATCTTTTAATCTGTAATCAAGTTAAATTTTAAATTAAAATAAAAAAAAATACATTTATAAAATGAAACAAATTTGCATTAAATCATAAAACCAAAAGTTAAAACAGACAACTAAAATAAAAATAAATCGTAGGGTCCTAAAAAAACATTTTCGTTCAGTTTGTAATAAATTGTTGTTAAATTGTGCAGTTTTCATGTTTTTGATTAATTAGGCATGCTTTTTGACATGCTTTTTGATGACTAAAATTTAACTTAGCCATTGAACAGTATCCAGAAAAAATAAAATTGAATTAATGGAAAAAATAAAATACAATTAGTGGACCTCAGGGGAATACATTTAAAAGAAGTATGATATGAGCCCTTTAAGTGGCTAAAACATGAGTAAAAAAGTGATTCCAACATACAGCGATTCAGTGACACTGTGGGGGTCGAAGCAATCAAAGCGAGTATGAAACCGTTACTAGAGGACAGGCAGACTGGAACCGTCCTCTGTTGTCTCCACTGATAGACCTTTATTGTCCCAGCGCCACAGGTGTCATGATGGGGGGCTGAATCCGCTGCTCTAATGACAGCATTCACTGGATGCTCAGAGTCACTCTTATTGATTACTGTCACTCTCATCCAGTGCAGATGATGAAAAGAATCTCACTGATTGGATTCCAGTGTGTGTCACCCCAGCCCGATCTCACAGCAATTCGTACATATTTTACGAGGTGGCTAATTCATATGAATTTGTACTACCTCATTTGTACAAATTCATACGATTTTTGCTAAATAGTACGTATTTAACGAGTTGCCAATTCATATGAATTTGTATGAATGACCTACACCTTAACCCCGCCCCTGAACCTACCCAGTCACTGGGGTTTAGACAAATCTTACAAATGTACGAGTGAAGTCATACAAATTCGTACGAATTAGCCATCTCGTAAAATACATACGAATTGGTTGTGAGATAGTGTTGGTCACCCTGACTACATTCACATGCACCCTTATAGTGCGGTTTAACACATGAGTTCATTTAAACTGAAGTAGTGCTGTCAAACGATTAATCGTGATTAATCGCATCCAAAATAAAAGTTTTTGTTTACATAATGTGTGTGTGTACAGTGTATATATAAATACATACACATGCATGTATATATTTAAGAAAAATGTTTATATTTAAAAAAATATTTATACATAATATAAATTATATGAATATAAATATATACATGTAAATACATGTCAATATTTTTGAAATATATGCTGTATGTGTGTGTATTTATATATACATAATAAATGTGCACAGCACACACACATACAGTGGGTACGGAAAGTATTCAGACCCCCTTAAATTTTTCACTCTTTGTTATATTGCAGCCATTTGCTAAAATCATTTAAGTTCGTTTTTTTCCTCATTAATGTACACACAGCACCCCATATTGACAGAAAAACACAGAATTGTTGACATTTTTGCAGATTTATTAAAAAAGAAAAACTTAAATATCACATGGTCCTAAGTATTCAGACCCTTTTCTGTGACACTCATATATTTAACTCAGGTGCTGTCCATTTCTTCTGATCATCCTTGAGATGGTTCTGCACCTTCATTTGAGTCCAGCTGTGTTTGATTATACTGATTGGACTTGATTAGGAAAGCCACACACCTGTCTATATAAGACCTTACAGCTCACAGTGCATGTCAGAGCAAATGAGAATCATGAGGTCAAAGGAACTGCCTGAAGAGCTCAGAGACAGAATTGTGGCAAGGCACAGATCTGGCCAAGGTTACAAAAAAATTTCTGCTGCACTTAAAGTTCCTAAGAGCACAGTGGCCTCCATAAACCTTAAATGGAAGACGTTTGGGACGACCAGAACCCTTCCTAGAGCTGGCCGTCCGGCCAAACTGAGCTATCGGGTGAGAAGAGCCTTGGTGAGAGAGGTAAAGAAGAACCTAAAGATCACTGTGGCTGAGCTCCAGAGATGCAGTCAGGAGATGGGGGAAAGTTGTAGAAAGTCAACCATCACTGCAGCCCTCCACCAGTCGGGGCTTTATGGCAGAGTGGCCCGACGGAAGCCTCTCCTCAGTGCAAGACACATGAAAGCCCGCATGAAGGACTCCAAGATGGTGAGAAATAAGATTCTCTGGTCTGATGAGACCAAGATAGAACTTTTTGGCCTTAATTCTAAGCGGTATGTGTGGAGAAAACCAGGCACTGCTCATCACCTGTCCAATACAGTCCCAACAGTGAAGCATGGTGGTGGCAGCATCATGCTGTGGGGGTGTTTTTCAGCTGCAGGGACAGGACGACCGGTTGCAATCGAGGGAAAGATGAATGCGGCCAAGTACAGGGATATCCTGGACGAAAACCTTCTCCAGAGTGCTCAGGATCTCAGACTGGGCCGAAGGTTTACCTTCCAACAAGACAATGACCCTAAGCACACAGCTAAAATAACGAAGGAGTGGCTTCACAACAACTCCGTGACTGTTCTTGAATGGCCCAGCCAGAGCCCTGACTTAAACCCAATTGAGCATCTCTGGAGAGACCTAAAAATGGCTGTCCACCAACGTTTACCATCCAACCTGACAGAACTGGAGAGGATCTGCAAGGAGGAATGGCAGAGGATCCCCAAATCCAGGTGTGAAAAACTTGTTGCATCTTTCCCAAAAAGACTCATGGCTGTATTAGATCAAAAGGGTGCTTCTACTAAATACTGAGCAAAGCGTCTGAATACTTAGGACCATGTGATATTTCAGTTTTTCTTTTTTAATAAATCTGCAAAAATGTCAACAATTCTGTGTTTTTCTGTCAATATGGGGTGCTGTGTGTACATTAATGAGGAAAAAAAATGAACTTAAATGATTTTAGCAAATGGCTGCAATATAACAAAGAGTGAAAAATTTAAGGGGGTCTGAATACTTTCCGTACCCACTGTATATTATGTAAACAAAAACTTTTATTTTGGATGCGATTAATCGTGATTAATCTTTGACAGCACTAAACTGAAGACATAACCATATTAATATATAATCACAAAATTTTGGCCAAATCTTTAATCACAATTATATTCTTTCCTCAAATCATGTAGCCCATAATGCATTTTATTGACAGACTAAGGGCATTGTTAGCTGTATTTTACTCATGTTCTACCTTTTTTTTTTTTTTTTTTTTTTTTTTTTTTTTTTTTTTTTACAACTGGCAAACATTTTGCATTTGCAGAAGGCTGACTGTACCAGCAGCAACAAACAGGCTTATTGCATTAATATTAATCATTTTGTGCTCTGGGTTGTTGTATAGCCACAAAATGGCAGCAAAACGACTAAATTTCTGAGCAAATAATTGATATAATGACAAATGGCTTGTAAATGAGATTGAAGATGGCCAATTATGAAATTGTTTGTGTGCATGTAAAGCAGGGCCATTACAATTAGGTTAATTACAACTAAAACATGGAGCATTTTTGTTACTTGACAAAATAAACCTTAGGAGAAATAAAATGTATAAAATGTATTTTATATTTAAGCTAGTTTAACTTAGAATAGTAAAATAACAAACTGAATTCAAATAAATTGAAACTATATATACTATGTTATTATACATTTATTATTTAAAACAGATAAAAATAACAAAACAATTTTACTAAAATTGCAACTAAAATTGAAACGAAAGCAGGAAATGTATAAATAAAAATTCATTTAAGCTATGACTAAAATAACACTGGCCACTGAGTGCAAATGTTTTTCATGTTTCTGATCTTCTGTAATGAGGCGGTGCAGCCCATTTATATGTTTTAGAAACAGTATTTTCTTCAAATACCGCTACATTTCATTAAATGAGTCTTTTCATGCCCAGTGATCTTGTGGTTCTGAACATGTTGGATTATGGCTGTAAAATCAGCTGCTATTCATAATCAAACACAAACTGTACATCAGCGCACACATGGGCTATCACAGCATCTCATGTGTAATACAGATGAGCTTGTTGATCAAAAATCAGTTTATGCCACACCAATGTAATCACTTAAAATGTTATAACATTAATTACATTTATAATTACTCCAATCAAAAGATCATTGTAAAATTAGCATTTTCAGTTTGAGTTTCCAGTCCAGTGGGTTTAGGTTTTGGAAGGAAGCCGTTCTCTGTGTTGTAGTTGGTTGTGTGGGTGATTTTATGTGGAGAAATTTAATTGCAATCCTGTTTTTTGTTTCCTCTCTGTGCTTTCAACACAAGATGTGTGTGTGTGTGTGTGTGTGTGTGTGTGCATGCGTGCGTGTGCATTTAGGTGCGTAGTGTGCAAAGGTGCGTAGGTGATCCACAAACACACACACACACACACACACACACACACACACACACTCACTCTTTCACAGAGTTAATTTAAGAATACTTTGGTCTTACATAATGAAACTCTCGCACACTTTCTTGTTTGTGTGTGTGTGTGTGTGTATGTGGGAGTATTTCTGCTGTTTGTACTGTAAACTGCATTAATTATAAGACAAAGAAGAGATGCGTTTCTCTTTCTCACTCACACACACCCCACATATTGTGCACTTTGTTTTTTGTAGGAGTGAAAATGCATGGAGAGGCAGATTTATTATGAACATCCCTGTGTGATGAGTGTGTGATGGGACAAAATCTTGTGTTTTGAGTTGAGATTAAATATTTAAAGGTCCAGTAGTGCTTTTCTGCCTACGATAACAAACACACACGCCATAGTTTCTGTGATCCTTTGGTTGGACTACAGATCATTATTTCAGCGTGTGTAAGTTCTGCTCAATCAGGTTTGTTCATATAGGGAAAAACTAAGCAGGAGGTTTAATGGCATGCAGGGTAATATGAGTCTGTTCATGGATCAAAAATGGCAAACGCTTTCTTAAAGTGGCAAGCTTCAATCTGACTGGCTGCTTTTACTCAATGTTATACTGTTTACAAACTATTTTGTTTGTTAGTTTGAAGCTTATTCGGTTCGTGACATCGGTCAGACATGTTTTCAAGTCTTTAAAGGTCTACAGTAAGTCAAGTGTTTTTGTTTTCTGTGTCAAGTTTGTCTCGCATCTTGTTTCGTAATGGGTTTTATATACTGCAGGACAATTAATTTCATATTTACAAGTATGAAATATGTAATTTTTACTAAAGAAAAACCAAGAAAATAAATAAATATTTTATTTTATAGTTTTGAAAAAGTCTCTTCTGCTCACCAAGACTGAATTCATTTGATAAAAATTACAGTAAAAACAGTAATATTGTGAAATATTACATTTTTAAAAAAGCTGTTTTTGATGTGAATATAAAAGTTTATAAAAACTTATTCACTTGATGCAAAGCCCATTTTTCAGCAGTTGTGCTGCTTCGTGTTTTTGTGGAAACCATGATACATTTTATTTTTCAGGATTTTTGATTAATAGAATGTTCAAAAGAACAACACTTATTTGAAGTAGAAAGCTTTTGAAACATTATTAATATCTTTACTGTCGCTTTTAATCAATTTAATGAATCTTTGATGAATAAAAGTATTTATTTGTTTGTTTTTTTAATCCTACTGACCCCAGTGTATTTGTTGAGAATATTTATTTATTTACTTCTGAAAAGATACAACAAAATAAAATTTAGTGTTTAGTGTTTCAGCTGAATTATGTTACTAGCAGTGTTATTTAAAAAGACAAATTCAGTCCAAACTGCCAAATGTGAGTATTTCTGGTAACACTGATGTAACCCTGAATGAGCTCACACTTATTTACGAGAGTAATTTCCTCAGAGCTGATAAATGAGGATTTGGCTAATGCGGCTCTCTGAGTTCATGTTGACCTCTAAAGTTCTCCACACGTCCAGCTTCATTTGATCGTCCGCTGATTTCTGTGAGCTCTTCTCAAACTGTGCCACTGTTGCTGCGATAGAGGATGCTTTATGTACCCAAAACACACACACAGGCCTGCTATGTGGAGCAGGACTCAGGTGACCGTGTGTGTGTGTATTTTTGTGAATTCTCTCTGATGCTTTTCCTGGTTGTAAAAAGCTTGTAGAACAAAATAAGCGTTAACTTCATTAGGGACCATAATCACCCAAACTCATAAATATTCACATAATCCTTGACCACAATCCATAAATATTCATATTATTACCGCACTCATGATGCATTACACCATTACAGATAGTCTTCACTCCGTCCAGATTTCTAGCCATCAATCACCTTTATTCAGCTCTCAGAGAATATCGTCATCATCATTTTTGAGACTTTTATACAGCATTTTTTAGCTGTAATATATCACACTTACTCAGCGCCCTCCACACACACACACACACACTGGCTGAAAGAGCCTTTATTAATCTCTCAGATCAAAGTAAAGTCCTGTCACACTAAGCGTTCTGTTGCCATGGAAAATGAGGCTGATTGCCATGGTGATGTGAATGCCTGTTTGCATCAGTAGCACATAGCATCTCTTTTTCTCACTCATTTTTACACCTCCTTTCTTCTTTTTATGAGAGCTGATGTGTCGGTTTTGTCTTGTCAATAAAAGCAGAGTTGTGTGATTGTGTTTAGCTGTTGGAAAAAAAAAAACAGTTGTTCAATTTGGGATATAAAATAGATGTTAATACAAAGAATTTAGGTTAAAATGTTTACAAATGTTTATTGGAAAAGTTGATATTTTAGGTCCTGTAATTGGTGAGTGTTTCTTTTCAGTTTTCCATCATTTTTAGTAAAGTTTTAGCCATTGATTTTAAGTTTTCATTTGAGATTTTAGGTTAAAAATGTGTACAGATTTTTATTGGAAAGTTTATATTTTAGGTCTTTGTAATTGGTCAATGTCTCTTTTTAGTTTTCCATAATTTTTAGTCATGTTATATCAGTTCATTTTAGTATTTCAACATTTTAGTGACTTTTATTTTTCCATCAATATTTTTTTATTTATTTTTTTTTTTAGCAGTTTAGCAGATTTTTTTGGTAAAAATGTTTAAAACTATTTAAGAAAGTTGATATTTCCGGTCCTGTAATAGGTCAAGGTTTCTTTTTAGTTTTTCATCATTTTAAGCCAAGTTTTAGCAGTTCATTCAGTTTTATCATCATTTTTAGTCGTGTTTTAGTAGTTATTTTTTAGTATTTCAACATCTCAATTAAGTTTTAGCAGTTCTTTTTTTCCCCTTCATTTTTTAGTCAAGATGTGAGGTTAAATTGTTTACAAATGTTTATTGGAAAGTTTATATTTTAGGTCCTGTATACATTTTTTTTTTTTTAGTCATGTTTTATTAGCTCTTTTCAGGTTTTCACCATTTTTGGACAAGTTTTAGTCATTATTTTTAGTGTTCCATTATTTTAGTCATATTTTATCTGTTCTTTTCAGCATTTCATAATTTTTAGTCATGTTTTTGCAGTTCTTTTCAGTTTTACTCCAAACGGTTTGTATGGTTTCTATTTATGTCAGAGAGTACACGCCACACGGCTGTATTGTTAAGTGCGGCTAGCTTGAAGTGTCTTTATTCCGTTTTTTCTTGTGAAGACTGAAGTGTTCATTGAGTGCTGTAGCAGAGTTTCAGTTTCTTGTGTGATTTTTCTTTTAGTTCTCACGGATCAAACTGTGTTGCTAATTCAGAGCACAGCAGTGAATCACAGCATCTCCTTTATTGAAATATTCTCACACTGGCCTCCTTTTAATTTTTCTCTTGTGTTTAATGACACTTGCCTCACAATCTCTATGTAAAGTGCCGCACCGTTGCACAAATGTGTTGATCTGACAGAATAAAATATCCTTTAACAGCACTTCCCGTCCAATCCTGCTGGATTTTGTGCATGTAATATGACATTAACTGTATAACTGATCAGGCATTTCAGAATAGTTCAGTCTTATTTCAGTTCAGTATGGCCACATACACACTGCAGCTAAATTCGGTTGTCAGTTCACCTTTTACTTCTTAATCGTGTTCTGTACACACATAATTCACTAAAATACAGGAGTGACAACCGCATTCGACAACCGCATTAACTCCCGAAAAATACAGGTAGTGACAACCGCATTTACAGAAATTCTATGCAGTGTGTACGGAACTGAACTGAACAACTAGTTGTTAATGACGTATTTGAACATGCATCAGTGTTTTCGTCTGTGTGTGTGATGCAAGAAAATAACAGTGAAAGAAGTCTTAACTTATGCTGCATTCACGTGCTATCGGAATTATCGTAAATACGAATTTCCTAGTCGGAAATTGGCCATATAAGGTCTCTCTAAGGCTGTTCATGTCCAATTTCATGTCCATGTCCAAAGTATTTATGATAATTCCGATAGCATGTGAATGCAGCATTAGCACGAGGCTAGCTGTGCTCATGAGCCCTGCTGTAAAATGTCAGTGTTGCCAGGTCTTCACAGGAAGAAAAAAAAAAAAAAACGACAAGCACTAAAAACACTAAAACACACAAATACTTTTTATAGTACAAAAAAAAAAAAAAATTAAATAAATAAATAAATAAATAAAATACATTCATATATCTCATATCCACAACAGACCACTTTTTTGCTTAACTTCATAAAGTGCCTATCTTTATGAGATAAGACCAAACAACATGCCTAAAAGTGCTTGTAAATATGAGGACATGGCAACACTGCAAGACAGCGCTCTCTAAAGCAGCCTCCCGAGCAGAAACACAACGCTGCACGTCTATCAGTGGTAGTTTAGTTAAAATCGACGGACAAAAAGAGTCTTTAGTCAAAAAATGCCACATAAATGGCTAAATTTTTATTCACTCCTTCAAGACGACAGAATGTTGCTATGGTTACAAATGCGGAAGTGAGTGCTGTTCCGTACACACATGGAATGATCATTTACAGGACTCAGTCCCGTATTTAAATGTGGTTGTCACTCCTGAAACTTGCAGTGTGTACGTGGCCTATGTGTAGCAGAAAAGCCGGCATTCAGTTTTTCAGTTCCGCTCGTCCTGTAATCAGTTAGCGAGTGTTTTATGCAGTGGCTGAATTTGCATGCGTTTGCCTAAATCTCCTTTAATTATTTCATAACTCTGAGATGTTGAAATGTAATTGACAGCCGTGGATGACATTCTCTTCTCGACTCAGCCTGATTTTATTAGAGTAACTGAATCAGCTTAATTATCACGGGCAGCACTGAGGTGGGATGTTTTTAGCAAAGCCTGTATTACGATTTTTTTTTTCACCTTGTCTTTTTCATGCACGGTCATTTTTGTCACGGATAAAAACATTCAGAGATGTTTTTAACTATTTTTCATGTTTGTTAGATCTGGGGCATATTAATTCTGACACAAAGTGAAGCTCATTTAAAACATTATGGATAGTATTTACAGATGAAACTCGTGAATATGATGTGTGCAAAGGCTTGTCTTAAAGATTGCCATTTCGGTTTAATTCTCAGACAGGTGGTAAAGCATATCAGACTACATAAAACTACATAAAAGATTTGTTTAAAATATGTGATTCAGTCTTACTCTTGAATCTGAAGAGCTTCAAGTACTGCTACAGCACAATGAAAACTTCAGCATATTCACTTGAGGACTGTCTGACATCTTTTTTTCCCTTATTTTCTGATAAAATGATATTTTTTCCTTTTTGCTTGAGCCCACTTAAACAAGTTAAACAAGTTAAAGTACAAGTTAAACTCTTTAAATCATTGTCACTGAAAACATTTTCATCCCTTCTCTAAGTACACTACAGTTTTTTTTTTTTTTTTCTTCAAATAATGCTTTTATTCATCAAGGATGTATTAGATTTATCAAGTGTGACATTAATAATGTTACGGCAAATTTCTGTTTCAAATAAATGCTGTTCTTTTGAACTTTCTATTCATCAAAGAATCCTGAGAAATAAAATGTAGCACGGTTTACACAAAACCACGAAGCAGCACAACTGTTTGTAACACTAATAATAATTGGAAATTGTTTTCCAACTGCAGCAAATCAGCATATTAGAATTATTTTTGAAGGATCATTTGACAAAGAAGACTGGAGTAATGATGCTGAAAATACAGCATGACAGAACATAAAAAAATGCTTTTAAAATTGTAATAATATTTCACAAATTGCACAAGCGTTTTTACTGTATTTTTAATCATATAAATGCAGCCTTAGAGAAACTTCTTCAAAAGCATTAAAAAATCTTACCGACCCCAAACTTTTGAATAGTAGTTAATGATTTGTGTTGTACAATACATAAAGTATTAGGCTATGTTTTATTGTTTTATGGTTATTGTAAATGTTTGTTTGCTGTGCTCCCTGCTTCCCTTGCTAAGTTATTTTACTCTGAACTCATTTCCCAATCATTTATACATTGGTTTGAAACTATAGGGCAACAGTAGCAGTTGTGTAATGTCCCAAAACGTCATAATAAACCTGCATATTAAATCCCACAACTCATTAATAGATTCACAGCAGAGAGCCAGTGGGAGTTTTATAAATTCTGACAGAAAGAAACTTCAGAAATGCTCTGTAACATCCACCAGCTGGATGCAGAAAAGACGTCAAAGCTGACTGATCGCCTTTAGTCATAAGACTTATGATTTAGATCATCAGCGATGATGTCGGAGCTGTGTGTTTTGTGATTTAAGTAAATGAATATCTGTGGTGTGCACAGTGGGAGGCTGTGTGGATGTGAAGTGCTGGATTCAGAATGTTGAGCCAGAGGACAATCAATGAGGTGAAGGACTTCAGTTCTGCTGCGCCCGTGTGTGTGTGTGTGTGTGTGTGAAGGCTCTAATAAGGTGCTGTGCGCAGAGACCTGCAACGCTGCAGATTGTCTGCTGTGTGTATGTTCATATGTGTCATCTTGAATGACAGGGAACAAATAACAAAAGCAGCAGGAATTTGCAAGGCTGTTTCGGGAACTTTAGACTGGTAAAGGTTACTGCAGTAATTCGTATTTCTTCTCAAAGCAACATATCAGTTCACAATAATAATAATTCTGTTGCATTGGATATTTCTTAAAGTTTGATGGTTATTTAATTTTGGAATGTTGCTAGATTAAAACAAGCTGTATTGACAGCAACTGGACAGCATGTTTTTGTTATAAATACACTGTTAAAAAGTGATAAGTTGACTTAACTTAAAAAAAAAATTGAGGAAACCCGTTGCCTTAAAATTAAGTAAATAATAATAAAAAAAAAAGTTAAATGAACTTGACAATTCACTTAACTTATTTTTAAATTATTATTTACTTAATAGTTTTAAGGCAACGGGTTTCCTCAATTTTTTTTAAGTTAAGTCAACTTATCACTTTTTACAGTGTACAAGCAAAATTTGTGCTTGCGGTAATGCTCTGTAATTTTTGGAATACTTTTATTCAGCAAGGATGCATTAAAAGTAATGCGATAGATTTCTATATATGCTTTTGAATTTTCCATTTATCAAAGAATCCTGAAAAATAAAATCTATAAGTATCCACAAAAATATGAATCAGCACAACTGTTCTCAACATTGATAATAATCAGAAATGTCTCTTGAGCAGCAAATCAGCATATTAGAATGATTTCAGGAGGATCATGTGACACTGAAGACTGGAGTAATGATGCTGAAAATTCTGATTTGATCAGAGGAATAAACTATATTTTTAAATATATTTAAATAGAAAATAGAAAAACTTTGAGTTTTAATAACATTTCACTACATTTCTGTTTATACTGTATGTTTAATCAAATAAATGCCACGTGGGTGAGCAGAAGAGACTTCTTTCAAAAACATGAAAAAACTTTTGTAATTTAAGATTACAGGTTCATTTAGTAATGTTTTTGGATTTAAAACAAGTTGTATGGACAGCATCACTGGCAAGATTTTGTTATAAATATAAGCAAATATTATGTTTACAGTAATGCACATGATTTTTCTGAATTTGTAATTGGATTATGCTTTACAAAAATACACTATTCCACTTTTTCTACTTCAAAATGTAATGTTTAATTCAGTGTGGTACTCGCTGTTTCTTTGTAATTTGTGAAATTTACTAGCAATGTTTGAGTGAAAATTGTTCACAGCAATGGCATAGATGCCACAGATGTTTGGTTCTCCAAAGAACCCTTCAGTGAACAGTTCTTAAAGGTCCCATATTGTCAAAACTGAAATTTCCTGTCTTTTTTCATGATAACTGAGGTCTAGGGGCTATGTAACTACCATATCAGTTTCAAAACAGTCAATCCACAGTAAAGTGCACACAGCATGCATAAAGTAGCTGTGCCTTTTCAGGAGCCCTTGTGACTTCCGTAAAAATTTGACGTCCGAACTACGCAGTCACCGCCTTCAGTCACCATCCCGAGCACCACCCACCGTCCTTTTGCCAAACCCCCAGACAACAACGCGTCCATGCCATTGCTGAGCAAAAACAACACGGAAACATGCCGAAAAGGTTAACTTTAACGGACGAAACCAGATCGGCCGACTTGTAATGTTACACTCTCACTCAAAGGATGGACGATCAGACAGGATTGTTACTATGAAGTGGATCAGGTCTAACATGTATAGTGAAGACAAACTCAATGTGTCTATCTAGCCATGATGAAGATGTAAATACATTTCAATTTCAGCAGGCAACTATTTTTACAGCTACATTATTATTCCAGCCACAATTAATCACAACAATATACAATTACAAATGATTATATATAAATCGTCAGTTTGTTGTTTTACACACATGCACACAGACATTATTTCATACACGACATAGTCGTGAGATGCAAGAAATCTTCAGATGACAACAAACAACAAAAGACAATACTTTATTGAACCTTTTCTGATAAGAAGTGTGCGCTGCAAACGCAAGCATTTTTGATGATGGTTTCTGTCCAGTCCGCTCGTTTTATCGCGTTTAACCACAGCTGTTGCCGTTTTTTGTCTGGCAGTGGCAGCAAGTAAGCGATCAAATTTCTAATTTGAGGCTGTATTACGTCGATTCTGGTACCCAGCATCACAACAAGATGATATTTTAAGCTCCTTATGTAGCCGAATCTGCGCTGGTTTGAATGGGCCGCCTCCAGTTCTCCCTTTGTTTTGCCTCCAGCTAGCGCTATGACATAATTGTGACGTCGGCCCTACATGACCCTAGTCACCTGTGGTTGGCCTAGCCATGCGTCACTCTGAAAACAACAGGCCAATCAGAAGAGAGGCTCGTGAATATTAATTAGACAGGCCAAAATCTACCTGTTCTTAGCAGAGCTCCTGAGAGAAGAGCTGGAAAAATATATTGAGATGGTTTTTGGTACTTATACCGCAAATATATATTCTTAAGGACATCAAAACCTAAAATAAAACTCCAGAAAGGTGTACAATATGTGATCTTTAAAAGAACCTTTTTTTTAATGTGAAGAACCTTTTTCCCCCCTTCACTGCATTGTACTGAACCTTTTGTGGAATGGATGTTAAAAGTTCTGGTGAACTACCCCTTTAAGGTTTTTTTGAGCTATAAAATTGTCCTCTGTTAGGAAAAGACAGGTGTTATGTTGTGAAATGGTTGTGTTGATGTTGACAACGTTTTCAAGTGTCGCAGTGTATTGCCTATCTGTGAGCCTCGTTCTGTTACTGGGTAAAACACACACACACACACACACACACACACACACACACACACACACAACCTATTAACATTTGCACAGCTTTGCTCCCGCTATATAAAAGAAACAGTTTCAGCTGAAAGTGCCTGACATTTAAATGGAGCTTGAGGCCAATAACAGAGAGACACAGATAGAGCTGCGTGTGTGTGTGTGTTTGTGTGTGCGTGCGTTTCCCCTTCGGTGATCCTGGTTAAAAAGGCCAATCTGTATGTGTGATTCTAAGCTAGTTTTGTTTCGTATGTGTGAGTGGCATTGATATGTGGCATTTATCAGTACCCATAATCCTCTGCTGCTTCACGGGGGGCCTTGCGGACTCTGCGGCCATCCATCAACCTGTCCGTCAACCCGGGGTCACTATGACAACAAGTTGAGTGGGGCGGCCTGCCTTCACAAACACCACCTGTCAGCTGATTGATTGATGGATGGCAGCAGCCAGTCAGAAGTTTGAGCATGATTGATGTTTAATGTGTACATGATGTACGTTCAGTGAGTGTGTGAGATCATTTTCACGGATGATTTGATGGGATATTTATTATTAGAAGCTGTAAAAGTTGGTGTTGATGGAAAAAAAAAAAATTAAATGATAAGAACAGCAGCACTGGGCAGCAATTCTTTGTTAAAAAAAAAAGATCATTTGTGCCCATAATTGCCAAATCAATTGGAGATATGATTAGGTTTCTTCGAAAAAGTGAAGTGGTTGAATTACTATGTTTTTTTATTAATTTTTTTACTGAATTTATTATATAATTATTTCGACATGGTCCAAGTCTGAAGATGTTTTAATCTATCCTTCAAAACTTGAATGTTTGTTTAATTATTATTTTTTTCTTTAAAATCATCCAAGGAACAAATATGATTATGATTATATAAAATAAGCATATTTATACTTATAGAAATACTTTAGAAATAAACTTGATTTTGTAATCCTATTTTGTAATCATAATCCTAGTGTTTTTCATAAAGAAACTATATGAATATGAATAAATAAAATAATAATGAATACATATTAATATTTAAATAAATAATAATGAATAAATAAAATATGAATAAACGGCAAGTAAACACTGTAACCAGCAGTGCACTCAGTTATATTTTATAACTTTTTTTCAGTTTTTTTTTTTCAGTTTTTTCATCAGTTCATTTTATTTTAAATTTAAAATAAATAATTTAAAAATGAATCAATGATTTTTTAACTTGATAATAAACCTGTAAAATAAAATATTTATACTTCACACAGAATGTTTTTGACTCTGTAAACCTATTATAACATTTTTTTCATAAAGAAAGTGTTCAAATATGAATAAACAGCAAATAAACACTGTAACCAACAGTGCACACAATTGTGTTGATTTTATTTTAAATTTTGAAATAATTTGAAAATAAATCAATATTTAATGTTTTCTTTTTTAGCTTGATAAATCTGTAAAATAAACTTTTATAATGTTTACAGTAATCTGTGTGGACTGGGAACCATATTTCCTCAAATAAATACCAATTAATACAAATTTTACATATAGTGTATATGACAAACTTGTGATATATCATGTGCTAGTAGGTTGTAGGATTGTTGCTAGGGAGTTCCATCATATTTCTTGCTGTTTTTCTTCAATCAAAAATAGAAAACCTACCCAGACTCCTCCTTTTCTGTAGCGCAAGGTGTTGTGGGTACAGATAGCATGCTAATTGGGATGTAGCCTAATTCTGGTGGTGTCTCATTACAGTGGCATTGTTGTTGTTATTGTTAGCACTGCCCGCCTGCATTATTCCCCAGTTAGCCTGTTAGCAACTTTGACTCGCACTTGTTTTCACCCTGTGATGCTCCCATTGGCTCTTTGACCCAGTTCCCATGGTGACTGTCGTCCTGCACCTACAACGACCTACAACAATGACACGACTGGAATTATTGATCTCTGTGCTTTTCATTAACGCTTCTTCAGCTTACAGAGACCTGCGAGAGCGCTGCACTTTAGAGGAAAACACTAATATCTTAATGGCATCAGTGCATCACACACACACACACACACACACACACACACACTCTCGGCATTATAGGCTGAAAGCTCCGCTGTCCTTTCAACATGCTGTTGTTTTCTCAGCATTACTGACCCGTCTGTTGGCCGCTGTTTACTGTGATCTGGTCATGACGGGTGGTAGTGCTGTTGCTGACATAATTGCATGCTGTTGTTTGATGCAGGGCTATTAGAGTTAAATAAAACTAAAACCATAAAAAGTTACTTGAAATAAAATCAATATTAACTGAAATAAAATTGTTTATAAAATATAAAAATGTAAAATATTAAAAAATAATCTTACTTTATTTCAGTTAGCATTTATACTTAGTTTAATTCTATGTATTAAAATAACTAAAGCTGAAATAAAATTAGTACAAATTATATTGACATATTAGAAAAATAATAAAAATGACAAAACAGCAAAATTACTAAAACTTTAACTGCAAAAAATGAAACCGAAAAGTAGACAATAAAAACAAATTAAAAATAAAATAAAATAATAAGATTTAATAAGACCTTAGATATTATTACATATGAGGGCTCCAGACAAAAAAAAAAATTGAGTAAGGAGCCATTGGCTCCTATTAGAAAAAAACGTAGGCGAAATAATTTTTTTTAAGTGCCACAGAATAAAGTTTTTTATTTTTTATTTTACATTTTGACATTTCAATCATACTGTCATGTGTTTGTCTAATCTTATCTTGACTTTACCAGCATTTTAATCCATCTTGTAGATGACCTGGGAATGTATTGTTACGTGGCATTGTTTACAAGCGTCACACGTTTTCCGCAGTTTGACACAGAATGAGCTTTTACATGAGACATTTCAATAAGTTGTACTGTAGGCTGTCTTATAAAATAGCCTACCTTTTGATGTTAATTCATGTTCATTTCGAACTATAGTAGAGAAAAATATAATGGGTTCACTTGCTGCTTGAACTGAGGCGCTAAAGTGATTGCGTCTGCTGCATTAAAGAGCGCCAAAACCGTATTTATTTTATGAATTTTGTTATGAATTTGGCAGAATGTTAAAGCTGATACTTTATTAAAAAGTAACAAAGCACAAAGCTTATTGTGATTACTGGACAGCAAGTGCGCTGCAAACAGGCTAATATGAAGTTCACGCATATAGAACACAGCATATAGACTAAGATCTTGATAACAAGAACCCATAGTAATAATGATTATAAACGAGAATTGTTAACGATATTGCCAATATCCACACAGCTGACAGCTTTACCTGTTGAAGTTTGTTCAAGTTGTGCACGAAATAGACACTGCTTTTCTGCACTTTCACTTCACACGTCTCCATCATTTCGATCTCTCTCGTGCTGCAAAACCGAGCTGCATTTAGCAGGTGTCCCGTCAATGCTGCTGTGCGGCAGAGATGAGGACTGTTTGAAACTCTTTTTCCACTAAAACTTTGATGCGCATCGTCTCAGTTTAATACATGAACATAACAAAAGATGTGATCGCAAAACAATTTTTTTTTTTAAAGTCATAACATGTAAATATAGGCTACATGCCAGTGGCAACCTCAGCAAAAACTTCACTCGCAAATTAATAATTTTGGTCGCAAATGCGACCGTCTGGAGCCCTGCATATTTATTACATATTTATTACTATAGATATTCTAGACATTTAAAAAATCAAAAATCTAATAAAATTACAAACACAATACAAAATTTCTAAAACATTAGAATTAAAATAAAACAGAAAATATGAAAATAAAAACTAATTCAAAATAAATGAAATAAAAATGTATAAAATCTATGTAGACATTAAAAAGCAAATATCTGATAAAATTACAAACACATAACAAAATTACTAACACATTAGAATTAAAATAAAACAGAAAATATGAAAATAAAAACTAATTCAAAATAAAATAAAAAAATAAAATCTGTAGACATTTAAAAAAGCAAAAATCTAATAAAAATGACAACATAAAATTCCTAAAAGTAGATAAAATTAAAATGAAAAAAAAAAATGAAAATAAAAAACTCATTGAAAATTAAATAAAAATAAAATCACTGAATCTTTAACTAAAAATAAATTGAAAATATTACAATATTAATAAAATATTAATTAAAACTATAGTTGTATTTTAATGGAGAAAAAAAGATTTGTTTGAAGCTTGTAGGACATTTATAATATTGCAGAGAATACAAAATTGTTACGAGTTGGCTGTACAATAAAGTGCACAATGAAGGAGCAGAGTCCAAGTAGTCCTTTTTAATAAATCCACAAGGGGAAACCACCAACAAATAATACCAAACTACAATACTGGGCACAGAACTAAGGAAACACAAGGCTTAACCCTCTAGGATCGACACCATTAGACACCATTATAGTTCACATTAAAGATTCTGGGGGGGGGAATAAATTGACACATCAGGGCTAAATTAATCATCTTCATTTATTTATGTCTACAGATTTTAATGTATGGTAGTTTTCAAAACAGCTTAACAAAATTTGTCATGCTCTCCTCCAAATTGACATTAAGAACTGTATTAAAACTATTTAGAAATGCCTTTCAGAATCAGTGTATTTCATATATTCCAGTTTCAGTTCAATTTCTTTTTGTATTTTGCATAATAAAAATATTTTCATGGTGTATTTTGTATAAAAAAACAAAAAAAACTTTATACAAAATACACCATGATCTCCTTCAAATTGACATTAAGAACTCTGTTTAAACTAATATATGTCACTTAATGTTTCATTGAGATTTGAGTTGCTTTCAGTTTTATGCCTTCTGAATGAAGAAGGAATGTCTCAGCTTTCTAAGATATAGCCTAATTATTTTTTTCTAATGTTTAATTAAAAAAATCTGATCAAAACTTAGCCTTCCCATTACAAGGTGATATTTGACTCCTTAAAGTGATTTACAGGGGAATTTTATTTTTACCTTTGTAATGGCATTTTTCTAACTTAATTAAAAGTATGTCATCTTTTATGTCAAATTTAAAAAATACATATTTATAAGGTTTTTAAAATTTCTAATTAAAACGATTTTTTTTTTTTGACAGATATTGCGATTGCGATTTGATTTGCGATTTTAAATTTGCAAAGTCAAGCTTCAGCTCAATATTGTCAATAATGTGCAGCACAGTATGAGTATCGTTACCCTGCTGAAAAACACAATAGAAACCATTAACAGAAATTCTTACAGTTTCCATTAAACCATTACAAAATTCCTTTTTGTTTTGGACATTATTCCAGTAGAAATTACTGTTGTTCTACTGGTTGCCATCTGCCATATTATATTCCACCAATAGAATCCATGAAATACCAGTAGACACCATTATAGTTCACATTAAAACCAATACAATTCCCATTAAATTTTCTATTGTGTTTTGGGAGGGGATCTATTGTTTTTTTGTTTTGTTTTGTTTTGTTTTTTCAGCAGGGAAGATTATAATGGTATAACTACTTTTACAGAATTTACTTAATTACTGAATTTCACAGGAAACATTTGTTTATTTTTTATATAAATGAACTCTATTTCTGTAGTCGATTATTAAAGTATTACATAGGTTACATAGGCTAATTTATTTATAATTTGTCAGATTTATATTGATTTTTAAGTATTTGGGATTTTAAGAACAAGTGGAAAATGTGCTGAATGTTTCATTTCATCCAAGTGAAATTAGTAAGCAGTTAGACTGAATTTACATTCCTTTTAAACGCGGAGCCAGGCGCGAGCTGACACAGGTCGTGCGTGTGCGTGTCAAGCCTCATCCATATTGCCAGATATATAAAGTATAAACGAGCATTACGAAACAGGCTGCGTGAGTGCGGCAAGTGTGAACGGCTCGTCCGTGACGCGGGATTCGCGCCGCGTGGGTCAGAGAGGAGCGAGTATGAGAAGCATTAGGCTGTGTGTGTGCAGTCTGCTGAATTGGGAATAGTGAACATGCATTATAAACTTATTTCAAATTAATCTGTTGAGGAGATAAAATGTGTAAGATAACGTTCATGTACTAATAAAATCATCTAAGAATATATCTTTTATTCTTCAGTACTGAAAGCAGAACCGATAAAGGAGCTCTTGATATGCGTTGTGATGCTGCAAATTACCTTTTTTGTTCGTTGTCTGTCATTTCGAAGCTGAAGTTACATACGTTTTTCTTTAGTTTTAATTTGCCTAACTATCGATCTGACCCTGTAGACGCCATAATCTCTCTCTCTCTCTCTCTCTCTCTCTCTCTCTCGCTGTCGCTTTCTGTTTTTTTGTTTTTTTTTTAAATGGTGGGTGTTTGCGCAGTTGGATAGAGCATAGCTGATTGGGGAGAACGGACGGAGGTGTGCTCACTCTATTAGTTAGTAAGACTGCCACGCATATGCTCTGGAACAGAGTAATATCGCGTCCACATCGCAGGCTTTGCGATTAGAAAATCACAACATATCAAATCGCGATTTCGATGCGATTTTGATTAATCGCACAGCCCTAATTTAAATGCAGTGAATAAAACTAGGAATGCAACGGTACCATTTTTTCAGAACCGATCCAATCTGATACCGAAAATTCTGAGTATCTGCCGATACTGATCCAATTCGATACCAGTGCAGTTTTTTTTTTTTAAATCGATGTAGAATTTCTATACTTCTGTGTTGACCTGATCGTCACTCTTTTGTGTGTTAAACACAGTCTACTACATATAGATAACTTCATTTTAATGAAAAATAACAAATGAAAAAATGTATAATCATAATTTATGACAAAAATACTATTATAAACTAGGTTAGTTGATAATTCAGCAGCAAAAGATACTCTAGAAAAATCATGGGTGCACAATAATTTTATAAAACCTAGTGAAACATTTTTATTTACAAATAAAAGTGAATAAGTGTAGGACTAAATCTGGTAAAATGGTACACATTGCTCTTTGTATTGTTGTAAAATACATTCATGAAAAAACAAGCAAATACATTTATATATAAATATATACTATACAATTAAAAGACATTTCTTTTAAATCTATAGTACAGTAATGAAGGCAGCAACATATGATAGATAGGACAGAACAAGAAATACTATTAATAATCTTCCATTGCGCAAAAGTATCCAATACAGAGCAATACAGAGCAGCACAAAGCGCTTATGCGCATCCCATGCGCAGAATGATGCGCTTGAAGCAGCACGGAGTCACAGCGCGCAGGAGTCTTCCGAGTCCGTACAGAAAAGTTCAGAATACAAAGGGAAAAGATATTGATGCGTAGTGTATTAAATTTGTGCCTTAGTTTATTGATCCTTTTCTTTTAACAGTTTTAAACCTCAGTTACTGTGCGCTCTTGAAGAGTCCATTGGTTCGTGCATTGCTATAAAAAAGAACCAATGGCTCGGCGGCGACGATTAAGCAGAAAGGACTCTGGTCTGTAAGGCAGGGACTTCCAGGCTGTAAAACCTTGCAAATGTGGACGGCGAGGACCAGCTGGCCGCCTCACAAATGTCCTAAATGGACACCCCGCTGGACCAAGCCCAGGAGGAGGCAATGCCTCTAGTGGAGTGGGGTCTTACTCCAATGGGGCACTGCAAACCCAAGGAGGAGTATGCTAGGGCAATAACATCCACTAACCACCTGGAAATTCTTTTCTTTGTAACAGGGCAGCCTTTAGCGCGGTTACCGAAGCTAACAAAAAGCTGTCCTGATCTCCTGAAAGAGGCAGAACGCTCAATGTACACCCTAATGGCCCTGACGGGGCAGAGCAGGTTAAATTCCTGGTCCTCCGTCGAGGGGGGAAGCGCTATGACGCCAAGACCTGGGCTCTGAACAGAGTGGAGAGCACCTTAGGTACATAACCCAGCCTTGGTTTCAGGACGACCTTGGAGTCGTTAGGACGAACTTGGAGTCCCGAATTCCAGGCAAGCAGGGTTGATGTAAAGGGCCTGTAGGTCTCCTACTCACTTAACCGATACCAGCGCTAGCAGCAGGGCGGTTTTGAACGAGAGTGATCTGAGGCTCGCAGATTGCAGTGGTTCACACGGGGGGCCTTTCAAGGCCATTAGTACGGTTGGCAAGTCCCAAGATGGAACTGTACGAGGACGCGGGGGGGTTAAGTCTCCTGGCGCCTCAAATAAACTGAACCACCGCACTATTTCTGCCCACCGAATGGCCAGCAATAGGGGCATGAAAAGCCACTATGGCTGAAGCGTAAACCTTGATGGTGGATGGGGAATGCTGCTTATCCAGCATCCCCTGCAGGAATGAGCACTGATACCTCAAGAGGTGACCGGATCTAATTTGCAGTCTTGACACCAAGCTGAGAAAATGGACCATTTCAGAGCATAGAGGCGTCTGGTAGACGGGGCTCTAGCTTCTGCCGTATTATTTAAGACACGCTCTGGGAGGGCCAAAGTCTCTCGTTGAGCGGCCACACATGCAGGGCCCATAACTTGGGCCATGGATGCCTTAGGGCGCCGTTCGCTTGAGAGAGGAGGTCCCGCCTCAAGGGAATGGGCTACGGAGGTGCTTTGAGCAGCTGGAATAATTCCGACACCCACAGTTGGTTCCTCCAGAGGGTGGCTATTAGAAGAAGCCTGTGCCGTTGCTCCCTGACTCGTCTGAGTACTTGTGGTAGCAGAGTGATAGGAGGGAACGCATAGAGCGGAAGGCTGGGCCACTCGTGGGCCAGGGCATCCGTGCTCCTCGTGAAATAGATTGGGCAATGAGATTTGTATTCGGAGGCAAAGAGGTCTACTCGAGCTCTGCCAAAGACTTCCCAGATTTTCTGAACTGCGTGTGAGCGCAGATTGGTCTGAGCCCAAACAAGAAGATCTTTCACTAGCGTGCAGAGGCGCTTCGAGACGAGGCCGTCCTGGTGATTTATGTATGACACCACAGACCTGCTGTCTGAGCGTATTAGCATGTGGTGTCCCCTTATGTCCAGCAGGAAGAATTGACAGGCATGGCACACTGCTAGCATTTCTAGGCAGTTGATGTGCAGACCCGATTCCTCCTCGGACCAAAGGCCGAAGGCCGGTTTGCCCTTTCACAAAGCTCCCCAAACCTTTTTGGAAGCGTCTGTCGTGACAACCTTCCTCCTGAGCGCCCATGTCTAGAATCACCCCTTGCTTCAACCAGAGGGGGTCCCTCCAACGGTTCAGGGCTGATGCACAGGCCCAATTCACCGTTATGCGATGGCGACCGTGATGACAAGCCGCAGATGGAACCCTCTGCTTCAGCCAGAACTGGATGGGCTGCATGTAAAGCAGGCCCAGTCGAAGCACTGGCGAAGCCGCTGCCATAAGGCCCAGCATTTTCTGGAAGGCCCTGAGCGGGCGGACGGTTCCTTCCTTGAAGGAGGCCACACAGCGCTGAATTGTCATGGCTCATTCTGCTGAGACAGTTGCTGTCATCTGTGCTGAGTCGATAACTGTCCCCAGGAATGACACTTGTTGGCTTGGTGACAGAACGCTCTTGGCAAAGTTGACCCTGAGCCCCAGGCATTCCAGGTGGGTGACGATGAGGGTCTTGTGCGATGTTGAAACTGCCTCCGACTGTGCCAGAATGAGCCAGTCGTCGAGGTAGTTGAGTATGCGGATTCCCATCTGTCGCAGAGGGGAGAGAGCCGCGTCCATGCATCGCATAAAGGTGCAGAGAGCCAGGAACAGACCAAACGGGAGGCCCCTGTATTGATATGCCACCCCCTCGAATGCGAATCTCAAGAATCGTCTGTGATGGGGGGCTACCTGGATGTGAAAGTACGTGTCTTTCAGATCCAGTGACATGAACCAGTCCCCTGGGCGTATTTGCGAGAGGATCTGTTTCAACGTGATCATCCTGAACGACCTTTTTACCAGGGCGCGATTCAGGAGTCCACCGTCTCTTTTAGGGACGAGGAAGTAGCGGCTGTAGAAGCCTGACTCGCTCTGGGCTGGAGGAACTACTTCTATGGCTCCTTTTACCAGCAGATTCATCACCTCTGCGCGCAGGACCTAAGCGTCCTTGCTGCGCACTGTGGTGGCGACCACACCGCGGAAGCATGGTGGCTTTCGAGCAAATTGGGGTGAATAACCTCGTCTTTTTGTAGCCATTACCCGATCTGACACACCGGGGATGGCTTGCCAGGCCATGGCCCGTTTGGCCAGAGGAGGGATATGCTCTGGAGACTGGCTGCATAAGGGCAGGACGTTTATAGTAGGCAGAAGAGGATATTTGCTCTTTTTTTGAAAATGTGTGTGTTTTATTTTGTCCGCTATCACAGCGGTCGGACACCCGGGCGCTAGAGAGGGCCCTTGGGGGACTAATAACACATTTCCCTCTGCACCCAGCGCTAAGCGGGGCGACAAGAGGCACATAAGAGGCTGCTTGCAGGGTGGTCCGGCGGTAGTGAGACTCGGGCCCCTCCTCTTTCTGCCTGGCTGTTCAGGAGGACTTCTGAGGCGCAGGATCCAGGGCTATCTTGGGCCGGGGTCCTTGGCACTTCGGGAAGGGGTAACGTCTCGCAGAGAGGGAACGTCCTCTATCCTGCCGGTCCTTAGGGGGCCTGGATTCAGGGAGTGGCTGACGTTGGCTTGGAGGGCTGCTTAGTCGGTGCAGGTTTGGGGCGACTGGCAGCAGCAGAGGAACTGGAGCGTTTTGGAAGGAAGTGTCGCATCGCCTGAGACGACTTCTGAGCCTCCGTGAACCGCTCCGCAAATCCTTCCACCACCGGCCCGAACAGGCTGTTGGCTGAGACTGGAGCGTCGAGAAAGGGGACCTTATTCGCCTCCTTCATCTCCATCAGGGTGCGCCACAGATGGCATTCTAATACCACCAGGCTGGACATAGACCACCCGATGGCCTGGGCGGTGGCTTTGGTG
Organism: Spinibarbus caldwelli; assembly: GCA_039654775.1. Lineage (NCBI taxonomy): Eukaryota > Metazoa > Chordata > Actinopteri > Cypriniformes > Cyprinidae > Spinibarbus > Spinibarbus caldwelli. Next base: position 24,137,245 of record CM077246.1, on the reverse strand, counting down.
GCGCGCAGGGCCAGGTCCGTTGTGCTCCTCAGGTCCCTGAGCAAAGCCGCATCGAGACCAGCCTCCTCGCTGGCGAGCATCTTGGCCTGAAAGACCTGGAGTACCGCCATCGAGTGCAACAATGAAACCGCTTGTCCAGCAGCCGAGTAGGCGCGTCCAGCGAGTGCAGAAGTAGCTCTGCACGGCTTGGACGGATAGTTTGCCCTCGCCTTCCATCCGATCGCCGTGGGCGGGCAGAGATGCATGGCCATGGACTCATCCAAAGGGGGCAGGTGCTCGTATCCCTTCTCTTCGGCGCCGTCAACGAAGGAGAGGACAGAGAAAGCAGAAAGTCTAATGCGAGACAGGTAGGGAGCTGGGTGAAGCAGACGGGAGAAACCTCTCTCTGTGGTGACGGCGAGGCACGCGGGCACTGAGCCGACGTGAGCTCGCTTGTCTCCGGCCGCTCAATTCCTCTGCCCCGCTATTTTTTTCCCTCGCAGGTTTCTGAAAAGAAAGCGATCCAAGAGCGCAGAGAGGCAAGACTGAAAGACTCGCAGTGCGAGAAATCAGTCCCGCTGAGCGCAGCGTCAGCATGGGATTTCTCCCAAGCATAACATGCACTCAGCGTGACCATCATCAGCGTGCAGGGGAGCCCTGCACGTCTTACAATGACGGCGCGACATTTGAAACAACACCGAATTTGCTCTTTTTGTGAGGCTCTTTTAGACGATCGCCAGATGGCGGCAGGGGATAGACCGGGAATAACAGCAGAGCTGCAAAGGTCCAATCCAGCTGCTGAGGCGTTTCTACGGCGAAGTCGGCGTCAGCGAAGAGTCAGCGAGGAAGAATCTTCGTCGCTGAAGAGAAGAAATCTGAGATGTGGCGGCAAAGTGGCCGCTTATATAGCCACAGTCCCCGCCCGTTTTGGAGGGCTATGGCGGGCTGCTCAGCCATAGGGTCGCTCATAGGGTCGCTCGTCGCCGCCGCCGAGCCATTGGTTCGTTTTTATTGCATTTCACGGACCAATGGACGTGCATTTTCACTGCGTGATTGAAAAGGCTTCAGTTGAAGAGGAAAAAAGGAGTTTTTCCCATACAAGTACGAGTGAAAATATCGACAGGGAACATCTGATACAATGCCCTCCAAAAGTATTGGAACAGTAAAGACAAAATTGTTCTGTTGGCTCTGGAGTCAAGACATTTACAAATATGATTAAAAGATGAATATGAGACAAAACTACAGAATGACATTTTATTATTGGGTGATTCAACACATAGATGTTTTACCAGCTAAGAAGTTCAGCACTTTTAGAGTTTCATTCCCCTATCTGATGTGAGCATAAGTATTGGAACAGTTGCCTCACAGGTCTTTCTAAGTGATCAGCTGTGTCCTGTTGCATTCATTCTTCAGATATTAAAAGCAGGGAATGTGTCGTATCAGTTATATCCATTACTTCTGCATTCTGAATCTTGCATTCGATGATGACACACTCAAACCGGGATGAAGATGAGGGAGCTGACTTTGAGAGAAAAGCAAGCAATTTGGATGCTAAAAGAAAAGAGGAAGTCAATTAGAGCTATAGCAAAAACAAAGGGCATGGAGAAATCAAAATTTTGGAAACCACCAGCGACACCGGCAACCAACAACGACCTGATCGGCTGAGAAAACAACAGTAGTTGATGACAGACAAATCATAAAAGCTGTGAAAATGAACCCTAAAAGACGTGTCTGTAAAATCACCAACAACTTCCAGAAAGCTGGGGTGATGCTCTGGCGATCTACTGTCCTCAGGAGACTTTGACACAAAATTACAGATGCCACACAGCAAGATGCAAACCTCTGACCAGCACCAAAAATAGAAAGGCAAGATTAGAGTTTGCAAAAAAGCACAAAGGTGAGCCAGAAGAGTTTTGTAACTGTGTTTATGGACCGATGAGACAAAGATGAACCTTTATCTAAGTGATGTGAAAGCAAAAATGTGGAGAAAAAAAGGGAACTGCAAAAGATCCCAAGCATACAGGCTCATCTGTAAAGCATGGTGGAGGTGGTGTCATGGCATGGGCATGTATGGCTGTCTCTGGAACAGGCCCTCTCAACTCTCAAAATTTGGAAGGGTACAAAACCATCTTGCCTACCAATATTCAAGAAAATGCCACCAGATTCATTGGGAAGTGCTTCATATTGCATCAGGACAATGACCCAAAACACCCTGCCAGTTCAGTCAAGGAATTTATAAGGGCAAAGAAATGGAAAGTCTTAGATTGCCCAAGTCAATCTCCAGATTTAAATCCGATTGAACATGAATTTCACCAGCTGAAGAGGAGAGTAAAGGCAGAAACTCCCCAAAACAAGCAACAATTGGAATTGGCTGCATTAAAGGCTGGGAAAAGTATTTCAAAGGATGAGACCAAGAGTCTGGTGATGTCTGTGGGTCACAGACTCACTGCTGTGATTGTGTGCAAGGGATCTGCAACTAAATAATAGCTGTTAATCTTTTATATCTGCCTTATGTTCAACTGTCCCAGTACTTATGCTCACATCAATGAGTGGGATGAACTCTAAAATTGCTTGGTAAAAAATGTATGTGTTGAAATGGCTAATAATAAAATGTGACATTCTGTAGTTTTGTCTCATATTCATTTTTTAATCATATTTGCAAATGTCTTGACTCCATAGCCAACTGAGCAATTTTGTCTTTACTTTTCCAATACTTATGGAGGGGACTGTATATCGAAATAGATCTGTGCATTATTGTGAATGCAGCCTGTTAAAGCTGCCACTGTCTATGATCTCATCAGTAATAATATTGCCTGTAAACTTTCGGATACTTGAACACTTATTTAATTTTTTTTTTTTTTTTAAGTAGCCTGTTTATAGGCCTATAATAATAATAAAAAAAAAAGTAAATTTTGCACAAAAATAAATTTGATATAAAATTTAAATGAAAATGTAGCCATGTGCAGTAATATTGAAAACTGAGAATGTGACGCATCGTGATATTGAGTTGATAATGATAATCGTAATTGAATTGCATCGTGAAACCAGTGAAGATTCACACCCCTATTTTTAAGATGGCAGTACTGACATACAGAGATTCCAACTATAAACAAAAATCATAGAAACTGCAATTTTGGTTAAAATGTAAAGTTGTAAAGATGTATTTGCAGAGCAGAAGAATTAATTGGGGAAAAAATGTAGATCAAGAATCGTCCCAGAAGCGGAATCAGATCGGATTGTGAAGTCCCTGAAGATTCCCACCCCTAAACAATAACACAGAATAGTATACACACAATATCGGATTCGGATCGGTCTCGTCTGACCGATACCCGATCCGCAGAAAATGGCCGTATCGGAGCCGATACCGATCCTGAGTATCGGATCGATGCATCCCTAAATAAAACTTCATAATGTTTCTCTTGATTATACATTTAGTCGGGAATTATAGTTTGGAAAAAGTCTAACTAATAAAATGTGTACAAGTTATGTGACAACTAATACAAGTAGGTTAATAAAAAAAGACTTACTCATGTAAATGATCTCTGCTGGATTCTTCTTCAAGCCGCTGTGTTCTTTTCTGAGGTAATCCAAAGTTTATTCCTCTCAGTGTGAGGTAAATTCTGTCTTATTTGTCGCAGCGCGTCTTTTTCTGTGGTGAATTCTGACTTATTCCTCTCAGCGTGAAGCGAACAGTAGCCGAGATGAACTTAAAAAGGTAAAGTCTCCTGCTTTGTTTGCTGTGATGTGGGCATTTACATGCCGCATGCTTCACATGGACGATTATAATATTTATAGCGCGTTCAGCGCGTGGGCGTGGTCTCAGAGATAATGAAGGGAGACGTGAAAGACTGGACATCACGTTGGTTTCATATGGATTATTTTATCACAGAATATTTGGTTTCGATAGGACTTGCTTAGTTTAAAAGTAGACATGTCAAGCTTTCTATAGATATAACGGCAGATTCTGAGTATTAGGGGAAAAGCAATTACTTGTGCAATTGTGGTTGGTTCGTCTAGTGGGGCAGAAATTACACTTTAAGTGTGTGTGTGTGTGGGGAAGTTGTTGTTTGCCTCATGTTGTGTGTGTGATTTTCACTCTGATAGTTTTATTCTTTCATTGTCTCTGGGTTTTTGAAGCGTGTAACAGATTTCAGTCGGGCTGCTCACATTCTGCTACCTGCACAAATACAACAAACTCTTTTCCACAAAAAGAAACGATTGAAATCTGTTGGTCTCTGTTGGCATATTGTTACTGTACATCTGTCTGTTACTCAGTAAAGCAGAATTAAAGATGTTCGGTCTAGTTTGAACATCATAAATAAATAATGTGTGTGAATAATTATAATGTATCATATTCTATATCATTTTTTCAGAAATATATACTACACTCACTGTAAAAAATATTTGTTAAAGTTGTAAATAAAGATTATTAGAAAATAATACCTCAAATTTTCACATTTTACTTGCCATCTTTAGTCAAAATTGTTTCTACACCAGTGTATGCAAACCACATTTTCATTGAAATCATCAGGCAAATGTAAAAGCATTTTAGACTTGGTAATAACTGCAAAACTTACACTGAACTCCTTCTTTTTTCTCTCTTTCATGCTCTAATGGCTTCACTCTGTTCTCACCATCAGGTAAGTGTTTGTTTTTACCCTTTAAAGCTGTGTGTGTGTGTGTGTGTGTGTGTGTGTGTGTGTGTGTGTGTAATGCAGTATTTGTTGAGTGTATAGCTCTTTTTTTTTCAGGACACTAGAGATGCACTTTCACTGTCTCTGATGATGATGATGATGATGATGATAATGATTTGCTTTTAGACTCTGCAGCAGACAATGCTTAGCTTTATTTTACCTTCCCTAGAAAGAGTCTAATCAACAGACTTGTGTATTAGTGCATTCGACTAATGAGACCAACTATTTGTCCATTGTGTTTGGCAAGCTTTCACATTAGAGGGTCTGCATTACCACGGTAATGGCGGGACCACATTTCTATTTTCTGGTTTTGAGTGGGCAGAGAGTACTTTTACTTTACTTTACTTTTAGTCATTTAGCAGACGTTTTTATCCAAAGCGACTTACAAATGAGGACAACAGAAACAATCAATTGTAGTATTAAAACAACTAAAACTGATCCAAAACTAAAAGCTAAAACTTTATAAATAGTATATATACACACATATTAAAAATATTAATTAAATAAAAATGAGAAATGCATATGACAAAATTTCTAAACTTAACATTTAAATGAAAACAAAATGAAGCTACAAACAATTCAAAATATTAAGAGAACAAAAGGTATAAGAGTGTAATAATGATTCTAACATAAATATCTAGAGTAGCATAGAAGAACGTAATTTTACTTTTTAAATTAATAATCCATGTGAAACAACTTCCTTGGAAGTTTGCTGAGGCCTCCTAGTGCTCCCCGGTCATGAGGTTTTGTTCTATCATGTATAAAATTAGGGATGGACATTTAAAATTTCATATTATTATATTACTGCAGGTTTCATCATGATTTTTGCTCTGCAGACCTCCAGGTGTTGTTGCCAAAAATGTTTCTTTAGGTATAATGAGTTTAGAAAGATGTATAGTGTGCATTATGTACTGTATACTGTGCACGGGACAAATATTTTCTGTATGAATAGGATAAACAAAATGTTCAATATATACCGCAAAAGTTTGAAATCTTTACAATAATAATACATTTTTTTAAAGAATTCAGAAAAGTTTTCAAAGTCTCTTATGCTCATCAAGGCTGCATTTATTTGATCAAAAATACAAAAAATAAAATAAAATAAAAAACAGTAATATTGTGCAGCACTACACACACACACACACACACACACACACACACACATATATATAGCAGCTTTATAAATTGTTGAATAAAAGTTAATTTATAAGATAATTTATTTTTTAATCATACTTACTATAAACCTTTGAAAAATAATGTATCATAGTTTCCAAATATAACATGTAAAAATATTGCACAAGATTATTGTTTTTACTGTATATTTTATCAAATAAATGCAGCATAAGGGACTTCTTTCAAAAACATTTAAAAAAAAAATCATATTTTTAAAATAATGATTCCACATTTCTGAATGATGGTGTATCACTGGAATATATAGTGTAAAATGCATTTTTTTTAATCTTTGTATGGAGTGCAGTACAGTACAGGCCTTGAGAAAAAAGATGTTGTCACCATGGTGATAGAGAGTGGTGGGACAGGAAAGTTTGAGATGAGAATCAGAATTAAGAGAGCATTATTTTACTTTCTGTGTTTGTGCGGTGAGACGAGTTTCAGAAGTTCAAAGGCGCACGAGAAGGTTGTTGTTTATTGTGTGAAAAACAGGTTTATATTGAGCTGGACGGTGTAATGCACGTTCTCTGATCTCAGCAAGCTGTTCTCGGCTGAAATTCAACTTTAACAAACATCAAATACAGAAAACAGCCCATGTAAAAACAGCTTGTAGTTTAAATTCGTGTTTGAACACATTGAGACTGTGGCGGAGAATTCAGATGAGGTGAAGGAGGTAGAACGAGTGTGTGTGTATGAGAGAGAGAATGGACAGCAGTTTTAGCACAAATGGAGCAAGATATTGACCAGAGATGGAACAGAGCTCATAGATGGGTTTTGTAATCTAAGGGAGCACATTGAAAAAAAGAGGCCTAATATTACCTATAATTTGATTATGTTGATATCAAAAATATCAATAAAAACTTTTCATCATGTACAGTCAGCTTTAATTCACTTACCAAAATAAAAGCAGTCAGATGTCAAAACTTTCAGTTTTAATGACAAAAAGAATTCATAATATATATAATATGTTCAAATACTCTATTTAATGTCAAACAATTTTATATAAACACAAGTTTATAAATAAATCAGCTTTTTCACAAAATGTTTCATTTTCTGTCAGTTTTGATGTTGTAAAACCCAGAGAAATAGCAGAAAACATCTGCCTCGTGTTTGCATTTTCTTCTGTTTGTGGCCATAGTTCTAACCTTGAAATCAGGATTAAAGTTAATTAATGTATTCAGAATCCTTCATACAGGAAAACTGATCAAATAGTTGTAATCTGCCTCAGAGGAAGACAGGAATCCTGTGGTTTTGGTATTTTTCTGCTGATTAAGGAACAAAACAAGACTTTACAAATGGTCATCGAAAGCAAAACTGCTACAAAATGCATCATATTTTGTGAGAACGTGTCACATGCTCAAGGAAAACAGACACTACTTGTGGAGTCAAAAGCACAAAATTTGTAAGAAATTATTGGAGTTATTGGATTTCATTCAGTAAATATGATGCAGGGTGGTTTATTCGAACCTTTATGCATTATCATAGAATAAGTCAGAATGTTTTATTTTATTTCTGTTACACAAGGACAAGTGTGTGTGTGTGTGTGTGTGTGAGAGAGACATTTGGGCCAGGAGAAGGTTGAGACATATTGATCATGTCCAAGTGTCCTCTAGTTGACCTGTGATATGATATATTGTCTTCTGATTGTTTCTCAAAGACGCTCATCTCTCTTTACTCCAGCGGCTGAACTTGTTGTTGAGCATCACTATTACTCAGGGGCGTAAATTTCATCTAACAGTAGGGGGGACAAGAAACATAAAATTTCTCAAGAGCAATTTTTGAAGGGGACACAAATAATACAGCCAAAATTGTACTTGTAAGGATAGATATGTGTACACAGCATGTGTAAACAGCATGGAGACCGTGTTTAAATATGAGTTCGGTTCATATGGTTCACCACGCAGTCATATTATAATGATTATTTTGCGTCCTCCATAGTATTTTAGGTTTCGTCTGGGACCGAGTTTGTCTCTTTATATATTCAACCGCATTAAGCCTGCCACTTAACATCATACTGAGCAAAACCCAACACATCGGTAGATCTACAATATTAGCCTAATATCAGTTCACACACAGGTTTATCGCTGTGTTAGTTGTAGTGGGTGACAATCTACGGTACTAAGCTTGGTAACCTTATAAATTGCTCATAGAAAATACATCAGATATCATTATTTTTTGTCATGACTAATTTATTAATGATCCAGCATCATCTGTATTAAAGAGAAAGAATAATTTCACCCGATGTTTAAAGAGAATAAAATAGCCTTGACAGCCTAATTACTTACACATAACTACTAAGGAACTCTGCTCTCTCCCACCCAGGATTGCCAGGTTTTCACAGCAAAACCCGCCCAATTGCTACTCAAAACTAGCCCAAAACTAGCCCAGTTGCTTTTCAGGGGGGATTTCCAGTAAAAATCGCTTTCTGGTGGGGTAAAATACACGTTTTTTGGTGGGGTTCCCCTGATAAATGTCGCTTTCCAGGGGCTAAATATCAGGTTATTGGGATCGCTCCAACCCGCGGACATGAAAAACATCCCGCGGAAAGAGCGTAAAAGTAGCCCAATTCCTCGGGAAAACCGCGGACTTGGCAACACTGCTCCCACCGGGCTCGTGTGCTGAGTGTATCGAGGCAGTGGACCAAACCACTGTGAGGCAAGGGAGAGGGGAATCAAAACATTTCTGAACTTAAAACGCTTTTTTGCGTTTATTTTGTTTTACTACTTACACAATTATTTTAAATATATGTCCATTATATTATTTTCAAGACACAGAGTTGCTTGTAATGATATTTTTAGGGGGGACAACCCTCAGATGGGGGGGTCCTGTCCCCCCGTCCCCCCACGGGATTTACGCCTATGCTATTACTATGACTCATACTTAAGGTTAGAGGTGTGTTTAAACGCTTAGTAGTAGACTTCAGTGTGTGCATCGTCCTGCAGTGTTTGTGAGTGATTCCTCAAATCATGTGTGTTGTTGAAGAAAGTGTTAAGTATCAGACCAATGTCGGAAATTAATGTCAGGCTTGGGGAAAGAAATGCCTCCAAAATGAACAAGTGCCATGTCAGATGCAGTCTGTGTTCCACCTTTGCAGTGCAAAGATTACTTTTATTGACGATGATCAAATTTTATTGGTCACAGCCTATATATACTAATTGATTGATTGATTAATTTAGGGACAAGTCCTGGCCGCAATTTCTAAATTGCCAAAAAATGTCCTGGCTTTGACTTTGTTTTTCTGTTGTTTCATACTTAAAATAAAAGTTATGACTGAAAAGCAGTTTGACCAATAGTGTGCGAGAAGGCTGGATCTACAGGGAACGGTCAAAGCAATGCAAATACACATATCAATACATAGAGAAACTGAAATATTGCCCCTTTATGGCAAAGTAGTGGATCAGATGCAACATTTTCACCCGCTGGACCATAAAATCCCACAGACGCACATTGAAGGACCAGAGCCACATCTACAGACCAGAAGATCACAGAGACTTGAGACAGAGCAGAACGACCCAGAACACCCTCACAACCCACACACTGACTTAAAACCACTCGAAAGCGCTTATCAAATGCACTGCAAAGTCCTGACAGCCGCCCACAGCACTCCAGCATCACAGCCGTGGCAGAAACACTCTTGCTTTCTGTAGAGAACTCAACTAAAATCTAGTTAAATTAACCATTGTCTTATAAACAACTAGATGTTATCTAGTGCTCGACCGATATTGATATTTTGATCAATATCCGATATCTTAAAGAGCAGGGTGGCCAATAGCCAATATCTAAAACATATTAGTGTTTGCTTTTCTGTTACTAATAATAGAAAGCAAAGCGCTGTAATACTTTTTTATTTAAAGGGTCATGAAACCCCCCTGTTTCAGCACTGGTCTTTCACACCTTAGATCTGAAAAAGACTCCAGAAATGGGCGTGTAAAACTGTGGAAAAGTGGGAGTGTAAAGGGTGGGAAGAGGGGAGAAAACAACCAATAAAACACAGACCTACAACACACTCATTATACAGACAGATGAATATTAATATTAAAACAGAAAGAATAAAGGCATTGTTACATTTTGTTTACTCTTTTTTGGATTTTTGGTCTGTATCATTGTTTGCGTTGTATCACAATAATCCGTTGCGTCATCGCGTTCATGATCAGGGGCCTCATTTTTAACCGTTGCGTATGCACAAAACCTGCCCTGAAAGAGGCGTACGCCACTTCCTATGCAAAAGGTGGGATTTATAAAAAAAAAAAACTTGACGGGAAAATTTGCGCACCTCCACGCAAACTCTGATCCATGCGTACAAATTCTTTTTCCAGGAGTGAGAAAATTTATGAAGTAAACAACGATTTTAAACTCTGTTTTCATGTCGATATACACATTTACATTAAATATTCCACTCTCATAATGTAAATAAGCACTGGAATTACATAAAGACATTATGCAGAGGTTAAACAAAAATTAGGCTATATGAATTTAGACATATTTGTAGTGGATGCGCTTGATCAATTTTCCTGTGGCATGCTATGTTTTAATGACAGTGAGGAGTGCTATAGGTGCACAATAATTTATCTTTAAACTGCAGATCTCATGTTATGAGAAAATATTTTTAGCGAGAACAATGATCAATAATGCACACTTACTTTGATATTATGGTGGACACTGCTGGATACTCAGTGGTCGAACGGTCCATTAATTGTCCGGTTTGAATAGGTCCAATGATAATAACTTACAGTACAACCGCAGCTGCACGGAGGTGTTAATGTTGTGTGAAGACATCTCCACAACATTATGAAAAATACCACTGTATTTGAAGGATACAACTGGAAGTAAACCGTAAGATTTGCACGATTAATTTTTTTAAAATACAACAGTGATGCGCCGAGTCAGACAATTGTATTTACATTGCAATAAATATAGGCCTATCTGTTTCCACTAAAAATAGCCAATGTAAAAGAATGAGATCAACTTTATTCTTTATAACTTTAAAATTTTATTCTAAAATATTTATTTGGTAACTCAGTTTTGTTTTTTATGAATATTTTGATATATTTATTCTAAAACATAACAAGGATATTGGATGACTTTTAGCATAAAAATAAAAATGTTTGGCACAAATGGCATTTATAGTCCGTTTCTCATATTTCCTTAATGTCTTGTACCTTTGACGGTGTTAAACATGGTGTCACGTGGATGGGAATATGCATGGAGATGATATGCAGATGAGGTTATGCATAGTAAAACTAGGCTTTGTTAGCTCCATATATGGTGTTTTCTGGGAGGAGATGGGGTGGAGATGCACGTGCACACAACCTTCCCTAACTGGGATTTATAAAGGGATTTTTGCGCAGGTTCCGGCGTACGGATAGTTTTATAAATCTGAAAACTTTTGTGCATAAGCAAAATCGAGCTTTTGTGTCCACATACACTTTTAGGATGAAATCTACGGAGAGTTTTATAAATGAGGCCCCTGATGTACCGCTGTATCAAAACCCTTATTCGCGCATATTTCATTTGAAGAAGACATGATATGTGCGCGAACACACTGCTGGTTCATGTTTGGAGCGCGAGAGAATATGAAAAATACTCACGAACACTTGAAACACGCTTGCTCTGGTCTGGATATGAACTATGATCCGCGCGGTGAGTGTTATTAAACTCATTGCGGCGTTCCGCGAAGAAACCGCTCTCTCATGCGCGCTCCACGTGTTGTCATATTAAATATTGTTGCGGTCATGTTCACAGAAATGAACTGACAGCACGAAGCTCTTTCATGAGATTTGAATTCGCCATTGTAAGATGACCTCATGCATAATACAGCACAGTGATTGGCTGGTAAGAGTTCATTCTCATGAATAATGCTGAGAATAGCTTGGAAAACTTATGACGTAGACACGTACTCATTAGCCATGGCAGCCAATCACCACTCCAGATTAAGGCATATACGTCACTTTTCTTGACGTAGGCTCAACTTTTCTTTTTGAACCGGAAGAACAAAATTGCCCCCAAAAATGAAAAAATAACCACTTTTTCCTTAATAATAGATATAATGAGTGCTATTGTTGTTTTCACTGATGTGCAACCTGTTCATATATGTTAACATCTCAAAAAATGTGTTTTAGGGTTTCATGACCCTTTAAAAAAGAATATCTCTCAGTAGTTCCTCCACAAGGCCAAGAAGAGATCAGTCCATTCCAAGTGGTCTAAAAATTGTAAAGTTGGTTGCTTGACCATGTAATTTTTTTTTGCAGATTGAACTTGAAATTTACATTCAAAAAAAAGTGTTTCATTAACTATATGAACCCCCCCCCCCTCCCCCCCAATTCCCTTTTTTGTTTCTCTGAATTCTGTTTCAGTGGTTAAATTTACATTTTTGATCATCAAAAAGCATAAAATGTTGAAACATATACAATCTTACACACACACACACACACACACACACACACACACGTACACATACTTGAATTTCATTTCTCTCCATAGGTGTAATGGTTTTTATACTGTACAAACCGTATTTTCTATTGCCCTACACCAACCCTACACCTAAACCTACCCCTTACAGAAAACTACTGGCAGTTTTTGAATTTCATAAAACACAGTTTAGTATGTTTTTTTAAGCCTTTTGTTTTACGGGGACAAAGGAAGTGTCCTCATAAACCATGTTTGCATTGTAGTACCCATGTCATTATACATTGTGTCCTCGTAAACCATATATACCCGTACATACACACACAAAAAGTCCTGCTTCTGACATATCAGCCGAACAGAAAAAACTTAACAGCAGGTGTTGATAATTAAAAAATGCCGATGGCTGCCTATATATCGGCTTTGCTGATATTTCTGTTGGCCACTAATATTATGACTGTCAGTGTGTAGCAGTCCAACAGTAAAGCTCAAACACAGACTCACACAAATGTCGTGCTTCATCTGAGAACACTGAATGTCTCAGGACTAATCCAGAGTTTTGGCATGAATTCCTTCTCCACCTGCCCTTGAGTTTAATCCTTCTTGATTGTATTAACATGCGTAAAGCCCTGCTTTATCAGAAGACTGCTCCTGTTCCATTGAACCCTGGATCTAAATGGCTTAAACACACACACACACACGCACGCACGCGCGCACACACACACACACACACACTGTTTGCATGTTTGTTTGCTCTGTGTTTTCTCCTAATATGATGTTTTATCTGCATATGCATGCGCAGCGTGAGGTTGGTTTGTGGGTGGAGAGGCAGGTGTGGGTGTTTACATGAGCTGCTTTAATGCAGAGGGGAACTGTTTTCCTTCAGGTTGCTCCTTTATCGCTCAGGATACCTAATGGAGTTAATGGCATTTCAATTATGTTTCATTTTAAATGCCTCATATCACATGAAATCCAATTTTCTTGATCTTTTGAGATAGAAGAGCTAATTTTCTTGCCAGCATACTGTAAGTCTAAGAGCATCCTCCACAGGTCAAAAAGAGCATTTATTGTAACTGTATCCATCCATTGCAAGTGGTCCAAAAATGGTAGTTGATTGCTTGACCATTTAAATTGTACAGATTGAACCTAAATCCATAATAATAATAATAATAATAATAATAATAATAATAATAATAATAAATAATAAATATAAATGATATATGTGTGTGTGTGTATGTGTATATATATATATATATATATATATATATATATATATATATATATATATATATATATATATATATATATATATACAGTCATGGCCAAAAATATCGGCACCCTTGGTAAATATGATCAAAGAAGGCTGTGAAAATGAATCTGCATTGTTAATCCTTTTGATCTTTTATTTAAAAAATTCACAACAATCTAATCTTTCATTGGATAATAAGAATTTAAAATGGGGGGAAACATCATTATGAAATAAATGTTTTTCTCTAATACACGTTGGATGCAATTATTGGTACCCCTAGAAATTCTTATGAGTAAAATATCTCTGAAGTATATTACCATTCATATTCAGAATTTTGAGCACTCCAGGGTGATTATGAACATGAAACTATCCAGCCATGGCTTCCTGTTTCACAGAAATATAAATAGGAGGGAAAACAAAGCCCAAATTCCCTTAATCATCCATCACAATGAGAAAAACCAAAGAATGTATTTCTGATGTGCAGCAAAACATAATTGAGCTTCACAAATTAGTGAAGTGGCTTTAAGAAAAGCGCTAGAGCAGTGAAAATTACCATTTCCACCATCAGGGCAATAATTAAGAATTTCCAATCAACATAAAATGTTATGAAACTGCCTGGAAGAGGGCGTGTGTCTATATCGTCCTAATGCACGGTGAGAAGGAGAGTTTGAGTGGCTAAAGACTCTCCAAGGACCACAACTGGAGAATTGCAGAAAATAGTTGAGTCTCGGGGTCAGAAAACCTTTAAAAAAAAATTGTGAAACAGCACCTACATCACCACATGTTGTTTGGGAGGGTTTCAAGAAAAATTCTCCTAGCTCATCCAAAAACAAACTCCAGCATATTCAGTTATCAGACACGACTGGAACTTCAAATGGGACTGGCTTCTATTGTCAGACGAAACTAAAAAATGAGCTTTTTAGCAGCAAACACTCAAGATGGGTTTGGTGAACACAGGGATAAAAAGTATTGAATAAAAGGGTGCCGTTAATTGTGGCCAATATGTATTAGAGAAAAACATTTATTTCATAATGATATTTGCCCCCATTTTAAATTCTTATTATCCAGTGAAAGGTTAGATTTTTGTGAATTTTTTTAAATAAAAGATCAAAAGGATTAACAATGCAGGTTTATTTTCAGAGCCTTCTTTGATCATATTTACCAAGGGAGCCGATATTTTTGGACATTACTATATATATATATATATATATATATATATATATATATATATATATATATATATATATATATATATATATATATATATATATATGGCCCTAAGAATTCTTATATTAACAATGTAATTAATATTTTAAAATGTAAAAAATTTTAAAATGTAAAAAATGTAACACATTTACAATAACTTAAATAAATAATTGTTTATTTATGGTTACACTTTATTTTAAGGTGTCCTTTTTACAGTTAGGGCTGCACAATATATCATATCAGCATCGATATTGTGATGTGTGCCTCCACGATAGTCACATCGCAGGATGTGTGTTGTTTAGTATACTGATCGTTACATTTATACTGATCATTTTCTTCGCTAACACACAGACACCGTGTCTACACCGGACGCGACAGCTGTTGTTTCGCACCGCACCACGCCGCAACAGCTAGAGATGTGTCACTGGATGTGACAAAGCAACCGTTGCAAATCATTTGAACTTTGTGTCAGTACGTCATAAATAGAACGAGGGATCAGTTTATTGTCAGGGATTTGTCATGCCGCTCTGTGCCACATCCAGTGTAGACAGCATCACTGATTATAATGGGTTCTATAGTATTTTGTCGTGCTGCGCTGTTCGCGTCTGGTGTAGACACGGTGAGAGCCACGCAGATGCACGTGAACACTGAATTCCATTCACTTCTGCATCTGTTTGTGCCTGAAATGACACATGCGCAATTTTACATTTGATTATTCAATTTCTGTACCTGAATACTGTTAGATTTACCTGAAAAATATAAAGCACTGATTACTTCATTTGTTTCTTTGTTCTATTATATTTATCTATGCTTGTAATTTGTTTATTTTCTATGCTGATTTAGTGACCTACAAATCACAAGTCATTGATCATTTTTTTTCCAAATAGAGCTATTCAAGTCTTCCGGTGTTTTTTTAATATCGCAATATATATCTCAGAAAAACAAAATATCACAATGTGAGTTTTTTTTTTTCCCAATATCGTGCAGCCCTAGTTACAGTGTAATTATACATTTAAGTACTGAGTAATATTAATTAACTACATTTGCTTACTATATGGTTAGGGTTAGGATTAGGGTTTGGTTTAGGGTTACTTACATGTAATTATTCATAATTCATTGTTATTGTAATAGTAGGTACATGTAATGTGTAATAAGGACAACTTAAAATAAATTCTCTTATTTATTTATTTAACTTGGTTTTTAACCACAGCTATGACTCATGGTATACAACAAATTTTGAGTATACAGATTTTTGTTAAAACAAGAAATAACATGGTATTTTACAGTAATTATGTGTATGTCCATGTATATGTAGCTTGTAATCTTTAACCCTCTGGGTTCTGAGGGTGTTTTGGGGGCCTGGAGAAGTTTTGACATGCCCTGACATTCGTGCTTTTTTCAGTTGCTTATAAAAATATAAATGGCTAAAGTCTAATAACACTGTAAACAGCACAAACTTGGCTACAATAATATGTTAGCAGCATTTATGTATATGATTGTGTTTTTGAGAAAGCAATGTTTATGCGTGGTTAGTGAAAAACTAAAATTTTGAAGTCACTGAAATAAGACCATATAACACATACAGAACATTTGTTCACAAGACTTTTGAGAACAGGATCTTGTAGCCTAGAGTTTTTGCTTCAAAATAATATGAAAATCATCTTGTTTATTTGCTCACAGAAAACAATATATTGATTTAAATTTTCTAAGACACTTTTTGAGTAGAAACGGTCTATGCGAGAAGGCGTCAACCTTCACATTCACACCTGAGAAGACAAAGGCCTGCATAATGAGCTGCATAATGAGCTTCATAATGAGCCATCCAGTCAGGTATGTGACTGAGAGGGAAGAGTAAAAAGAAAGAATGTGAGGACAAAATAAATTTATATATTTGTTTGTAGTTTGTTAAGAATATATTTAGCTATCACACGAAATAACTTGAGATTCACTTGCGGGTGCAGTTAAACAGTTTATTAGGAACAATCAAAGCTGACTTTCAAAGCTGAATTTTTAGCATCATTACTCCAGTCACATGATACTTCAGAAATCATTCTAATATGCTGATTTGCTGCTAAAAAAAAACAAAAAACAAACATTTATTATTATTATTATTATTATTATTATTATTATCTGAACACTGAGAAATAAACAGTAGCACACCTTTGTGCCAAACATTCATTCATAGTGTTAACACTCACACTAACGTTACTTTTATATCTTGTGGTTTTATATATTATAAAATAAACAAACATCCTGGTATTGTGAGACATTTAGACAATGAAATGACACATATTTCAAAATGTTTCACTTGATTTCATTCATGTAGTCAGGAATTATAGTTTGGGAAAAGTCTAACTTGTAAAATGTGTACATGTTATGTCACAATAACACAATAACAACAGATGCAAGTAATCTTAGGCTACTCATCAGAGTGATATTCTTCACTGGATCCAGCTGCGCGACACATCGCGTTGTGAGGTAAATTCTGGGTTATTTCTCTCAGCGTGTATTTCCTCCAGAAACAAAAATAATGTTACGGTTAACATTATTTTTGTTTCTGGAGGAAATACACGCTGAAATACACGATGAACTTGTTTGTTCACGCGGCGGCGATGTGGGCGTTTAAATGCATGCGCGCCTCACATGGATATTTGAATCTGAAAAGCGCGATCGGCGCGTGGGCGTGACTGCATTAGATATAATGACTTAAGACGGGAAAACTGGACATCGCGTTGGTTTCATACAGATTACTTTATCACAGAATATTTGTTTTGGATGTGACTTACTTAATTTAAAAGTAGACATTTCAAGCTTTCTATACATATATTTCTTATGTATTTGAGGCGGGTATTGGCGGAGATTCATGTTGATTTATTTACATGTCTGTGAAGAGAGGTGACAGAGAGAGAGCCGGCAGAGAACGCACCCTGTTTGTTTTCTTTATTTTAGAAAAGCACATTGTTTGTTGTTATTATGACTATACAAAAATAAAAGTAGACCCTTTGTAGTTTCAAACGATACCTTATTCTTATCTGTACGATCAAAACTGACAGAGTATGTTTAGTTCTTTTCGTGCTCATAAAGACCTTCGACCCCAGGGGGTTAAGGCGCTGAGTTTAGATATTGAGGTTTTGTTAAACGCCTATACAATCTTAGTTTGTTTTGCACCAAGTAAAATAACAATTAAAAAAAATCACTTTTTTTTATATTTTTATTTTTGCAGAATTCCTCAAATTTCCTCCAAATTCAGCACAAAAAAATGCAGAATAAGTTTTTCTTTTCCACACAGACCCGCTGATATGTGAATATGTGTGTGTGCCGATGGAGAAGCCCTCAGGCTGCGTGTCTGTAGATATCAGGGGTGTTTCTCTGTCGTTTTTCTGGGTTTGTCACTGATTGATCTTTAATTTCGTCTTAGGTTTCTTTCTCTGCTCGCTTCTATTCGCTCTCAGACTGCTGCTTTCCCTACATTTTTTATTTGCTTTTTCAGGCACCTCCATCACTCCCCCTTCCTGTCTTATAACAACCATTACAGTAGCTGCACAAACACACACAGTCATTCATCCTGAATTCGATCTTCCTGCAGACAGGAAAATAAAAGTCTAATTCTCCTTAACGATTATAACATTCATCATTTTTCTATCTGTAATCATTTGGACTCAGTAATTAATACAGGCAAATGAGTCACGAATCGCATTAGCTGCAGTGCATTATGGGCATTTAGATGGTGTTTGCTTAATTGAGTGATTAGCGGAAATAAAAACAGAGTTAAATCTGTCCTGAGTTCGTGGAGACATTTTTGCCAAATTAAACCTGAAATGCTAAAGCAAAGGATTGTGGGTGTATGTCTAAAATGTTTTATAAGATTTGAAGATGTGACAGTAATGTACCTATTAGTTTCCCTGTAAATGCTTTTTAAAGGTTCGAGATGTTTCGGAGCAGGTCGTGACACACAAGCACAATGATTTTGACACACACGCACACACAGGTGACACATTCATTCATCACCACTGTGATGTGTCCCATTACACCTGCTGAAAGGAACTGACTCACAGAATTAATGATCCACACACACACAATGGTAGGGTGGTTGCTAGGGTGTTCTGTGTGGTTGCTAAGGATGGTCTTGTATTCAGATAAATCAGCCAAATACTTTTTAAATGTTGAGTCTGTGTCCTGATGTGTCTTTTAGCATTTCTCACTGTGATTTTTAGAGTCTCCTGCTATTAATTTAGCCTTTTTAAGACTGCATTTATGCAATGATTTTATACAAATTCATGCAATTATTGTGTTTTCGTAAATGATAATTGTTGTCACTCTAATTGTTGTTGAGTTAGGGGTGTGCAATTTTGAATCAGTATTAAAATCCATCTTTGCACAGCAGAGTTGGCACAGAAGCTGAATATAGATAATTACACACTGTTTAATGCAGCCTAGAGGTGGCTTGAATGCATTTCCGCTGCATTTACTGATTTCTATCTTTTATTGAAAATGAAGTTATACTCTATGTATGAAACTTAAACTATCAGTTGTTGTGGCAGATCAGTCGTGGCCTAATGGATAGAGAGTCGGGCTTGTAACCCGAAGGTCGTGGGTTTGAGTCTCGGGTCCGGCAGGGAATACCACGACTGAGGTGAGACCCTTGAGCAAGGCACCAAACCCCCAACTGCTCCCCGGGCGCCGCAGCATTGGCTGCCCACTGCTCCAGGTGTATGTTCACTACTGTGTGTATGCACTTGGATGGGTTAAATGCAGAGCACAAATTCCGAGTATGGGTCACCATACTTGGCCACACACCACTTCCCTTCCCTTAATGAGTGAGTCATTCAGTCATTTATTCAAACAATTCATCCAAATGGCTGATTCATTTGGTCATTGAATCATTCATTAAAATGATTCGTTCAAAATGTGGATTTATTAAGTAATGAAGCACAGCAGTGTTTTTCTTGCAGACATATAGCAGTTTAATTTTGGAAATTTTTGACTCATATTTGATGAAGTTTACATAATTCATTGGGTTATTTTCCTGTTTATTACTGTGAAAATGGTTTGTATCAATCTGTATTGTATAAATCGCTATAGTATAAGTGTTTTGACTTGACAAAATAAAGCAATACTGACAATATTATGTAAATATCCATAAAACTCACAATGTTAACTTATTGAAAAATAAAACAAATACTAATCTATGTTGTTGCTAGGGTTGTAGGGTGGTTTGTTCTCGGTGGTTGCTATGGTGATACTAGAGTATTTAGCTATTTTGAATTATAGTATTTGTTTACTGGCATAAATCAAAACACTCAAGTGTGTGCAGTCGTTTGTAAGAAGAAAAACTCCGATGGAGGGCTGATGGAGTGTATGCGTTTGAATGAGATCTAAATTAGTTATCTGAGATTAACATTCAAAACATGCCATGTTCACACTTATGAATTCACTTGAGCACTTTAATTCCATATGCTGAATAATTGTAGTCAGAGAGAGAGAGAGAGAGAGAGAGAGATAATGGGATAGAAAGAAGGATGACAGGTAAAGGTGGATGTTGGTGTAAATGTATGAATTCTCTCCTGCCATGCAACACTCTTTTCATCTTATTAATATCATGTTGTAATATCTGCTCCAGCCCAACAACATGAACAGCATTTGACAATTGCTTCACTATTGCAACACATTTAATGTGCTTTGTTTACAAGTGCTTGACAACATTAGACAGAACTGTGTAAATGCCAAACGACTGAGCTGAATACAATAACTATTTGTTAAAGACAATGCAATACAAATTTAAATCTAGCTAGTCAAAGGCTGCAGAAATGTGCTGTAAATTCAGTGTAAAATCAGTGAAATATACACTAAAAATTGATTGATTTTTCAAGTATATGTTTTAGACAAAAGCATGTCAGATTTCAGTGTACTGTAGCAGTTTTACAGATTGAACTTAAATTTACAGTAAAAATTTGTATTTTATTAACTAAAATAATGCTAAATCACTCTTGTACTTTAATAATATACTGACAACCACCTTAAAAATGAAAGTTCATCAAAAGTAGCTTTTTCTCAACCTCAGGTGAAATAATAAACTAAAACTGACACTATGTAATGCAGTAAACATTATTTTAACAACATTAATTGTAACATAAAATGTACATAACTGGTTAAAAAATAAATAAAAAAGAAGAAAAAGAAACAGTTATTGCAATGAAAAACCATGTCTTTTCACTAAAAACTGTACATTTAACAGTATTTTACTGTAAAATTACATGGCATGTTCTGTTAGATCTATAACAGTTTCTCACTGAATAACTTGACATTAACCAGGTTTTCACAGTTAAAATTACGATCAGGTCACTGAGTCTCTGCACTGTTCGCATTTGCTTACAGTCTGATTGCATTGGCAAAATAAGCAGTGACTTGCTTTTTTAATAAAATGATCTTGTGTTGTTAATTATTATTGCAATTATTTTCTGTAGGGCTGACGGCCGTCTCTGAAGGATGCGTTTTGAACTTTCACACATGTATTTGGATTTTCGCTGAGATCATGCTAATTCGATTCACCTGAAGGACAGTTTCAATTAGTCTCCCGCATCGGTCCATTGTTGCCATTGTTGAGCTTTTGTTGTCGTAGTTGCGGTAGCGGCGATGTGACGGCTTTCACGGCAGCGCCAGCAGGAGAAACTCCTCCGATTTGAGTCTCTCCCAGATGAAAGGATGCTTTCCTCTCGATCTGTCCCTGGGATCATGTGTGCATGTAAGGTTTTTAAGGCTTACATGAAGATGTCAGGCTTTTGACGGCCCTGTGAACCTTCCCGCTGTGAGATTTTCACTGCGCGGCCGTCATTGTGTCGTGACGAATTAAAGAATGAAGTCGCGAAGGTGTAAATTATTAATTAGACGCTATAAGCCATGTGTTTTTCAAAGATACATTCGCTAACACACACTCCGGCATTTCCAATTACAGCTTGGTGATTGGTGGCTCTTGTGTTGATTAAGAGGGTTTGGTTCATTTATGGTAATTATGTCCGGCGCTCTCTAAAGTCACACAAACTTCTCATAGCCAATCAAAAGCCTGAGAGCCATCTGAGAGGCCAGATGCTTTTCCAGGTACTTATCCTTCACAAAAACTGATCGCTAATTCATCTAATGCTGTACAGCTGGAGTGTGTTGTTTTGGTGAAATGTCTGTGTGTGTATTTTGAGTTTTTTTTAATCATAATACACATTCAGCTGTTGATGTTTATAATATCTTAATATCTTCATGGCTTATAGTTGCATTTAGCAGATTAGAACTGAACGATGATAGTTATATTTTGCGATGATGTAAATAATTAAGGCTTTTGCAGTTATAATTGGTGCCAAAATCAGTGTTTTGCACTATTCATAATTCATAGTTTTTCATGTAATACATTAAGACACGTTAAACGTTTTTCATGTTAAGTGTTTTAATGTCCAGCTGTTTTTGGTGATAGACAAAACTTGCAGTTTGTTCACATACCTTTGTTTTTCTTCTTTTGAGAGGTGATCTAAATATTTGTGGCTTGAAACAGATTGAAAATTGGCAGGCCTACACTGCAGTTATATGTTTTGCCCTCCAGTTGAATTGGAATTTGAATTGGAATGACAAGGTGTAATTTACTGAATTACTGGCATGTTGGGAAATGGAATGTTTTTTTTTCCACCCCTTGTCCATAAATCTGTCTGTCTGTCTGCGAGGCCTATAAAAATATATAAATCTCTCTTCCTTCTTTCTTTCTTTTTCTTTCTTTCTTTCTTTCTTTCTTTCTTTCTTTCTTTCTTTCTTTCTTTCTTTCTACACACACACACACACACACACACACATAGTATATGCTCTTTTTATAAAAGAAAATTGCACAAAAATGACATTTTTTGGACTTATATGAATTTAATTGAATTTTAGTTCATTATGATTCAACTTTCTCATTTGCATATTAGTTTGTGTTTGCTACCTTAATTCAAATTCATTTCAAAATTAGGATTTTAAAAATCATTCTCACAGTCCTGATGGGAATTGAATAAAAATCAACAAATTATACTGGAAAAACTTATTTGAGTTTCCATTTTCACTCAGAAATTACTAGCAAATTACACAAATAATTACAATAAAATGTAAAGAATTGAATAAAATGGGAACAAATTCAAGTAGAAAAAAATGTAGTAGTTTTTATTTATTTATTTATTATTTTTATTGCAAAATGTACCCCAGTAGTCAGTGCTTACGTCATTGAATATAGTTGCACTTTGTACAGTCATAGACACTTTTAGATGTTTTCGTTTTGTGAGGGGAAATGGTGAGTAATGAAGAGTTTTTTTTCTTTTGCATGTTTCAGTAGACTTGTAATGGTTTTAATGTCAAGCTAAATGTTTTAGCTTTAATGTCAAGCGTCCTGCTGCCGGCCACCATCCAGTCTACAGTCCCTGTGTGTGTGACGGTGCATCTGAACACACATACTAGGGCTGTGCCATTAATCGAAATTGTCATAAAATCACGATTTGAGCATGTGTGATTTCTAAATCGCTTTATAGCACGATTCTTCCCACGCCCCGACCTCCCGGAGTATGCTATCTGATTCACTCAGAATGCAGCGCACCTAAATGTAGCGCGAGAACAGAACAGACTGGCCATACAGACGTAAAAGCAGGTTCACACATACTCCGTCTGTGGTGCGTATGCGGTGCGTATTTTTTCCGTGCCCATGTTAACAGATCAGAGCGTTCATACAGCACACGGTTGCGGTCCGGCAGTGTGGTCCAGGAGCGGTGCGTCTGCAGCAGTCATGCAGCGATCGTTTCCGCACGGAGTCTATTTTTGCTGTGCTACACGCGCTGAATTAAAGTGACAGCGCATTGTTTGTGGTAAAAATGAACATGGATTGACACGGAAATGTAGTAATTACACCATAAATTCATATAATTAAAGTCTACTGTTTCACAGTCTATACATGGCTTTTTGGCTAGATTTAAAACAAGGAGTGCAATATGGCACTCGTGGAGGTAGGAAAACAAAGTTATAATTATTGAGTTTAAATGTGAATATGTCTATGAAAGATTGTATTAGTGTACTTTGATAAAGGAGAATCACAATGCTGAAAAAGCATTTTCAGTAACAACGTTTGGATTTGAAATCAAAATAATGTATAAATGTTGTGTTTGTGGTAGCCGCGGATAAGGAGCGGACTGCAAAACCATCCTGTGCGAAAGCAAAATGAGTCCGTGCTACTTCTTCACCGCATGCACATACTGTATACGCACTGCAGACGGAGTATGAACCTGGTGCAACAAATCTATTTCAACACCTGAGGCAATTCCACAAAGAGCTGTATGACCAATGCATGGCAAAAAAAATATATATCCCTGGACACGGGATTTTTATTTTTTTTTTTTGCCATATGTCTGTTCTAGAGACATTTTGTTACACCTTTACTTAGTGATTATTTTGCCTTATGTCTGTTCTAGAGACGTTACAGCTTTTTGATAACGCTCTAATTGGTTTTCTTTTAGAAATACATTTCAAATTCACACTGAATGCATTTATGAGTGTAAAGCATGTGTGTGTCAAAATCGTGATTAATATCGAAATCGCAAAATTGATCAAAGAAATCGCGATAGTTTTTTTTTTTTTTGTCCATATCGCACAGCCAGGGTCTCAGGTGGGCCTGAACTCGTGAGTTTGTTTTGAAGTGCAAGGCAGAGACAGGTCATCACTCTCAGTTTATAGAGCAGGAGAAAGAGCTCATCTCTGCGTCTATGGCTCTCCGGCACTCAGAATTACTTCCATCTCTCAAGTGGCACAGAGTGAGTGTGTGTCTGTGTTGTAATAGAGTTCTCACTCTCATGCACAACGTCCTGACAGGCTTTCACAGCTACAGCTGACAGTGTGACACACACATATGGCTGCTAGTGTAATCATGCTCAACACACACACACACACACACACACACACACACACATATTCATATACATGCATGTGATCTCTGTGTGCACATGTGAACAGTCTCTGCTGTAGCTCTCAACTTTTATTTGGCATCATATAGGGCCAACCTGGTGTGTTACATCTTCACGAGTCAAATATGTGAAGTGAAATTCTTCTTATGACTAACAACATCCCTTAACCCTATAAAGCCTAAGTTCTAATTGATCAACATGATCAAAACTTTGCTGTTAAACCTGTTGCACACAATCTACTATCTACAATCTACCTGCTTTATCTCGTCTGATTAATAGTCTAATTGTACAAACTCTTCACGTGAATTACGAAAGTCTAATTCACGTGTCTTTTTGCTGTTAAATCTTTATAGATTTTTATCAAGACTGGTGCAGCTTAGCTTTACTTGATTATCCAGAAAAATCAGTGAGTAACAAACTGAGGAACATTTATTTATTCATCTCTAAATCATCATTGTATTGCATTGCATTATATGTTTTGATCATCAAACTATGCATTTAAATATCATCTTACTAACACATTATTGGAAATATGGAGGGACAACTGATATTTATGATTTACATTACAGTTAGAATTTCATACTTTTTGTCCATATAAATATCAGCCTCTGCACTAAATTGTATATTTTTGATCAGTTTGAGACTGAATAAAATTGAACTTTTTTTCCTCCATATTCTCACTATATCAGACTCTACGAGCCATAAAATCTGATGGATCAAATATGATACAAAATATAAAACACACATGCAAACCTTTTATATGACTTTGTTGCTTTTTTTGTTGCATCATTTTATCCACTCAGTGAAAGTGAATGGTGACTGTCATTCTGTCCACAGAAGAAATAAAGTCTGACAAAAGTAAATGATGACAGTTTTCATTAGGGATGCACGATATTGGATTTTTGCCGATATCCCGATAATTTTCCACTCATTTTGGGTGATAGCTGATGCCGATATATAATTATTTAAAATTTTAGTTAGTTTTAACAATAACGTATTTGTTAGAATGAAATTAACAATAATAAAGTTATTTTATAATGACAGTACATTGAAGATTTGAAAATAACTATAAATAAACTGTATATTAATCATTGCATTTTTTTTTTTCAGAAAGATGCAGTGGTAACCTTCACATTTTATTTTATGATTTAACATTTGTAAATGGTCTAAAGCAAAAGTTGTAAAAATTCTGAAAATCTTTTAGAGTTCATAATTTCTTTAAAAAATATAACATATTACACAATTAATAAATCAGTATATATAAATTATTTAAGTGTCATGTTTGTGATTTTATTTTATTTTTTTCATGTAAGCTATAGATTCTGACCTTTAAATCAAAACATACTCATGATTTTATGTAGTCAGTTACTGCTTTATTCAATCAGAAACACAGTCTAAATAATATTTGTGTATTTTGCTTTCATTTTATTAGAAGTAGGCCAACAGTGCCCCTTACGGAATTAAAACTCCTTACTGAGCAGGCATTAGCAAATGTGAGTTAATGTATTCCTCTTATCGGCAAGACATATCGGCATCATTTTTCATATCAGGCAAATGCCGATATTTACATTTAAAGCCGTTATCGGCTGATTTCGATATTGGTCCGATAATATTGTGCATCCCTAGTTTTCATTTTTAGTTCAACTATTGCTTTAGCTTTTTTGTAATTGCTGTAGCATGTGGCCTCAAGCTTATTGCTGTAATAAACACGGATATAACATCTTCACTAGAGCTCTAATATCAAGATAACAACTGCATCTCATTACCACAGCAGTGGGCCAAAGATCACACATTTACAAATATCTGCACACACACACACACACACACACACACACACACACACACACACACACACACACACTCACACACTCTTGACCCGACTCATTAAAAAGCACTAGTCACATGCGTTCCTGCTGCACGGCCTAGCTACAAATCCTGCATTTAATAAAGCAGCAGTCCTCTAGTTTCAAACACACACCTGCCCAATTACGACCTGAAATGACCGAACGCCATCAGACCCCATTAGGCTGTGAAACTAGATATGTAGACCATCACAAGGATGACATCACCGGACCCAATTAAAGCATCCAGTGTTGCATCACAACGCAACTGATTTAAGAAAACAAGACAAGCCTGAGAGAATGAAACACTAATTGGTGTCTTAATTCAGTTTAATTTAATGCCCCATTGAAATCTAGTTTATTTTTATTTATTACCTATTTGATAAATAGTATAGTCTTGTGAATTTATGTGTTTTACATGAGAGTTGTTGTCATGATATGCACAGATGCTTTATTAGTGGTGCTTTTCTCTTCTGTATCTCTCTCATATGAGCCCATAATAGTTCAAACAGAACCATATGAGGTGCTCAGTCTCATTTGCTGTGTGTGTGTGTGTGTGTGTGTGGGTACAGATGAATGTGTTAGTCTGTGGAAAGATGAACAGGCTTAGAAGCTAGTAAGGGAGTTAATAATGCAGAAAAACAGAAACTGTCTCTCTGTCACAACAACAAACAGCAGCAGTATTGTTTCTAATTAGAGCTCTTGGGAAAACCCCGCCCACCGCTTTCTGTGTGCTGATTGGTTGACACGTGGCATAGACACTTTTAAGGGTGGTCATCCTGATGGACAATGTCAGCACAATAGTTTGAAATATATGACAACTATAGTGCATGCATGTAGTTTATAATGTGTGAGCTATTCTCTACCTGCCTGATTTTTTTTTTTTTTCTGTGAACTCAAGGTTTTTCTGACCGGATCTTTGAACAAACACTGTAAAAAATGGCCATGACCCATATAGGGAGATACACACAACTATTTATCTAGTTTTGACTAAGTAATATTGCTTGAATTTTATTTAATGTCAACTTTTGTCAGTCTAACAGTGCAAATTAAGACAGGGTTATTACTGTTATTGTTGTTATTGTTGTAACTAAAACTAAAATCATAAAAAAAAACACTTTCTTTGCTTGAATTAAAATGAACATTAAAATAAACATTATCTGAAATAAAATATAAAAAATGTTGCCAAGGTAATATAATAAAAAAAAATCAAAATAAACTAAAAGCCAAAATCTAAAAAAAAAGTACAAAAATATTAACTAAAATTAAAATGAAAATATAAAATTTAAATCTTATTCAAAATATTACTGCTGCACAAAATGCTGTATTTTTTAAAATAAATCCAGTATTTTATAATAATTTTATTTATTTTAAAATTGTATTTATTTTATTGGAATCCAGTTTTATAATATATCTTCTCTCAATATTTTAGAATATTTTTTTTTAAATATTAAATGTATTAAATTAAATAAAAAATATGTTGCACATTTTATATATATTGCTTATTTATTGCTTATTATATATATTCTATATATATATATATATATATATATATATATATATATATATACACACACACACTTTTAAACCAGTTGTTGACACTTGGGGAATAATATTGTTAAGCAGAAGGTCTCTTTACATCACTTATATATTGGCGTATCACACAAGGTTAGTGTCAGGAGTACTGAAGATGTTGTGTGTGTTTCTTAGCTTTTCTGTTGTGTACTATTGGTCTACAGTTGGTTGTTTCTGTTAAAACTCTGTGTAAGCCACTCTTGTTTTGGCAGAACAATTGTGTTTGGTTAACAGGTGCTCTTTCACTCTTGTCCCTTCCAGACACATTAATGCCTACACTACTAATGTCATGCCACTATTGATCAGATCACTTGAGACGCATGTACAGTAGTTCTAGTTGTAACAAGGTCTTGGTTTAATAGAATTTCGTTCAGATGAATCCTGGTTGCTGTTGAACTGAGATGTTTCCTCACACATTGAGGTTTGTGTGGTTTGTGTTACACCGTGATGCACTAAAAGCTATCTTGTGTTCGTTGTGGACAGACAAAGTGCTTCTTACCGGAAACATAACAGCCTAGTTAGGATGTGAGGAGGACATTACTACTGCGCTATTTAAAATGATTATATGAACGGATATTTACAGAGAGAAAAATCCATAGACAACTGTTTTCTCCTCTCTTTGTCTTCTTCATGCTGGTTCATTTTCAGCTGTGATGCATCATGCGTCCCGTAAAGAAGGAAACACACACACGATCGATTCTCTCAAAAAGACGATCGTTTATATGCACTTCAGCATCCTATTCATGGATCTGTTCAGTCTCTCCTTTTCTCATCTATCCTCCATCTTATCTAGTCTCTTCTCTTTTTATATTCTCTAGTCTCGTCTCTCATTGTCTCCTCTCTAAGGTCCTTCAGGTTTCTATCCACACATGTATGTTTGTGTGTGTGTGTGTGTGTGTGTGTGTGTGTGATCTTTGGCCCTCTGTTGTGGTAATGAGAAGCAGGTGTTATCCTGATATCAGATGTCATATCATGTTTCATAGCCGATATTTCTCTGGTAATTCCTGCCTGATGTGTTCAGAAGCTCTTAGATGAATTGAAACGAATGATCCTGTTGAGCACCAGACACACACATACACATTTGTTTTCCTGTCATGGTTGGGGCTTTATATGGACTTTCTGTCCTCTAAACCCATACGAACCTTGCTGCATTCGTACATTTTCCTTATTTACACTACCGGTCAAAGGGTTGAATCATTACGATTCTTAATGTTTTCGAAAGAAGTCTCTTCTGCCCATCAAGGCTGCATTTATTTGATAAAATACACAGTAAAATTGTGAAATATTATTACAATTTAAAATAACAGTTTTCTATTTGAATATATTGTCAAATGTAATTTATTCCTGTGATCAAAGCTGAATTATCAGGATCATTACTCCAGTCTTCAGTGTCACATGATCCTTCAGAAATCATTCTAATGTAATAATAATTGCTGCTCAAGAAACGTTTCTTCTTATTATCAGTGATGACAGTTGTGCTGCTTCATATTTTTGTGGAAACTGTGATACATTTTATTTTTCAGGATTCTTAGATGAAATAAAATATTCAAAATAACAGCATTTATTTGAAATACAAATCTTAACATTATAAATGTCTTTACTTTTGATCAATTTAGTGCAGGAAGTTGGGAGTTAGAACAATTGAGCAAGGATGCATTAAAAGTGACAGTGAAGACATTTATAATTTTACCAGAAACAGTAACAATTTTGCATTTTGTAAATTTTTGCATTTGCAAAATTCCATTAATCAAGTAAAAAATAAAAAAAGTATTACTGTTTCTACAAAAATATGAAGCAGCATAACTTTTCAACATTGATATTAATTTAAAAAAAAAAGTTTTTGAGCATCTATAAGCATAAATTTTGAATTTAATTTGCATTGTTTTTCTGAGATGGAGTTGCAGTTTTCCTGTAGCTCAAATAGTAGAGCATGGCGCTAGCAACGCCAAGGTCATGGGTTCGATTCCCAGGGAAAGCAAGAGCTGATAAAATGTAGAAACTGTAACTTGAATGCAATGTAAGTCGCTTTGGATAAAAGCGTCTGCTAAATGCCTAAATGTAATGTAATGTTTTTTTTAGAAAAATTATACATTAGAAAAATTATACAAGTCGTGCAGACCAAACACACACACACAGTCTCACATGTACAACAGTGAATTAATGAGATTCAGTCAAGGCTACAATAGGAACCTTTTCTACACCTTATTCTCTCCAGCACACACACAAACGTATTGATGAGAGTCAGAGCTACAGAAATCTCTAGTGTGTGTGTGATGTGAAAGTGAAGTGTGTGTTCACTGGAGGAGCAGATAAGAGTTCTTCTGTCTGATTGGCTCTGTGCAGATTTGGAGACCAAAGACTGCAGCTTGACACCAGCAGCTCGGATCCAGCTTCTCCAGTTTTGTTTTGTTAAATGGATAGTTCATCCAGAAATGAACATTCTGTCATCATTTACTCGCCCTCATGTCGTTCCAAACCTGCACGACTTTCTTTCTTCTGACGAACACAAAAGCAGATCAGAGGCCGAATGTCCAGAGTGCTGTATTATATGAAAGCATATGGTACTGTTGAGGTGCAACAATGACAAAAAAGCACCATTAACAGCATTTCATATGACACGCGTGCTTCTTCTGAACCCATACGATAGCTTTGTAGCTCATGAGAACTACTTTTATGCTGCTTTTTTTTTTTTTTTGTCAGTTTTGGAGCTTGACGGCACGCTATCATTAGAAAGGTGCAATGTGCATTATTCAGCTAAACAACTTTTGTGTTTCACTGAAGAGAGAAGGTTCTGCAGGTTTCAGATGACGTGAGGTGAGTAAATGATAACAAGACTAACCTGTTAACTCTAGTATTCAAGTCAAACGCTCACTTGGAGTTTGTTGCACAGCCGTTTAAATGGCTTAATGAGTTGAATGATCAGTTGGTGTCAGGAGTCTGGAGGACAGGCTGCTCCAGCTCTGATGAATTTGGCTAATTTCAGTATCATCTGGTCATTAAAGAGCTGTAATGAGTAGAAAGTGGAGCGTGTTACAGGTCACACTGACCGCTTATCTGGACACATCAAGACTTGCACAGCGGCAGATGTCAGGAAAAATGGCTCTGGCTAGCGTATTTTAAGTTTAGTCGATTAATCACAATCAAAAACGAAGTTTGGAATTATTAAGACTGAAAAGAAATTTCTTCTGCTCACCAAAACTGCATTTATTTGATTTAAAAAAAAAAAAAAAAAAAAAAAAAGTAAAAATAGTAATATTGTGAAATATTATTTCAATTTAAAATAAGTCTTTTGTATTTGAATATGCTGTAAAATATAATTTATTCGTGTGATGTAAAGCTGAATACTCAGCATCATTACTCCAGTCTTCAGTGTCACACAATTCTTCAGAAATCAATCTAATATGCTGATATGCTGCTTAAGAAACATTTCTAATTATTATCAATGTTGTGCTGCTTCATATTTTTTTTAATTGAAACAATGATACATTACCATTCAAAATTTGGGAATAAAATACTTTTATTCATCAAGGATGCATTAAATTGATCAAAAGTGACAGTAAAGACATTTCAAATAAATGCTGTTCTTTTGAACTTACTATTCATCAAAGAATCTTGAAAAATAAAATGAATAATGGTTCTCACAAAGATATTGTCACAGTTCGCCGTGGAAGGAACGATGGAGAAATGTTTAACAGTCTTTAATACTTGAATCACAGGGGATATCCACAACAGGAACACGGGAAACACACGATATCCAACAAGTAGACCCAACAAACATGAACTGAACAGACAGGGCTTATAAAGACAGGATAACGAGGGACAGAGGGGTGCAGGGAATCAAGTAATAATCAAACTAAACAAGGACAGGAACAAGACCAAATAAGGCAAAACAGGAACTGAAACACATGACAAAACAGGTCCAATCCTGACAGATATGAAGCAGCACAACTGTTTTGACTGATAATCAGAAATGTTTTCCTGAGCAGCAAATCAGCATATTAAAATGATTTCTGAAGGCTCATGTGACACTGAAGACTGGAGTAATGATGCTGAATAAAAGATATAGACTTCTTTATATATTCACATTCCTGTTGTTAATCTGTCGGAGCTAAAATATGTCTAACAAAATCACAGCATGTTTTGAAGGCGACGTTTCACAA
The DNA here is from genome assembly GCA_039654775.1 of Spinibarbus caldwelli. Lineage (NCBI taxonomy): Eukaryota > Metazoa > Chordata > Actinopteri > Cypriniformes > Cyprinidae > Spinibarbus > Spinibarbus caldwelli. Next base: position 24,105,016 of record CM077246.1, on the reverse strand, counting down.
GACCGATATGCACACTTTTTTTTGTTTGATGAAAATTGTCCAAATTCTGCGCAGTATTGACAGTACTGCACTCGTATTCTATCTGAAAGAATGTATAAAATGTACAAAATGTAGATTTGAATGAAATATTGCAAAATCATATTGTCAGTAAAAAATAAAAAAATTGCAATTCACCCACCCATGGCAGGTGAGGCAGAAATGTAATTTTGCACCCAGCACTTAGACACACACACACACACACACACACACACACACACTTCAACCTTGATGAGCAGAAGATATTTATTTCAGAATCATTAATTGTAATGTTTCCAAACATTTGGCAGGTACTTTAATAATAATTACAATTCTATATACTATATACTATATACTTTACTATAATATAGTACTTTATTATATTATATTGTTATCATGATTATTGAAGAAGAATTACAGAAGTGCTGCTTTTTATTTTTTACAGCACAATAGTATGTATTCTTACAGTATAAGATATATCTTTTAATGTGCTAAAATATATATTTTTAATAAGTGCTGGGGGCGTGGATTGTGGGCGTGACTTGGGGCATGGTCAGATTTTCCTACTTTTTTGTCTCTAGCTGATCACATGCCTGAATACAGTATGAAGAAGCTGTGCTGCTTGCTGTGTCTGCTCTATGTTAATGTAGCGACTCCATTAGTGCTTTATCGGACGTCTCGGTGTGTCCCAGTGTCCTGATGCTCTCAGAGCAGCCAATAAGAACATCCCTGGAGATAAGACACAGCCATTATTCCAGCTTTCATTTTTACCTGTATTTACGTCCGGGCTCATCTCCAAGAGAGCAGAGATGAGAACGCTATTATGAACTGCTGCTTATCGCTCTCTCCGCCCTAGAGAAAGGCAACCTGAATTACCTTTACTATCATCACAACACAAAGTTTAACGCTTCAGTACTCGGTTGTGAGAGTGAGTCACACATCAACCGCAAGCATGTTTAAAACCAGAGCATTCTAGTTTTGCTCTTCTGCGTTTAACAGGTCTGTTCTAGTTGTGTTGCTTAGATGATTATAAAGTGAGTGCACTAATTCTGTCATGTTGAACATTAAATGCTAATTTTCCGGCTGCGCTTCTCTCTCTTTAATGGGGGTTTTAGAGAGTCGTCATTGAGTAGATTCAGTAGATGTGCTGGCTAGTGCTGAGATGGCATCGGCTACCTTTACCCAAAAGGTTTCCAGACAGTCCCATATAGTGTGTGTAAGTGTGTCCGGTGTCCCGTGAGAAGCATAAAAGCAGAAAGAGCTTATTTTAAAGGAAGCGCTCTAGTTTTTGGCATTGTGTTGCTTATTCTCACCTTCAGTGATGAGAATGTGAGCTCTAGTTTAGATGCATTGCATCACCTACTCTCAGCTACATTGGTTTATAATGGAAGTGCTCTAGTTTTGTTGAGTCACATGTTTAATTTTCCCCAAATTCCATGTTGTTGTTGTTGTTTCCCCTAAAAATTTCCATTTTATTTTTCTGGATCATTTGAATAACTTTAATAATCAAAAAGCATGTCCAATAAATTAAATTCACAAAACTTTCATAACATAATACAAAAGATTTAAATAATTTATTAAAATTTTAACAATAACAGTGCCCCATGAAATCTGTATATTTTTTTCCAGTTGGTTTTAATGGTTTAATTAAATGTTAATAATTAAAAATCATGCCTAATCAATTGAATTTATAAAACATTATATATATATATATATATATATATATATATATATATATATATATATATATATATATATATATAACAATAATAGTGCCTTATGAAATCTGTTTTATTTTTCCCCCATATTTATTCATTCAAAATTGTATGCTTTCCATTTTTTTGGATTTCATTTTAATGGCTTAAATATATTTTAATAATAAAAAAGTATTAGCAATAGAATTCATAAAACTTTAATATTAATATAAAACAGTGTAATAATTTATTAAAATGAACAATTGTGCCCTATGAAATCTGTTTTATTTTTCCCCAAATTCCATGTTTTCCGTTTCAGTTTTTATGTATTCTGTTTGAATGATTACATTTAAATAATCAAAAAGCATGTTTAATAAACTGAATTCATGTAACTTTTATTATATAATATAAAATCTATAAAATCTAAGAATTTATAAAAAAAAATAACAATAATAGTTAAACATTGTGAGTTCAACTGTTTAAATTTTTCTGGATTATGTTTTTTAAATTTTAAATAAAAAATAGTGGTAATCAAATGCATAAAACAAATCTTTTAAAATGTAATCAAAAGAAAATGTAACAGTTAAACAAAAAGTAAACTTTTTTTTTTAACAAAAATTAAATAATCTTTTATTTTTTGACAAAACAGGCTTTAAGAAGTATATTATCTTCTACAGTGGTAATGTATTTCTGTCATAATTTCATATTGTCATAGTTACATTTATATTGACAGGTTCTCATGAAGACCCTTGTGTTTCTGTGTGTATCTGATGATAGTTTTTCTCAAATGAAATTGTGAAATGCTGGTGAAGTGACTCTCTGAGCAGCTCTGGAGATGAACTTTATGTGTTCATATCTCATATACAGACAAGTGTCACGCGTGCTTCAGTATGTGTAATAGAGCAAACTGAGACGCACACAACAGTCAGACTTCACATTTACAGTCATCTGTGCTTTAATATTCACAGACACTAGTCTTTGATTTGAATAAGGGCACAGCCCAACTTTTGATTTATTTATCCAGAGTTTGAAATTCCATGACATTCCATGTTATATTTTAAATTCCATTTTTATGACTGGATTCTGCAATTCCGTCCGCTTTTTCTGCATGGAGAGCGAGTGTGAAAATATAAAGACACTTCAGTGCAGAAACACATCTCTGACTCCTCTGAGAAACACACACACACACACACACACACACACACAGAGACAGACAGACAGGTGTGTTCAGGAGTCTAGCAGTATGAATAATAGATGGCTGTGTATCAAACTCCATTAGCTTCAGTGAGCGGATGAGCCACACGCTCACGTCTCTGACGGTTTGAGCGGTAACGGAGCCTTCTGCGTCTCACGTGACCTCGCTGCTTATCCCTTTATCTCTTTATCTGTCTGTCTGTCTGAGTGTTTGTTAAAGTCACACATATGGCTCTCTAGCCAACTGTGTAATATTATGAGGTATTATGGGACTGAAATGTCCTCGATTGTCTTCTTCATTCCTCTCTCTGCTACATTTAATTTTCTTTCTGTCTTTTTCAATCACACTTTCCTTCTTTCTTTTGTTGTCGGAGCTTTAAAATGATTTAGAGAATGTCTTATTCGCTTCTTTTCCATCCGTCCTTTCGTTTTTTTACGCAGACGTTGTTTTCATTTGCATCATTGCTCTCTTTCTCTCTCTCAGAACAACACCTCTATGTGCATGAGATTTTGAACTGATAATTAGCCATCTGGATTCCATGCTGTGTGTGTGTGTGTGTGTCATTGCAGGATGTGATGCTCTGAATAATTCCATATTTAGATGAAATGACTGGCATTCAGTGAGATGACATTAGTAAAGGCAGATGAACAGAGACGATTCACATCAGATCTTACACATTCACACTGGAGCTGGCTGATATATGTGGAAAATTTACTATAGAGTCAGTATTATTTTTTATTGGCAGTATAAAATTAACCAGGAAAGTGATGATCGTAATGATTTTATTGCACTTTTTATTTGGTTGTGAGTATGAGATCGTTAACACAGATATTTAATAACCTCTGATTAAAATTAAAAATGCAATAGACTTAAGATCAGTTCAGTTTATTTGCGTGAGTCAGTTCTTTTAATGAATCATTAGTTGAGAATTGTGAATCAGTTCTTTTAATAAATCACTGGTCATGAATTAGTTCTTTTAGTGAATCATTAGTCAAGGATAGTTCTGTGCAAGAAACTGAATATTAATTACAACATTATTACCTCTAATCCATAGCCTCAGGCAGTGTAAAAATCTGATTCTTTTCTGCAAACTGGTTCTTTTGGACAGCTTGTTTCAATGAATTTGCTCAATTCACTAGTTCGTTTATGTAATCACACAATGATGTATATAATGTAAACGCAATCATTGGTCGAATTGTAGGTCAGTTCTTTGAGTGAATCATTGGTTGTGAATTTTACATCACTTATTTTGATGAGTCATTTGTTGTGATTCAGCTCTTCTAATGAATCATTTGTTGTAAACTATTTCTTTTAATGAATCATTTGTTGAGAATTGTAAATATTTTTTTTATGAATCATTAGTTGTGAAATGTTAATCAGTTCTAATAATGAATTGTTTGCCACAAATTGTTAAACAGTTTTTAAATGAATCATTTGTTGTGAATCAGCCCCTATAATGAATCATTTGTCGTGAAACATTTGTTGCAATGAATCATTGGTTGTGAATTGTTAGTCAGCTGTTTTAATGAATTGTCTGTCATGAATCAGTCCTTTTAATGAATCACTGGTTGTGAATTGTTAATCAGTTCTTTTAGTGAATTGTCACTCGATGTTCGTGCAAATCTCCATGTGACTTTCATGGTGCTGTGTGTCTGTATTAGTGCAAATACGTGAACATAATTAATCATTGTCCTTTCTAGTGCTTTAAAATGATTTAGTGTGTAAACCAGTGCTAGACTTTTTTTAACTGTATTTTGACTTTTATATCTTATTTGAATGAAACATTTTGAATCAACTTGACAGCGAATAAAAAAAAAATCCATTTCAGAGCTAACACATACATTTACAGAGATAAATTGATTGTTGTTAAAAATCTGAAAAAATATTAATAATAATCTAATAATATAGTTAAGCTATAGCACCCAGCCCTATATAACACAGGTAACTGTATTTGTCCATCATCTCACTCATGTGCCATTTTCTGTTTCATTCTTGTTTTCTTTCCCTGCGTCACTGACTTAAACTGCTGCTGTCTCTCTCTCTCTCTCTCTCTCTCTCTCTCTCTCTCTCTGTCTCTCTCTCTGTCTTTCTCCCTCTCTCTCAATTCAATTCAATTCATATTGCTTTATTGGCATGACATACTTATGTACATATTGCCAAAGCAATATCAATAAGCAATCTCTCTCTCTCTCTCTCTCTCGCTCTCTCTCTCTCTCTCTCTCTCTCTCTCTCTCTCTCTCTCTCTCTCTCTCTCTCTCTCCTTTTCTTGAATAATTTACACACTGCTGCATTTCCATTTCAGTCAGACTTTGGCAGCTGTATGTCACCGAGATGCCAGAGAGAGACACAGAGAGATCAGTTCTTCTTGTTTTACTGTTATAATTTTTTTTAATTATATTTTTAAGTTTTTACTAATTAATAATTAGTGTCTTTGTAGTGGTAAAATCTAAAAAGTTTTAAATGGAATATTAAATCACTCATTATTGTAGTTAATTTAATTTTAATACTACCTGTTTAATTGTTTTTCATAATTAGTTTTCTACTTTTTTGCGATGCTCTGCTAAAGCACGAGTTTCTGTCATGTCAGTAGAGAGCAAGGGGAGAGCTGGAATAATTAAAGCAGACGAGTGAAACAGAAAGTGCAAGTCAGTAAGAGGTGTTGTTTTGTTGTTGGAAGAGTTCTTAAAAACAAAAGACCAGCAAGAGAGAAAGAAAGTGAGAGAAAAGAGGAAAATATCTCATTATTTCCACATAAAACTCATCTGAAGTTTTGAGGAGTCCCACAGGACTTTATTATATCCATTTTGGAGCAGATTTTATCAGAGATACAGCGTGTGAGACCTGCATGTGTTTGTGTGTTTAGGTTACTAGATGCTGGATGATTATTTCAAACATGTTTCATGTCTATCTGATGCAATAGGAGTGTGTGTATGTGTGTTTATGGCATTACCATCTCATGTCTGACAGCAGATGCATTTCTTTTTGTGTACTGTACGTCTTAATTTATGGAGAAATGTATGGAAAATAATTTTTGTGATCTATGCTGTCAGCTCTTCTGCTTACTGTTACATATTCAGTGTTGGTGAAGCTGATTTCAAAAAAGAAAATGTACTCACCCTCAGGCCATCCAAGATAAATTTGTTTCTTCATCGGATTTGGAGAAATGACATCACTTGCTCATCAATGGATCCTCTGCGTTGAATGGGTGCCCAAACAGCTGATAAAAAAACATCACGACATCACAATAATCCATAAGTAATCCACACGACTCCAGTCCATCAGTTAACATCTTTGGAAGCCAAAAGCTGCGTGTTTGTAAGAAACGAATCCATCAAGATTTTAATCCATATTATTGTTTTTTCTAGTGAAAATATTAAATAGTGTGAAAATTACAGTATTAATTTTTATAATATAATATAATATAATATAATATAATATAATATAATTGTGATTGATGATTTACTTGTTTAAATTTTATAAAATTAATAATACATAACTTATGTTTTTTTAAATAATATAATAATAACAATTACAATAAAAGTGGCCCATTATATTTACTTAAATACTTTAAAAAACATAATATATAATATAATTGTGATTAATAGTTTAATTCTGTTATGTTCGTGTCAGTTATAGTGCAATTTAATAATAAAAATTATTATTAACTCGAGTAACTCGAATACAAAAAATCATTGAGGCAAATTATGTGCTTCGAGGAATCGTTTAGTCCATTTACTAGGAATGCACTGAATTTTCGGCCACCGAAAATATATGCCGTGCCGCGCCACACCACCCAGCAGTGTTCAGGTTTCATTCTCATCACAGTGCCGCGTGACGCTCCGTTCAATATTCCGCTCTATCAGTGTGCATTCTGCTCATTTACCGCTCATGCTAACCGGAAAAGCTAATTCCGCTCAAATAACGCACCGACAAGAAATTTCTATGTACTGTACTTGTTCCTGTTTGCAGTAGCGTTACTGTGCTGTGACATGCTGTATTACAGCTGTACTGGGCAAAGCTGGTCAAATCTCCTTCACTTATCTGCTCTCCGCTATGCTCTGCTCACATGCGCCGATAATATAGCTTTGCCAGGGTTTTTATATTTTTATACGTGTTTACTTGATATTTCTTTACACAGAATCATCATTTCTATTCATTTCCCACTGATTTACGCAATCTGATGAGCATGAACTCATATTACGCGATCATATCTCTGTATGAATGAATGGCAGAGACACGCGTTTTCCGTTCGCGGTGATTTCAGCGTCTGCCGTCTCAATGAGGACATAAACACACGAACAACATCTTCAGAACTGCTCTGAGATTCACTTCATGGGCAACCCATCAAAATAAAAGTCTGGTTTAATTTGAAGACATTGCAGCAGAAATATATTCAAGTCAAGTCAAGTCGAGCTTTATTGTCATTCCGCTACATGTGTGGACATAATGTGGAACGAAATGTCGTGTCTCGCAGGCCCCACAGTGCTACATAAATAAGCATAAATATAAACATACAACACTAGATGTAAGAACAGTTTTTAGACCTACATAGCTAACTTACTAAATCGGTAATCTGACTATACATATACTATAAACAGTTGACTGTACATACACATAACCTAAGACAGACTATACAAGTACTTACATAATAACTGTGCATAGAGGTATTTAAGGTTAAGAAGGAATTAGTGCAATATGATTTGTGGTGCATTCTAGGGGTTGAACGACTTCTGATTTTTTTTAAAGTCGACGTTTATGTGATGAAAGTCGAGTCGAAGTCGACTAGTCGCTGATGACGTCATTAATGAACAAATAAGTGTGGAGCTGTGACAATGTGCTGCCCACATGGCTATTGCTCCTATAACAGCTCATTTTTATCAGTTCTTTTGTCTTTGGGTCATATTTGTCACAGATTTCTGCTCGTTCTAAATCAGATACAGATAAAGTAGCACAGAAAAAAATACATTCATATGAATGCATTAGTCAGAGCGATTGTGTGTGTGAATTAATTCTACCTGGCAGCGACTCTCTACTAGTAGTGAAGCTGTGGGATTTAGTTATTAAGAAATATATGCTTGAACTATTTTATTGAGAAATCAAAGAACAGTGTTGACAATACATTTCCGCGCTGAACGATTCTGTGCACGCGCGATCTGCGCGTGATGCAAGCACTACTGTCTGAAGCCTATGTGTGTGCGTTACTGAGCAGCAGCGCATTATAGTACGGCGATTAACTGACCTGTACTATAAGCGGTTTAAAACGTGCATTCCCCCCTTCAATTTCGAGCATCCAGTAATATAATCACACATGTCTTGTGGAGCCTTTCAGAGTATGCATTTATTTGTCATTTTAACTGTTTGGAAACAGAGCGTAAATGTGGAAGTCCTTCAGAGATTTCTTATACTGTTGCTCCCTCTATAGGACCAGCGACTAGTCGACGTCAAGCTTAAAGCGTCATGGCAGAGCATTAAAGTCGACTAGTCGGTTAGTCGGTGCAACCCCTAGTGCATTCACAAGTAAACATTTTGTGTTACCTTATTAAGTCCTTGTAACGTGGAGGGTTTATAAGAAAGTGTCTGGTGCATATAGAGAGAGAAAGAGTATGTTTCTACAGGTGGTTTGTTCAGCCCACTCACCTGTGTGTAGCACACTCAGAATTGCACAATGTTTTCCTTAAAACATGGAGTGTTTATAAGAAAGTGTCTGGTGCATATAGAGAGGAAAGAGTGTGTTTTTCCACAGGTGGTTTGTATAGCCCACTCACCTGTGTAGCACACTCAGAAATGCATAATGTTCTTGAGGTTTCCAACAGTTTTCTAGTGGTGCGGTGTGGTGTGGGATGGGGGAGGGGGGGAATCCTGGTTTCAGGAGCTAGAGTTTTGGATGAGGTTTCAGAGGAGGGTGAGGTGATTGGAATTGAGGGCTCTCACAGCCTGGGAGAAAAAGCTGTTGATCAGTCTGGCAGAACGGGTTCTGATGCTCCGGTACCGTCTTCCTGATGGCAAGAGCTGGAAGAGACTGTGGGAGGAATGGTTGGGGTCTTTCACGATACTGGTAGCTTTACTGGAACATCGTGCAAGGAAAATGTCCAGAATGGAGGGGAGAGGGGGACCGATGATCTTTGCAGCTGTGTTCACTGTCCGCTGTAGGGTCTTGCGGTCAGCAGCACTGCAGATCCCGTACCAGACAGTGATGCAGCTGGTCAGCACACTCTCAATTGTTCCCCTATAGAATGTGGTGAGGATGGGTGGAGGGAGACTTGCTCTTTTAAGTTGGCGCAGGAAGTTGAGCCGCTGTTGCGCCTTCTTGGAGAGTGATGTAGTGTTGGTGGTCCAGGTGAGGTCTTCTGTTATGTGCACCCCCAGGAATTTAGTGCTGCTGAATCTCTCCACAGTCGAGCTGTCGATGGTCAGTGGGGGGTGGTCAACAGAGCTCCTCCTGAAGTCCATCACAACCTCCTTTGTCTTACTCACATTGAGGGACAGGTTGTTTGCACCACACCATTCAACCAGTTGTGCCACTTCCTCTCTGTAGGGTGTTTCATCATTTTTGCTGATGAGACCTACTACAGTTGTGTCATCAGCAAACTTGATGATGTGGTTGGAGCTGAACTTGGAAGAGCAGCGGGCTGAGCACACAGCCCTGTGGTGCACCTGTGCTCAGTGTGATAGTGCTCGAGGTGTTGTGGCCGACACGGACTGACTGAGGTCTTCCGGTTAGAAAGTCCAGGATCCAATTACAGAAGGAGGCATTTAGGCCCAGCAGGTTCAGTTTGTTGATGAGCTGTTGTGGGATTATTGTGTTGAATGCTGAGCTGAAGTCGATGAACAGCATTCTAACATAAGAGTCTTTGTTTTCTAAGTGGGTAAGAGCCAGGTGGAGGGTGGAGGAAATTGCATCGTCAGTGGAGCGGTTTGGACGGTATGCAAACTGGAGCGGGTCAAGTGTGTTGGGGAGATTTGATTTGATATGGTGCATGACTAACCTCTCAAAGCACTTCATCATGATTGGGGTCAGTGCTATGGGACAGTCATTCAGACAGGACACAGGTGACTTCTTTGGTACTGGGGTGATGGTGGTGGACTTAAAACATGTGGGGACAACTGCTTGGCTTAGTGAGAGGTTAAAGATGTCTGTTAAGACATCTGTCAGCTGTGCAGCACAGTCTCTCAGTACGCGGCCTGGTATGTTGTCAGGACCTGCAGCTTTGCATGAGTTAATCCTAGATAGGATCTTCCTTACATCGACTGGAGACAGACAGAGCACCTGGATTCTGCAGAATGTCATTCTGCATTTCAAACCATGCATAAAACTCATTTAGTGCATCTGGGAGGGATGTGTCGTCATCACAGGCCTGTGGCAGGGGCTTGTAGTCTGTGATGGCCTGAATAGCTTGCCACAGACTCCGTGTGTCCTTGCTGTCAGTGAAGTGATTATTGATTTTTTGTGCATATAACGGTTTTGCTTTCTTGATGCCACGGGACAGGTTGCCTCTTGCTGTTTTAAGGACTGCTTTGTCTCCCGATCTGAATGCGTCATCACGGGTTCTTAGCAGCCCACGAACCTCTGCTGTTATCCATGGCTTCTGGTTAGCACGTGTGATGATGTTTTTGGTGACTGTCACATCATCAATGCACTTTTTGATGTAAGCAGTCACAGTTTAAGTGTACTCTTGCAGGTCTGTGTGGTTGTTGTAGGTGGCTGCCTCTTTAACCCTCTGGGGTCTGAGGATGTTTTGGGGGCCTGGAGAAGTTTCGACATGCCCTGACATTTGTGCTTTTTCAGTTGCTTATAAAAATATAAATGGCTAAAGTCTAAAAACACTGTAAACAGCACAAACTGGGCTACAATAACATGTTAGCAGCACTTATGTACATGATTGTGTTTTTGAGAAAGCAACGTTTATGCGTGGTTAGTGAAAAACTGAAATTTTGAAGTCACTGAAATAAGGCCATAAAACACATACAGAAGATTTGTTTACGAGACTTTTGAGAACTGGATCTGGTAGCCTAGAGTTTTTGCTTCAAAATTATGTGAAAATCAGCTTGTTTACTCACTCACAGAAAACAATATATTGATTTAAATTTTTAAAGACATGTTTTGTGATCGAAAGCCTATATGCGAGGGAGTGGCAATGGTCTTGAATATTAAGTGATTTTCACCGTAGAGACAAAGGGCCCTCCCCTAATGGCCCATCAGTGTGACTGTGACTGAGGCAGGTAAGAGAGAATGTCAGGAGATTGACAAAAAATCAAAACATGCATAATTAAGGTCAAAGACACATTATTGTGCACACTGATCTAACCACAGAGATGTGAACAGACTTTGAGTCATTCCTGCAACAGATTCTGTTCAACAAGTGAAACAAGTAAATCATACCTGATATTTACTTGTTTTATTTAAGTGTTTCTGCTTCTTTCCATGGATTCAAGAAGAAAAAAAAACATATTCAGTAGTCAAGGAGCTTGTTTTACCATAGACTATCAGTGTAATTGAACATCTGATGTTGGTACAGCGCTCTGAGGAAAACAGTTTGAAGAGACTGAAAGTCAGCAGGATTCATCTGTGGTGCAGGTATCTGATTCAATAAAATACAAACAACCAAAAAAATAAAAAACATTTGTGAGCATGTTAATATCAGGAGCATCTGTATATATATATATATATATATATATATATATATATATATATATATATATATATATATATATATACAGACTGTATATATATAGGTTTTGTAGCCATAGACTCAAGCATGCTTTGTACTATCGTAAAAAAAACAAAAACATTTTTGTATCTGAGAAACTAATTACTATTGTTTAGCACGTTATTAAAATCTATTTTAGAACAGAGTAGGCTTTTAATAATAAACATGTTCTAAACATACTTAAGACTCGTAGCATTCATCATGTTACAGTGTACACTCATATTACTTTTATTGTTTTATATAGAGCATGAAAACATCATCGCGCCGTAAGAAATTTAAATACAATGAATTGCCTATCATATTCAAAATGTTTTACTCAATTTCAAACATTGTAGTCAGGAATTATAGTTTGGGAAAAACCCAACTATAATTTTGTAGTCATATAGCCATCCTGAACATCATGTATGATTTTATAGTTGCCTAAGATATGATTCTGCAGCCATAGACTCACGCATGCTTTGTACTATAAAAGGATGTACTTTGTACTATAAAAAAAAGGATATTTTATATCTGAGAAGTAATTGTTATATATTTGTGAACAGATTATTAATAATAACCATGGTCTAAACATTCTTAGATGCGTAGCATTCATCATGTTGTATTTTGGGAAAAACCTAACTAGTAATGTGTTCAAGTTTATGTCACAATAACACATTAACTAATGCAAAAAAGAAACATTACTTACTCGTCAGATTGATCTCCTCTACTGGATGAAATCTTGTTCTTCTTTTGAGGGAAATCCAGCCTTTACTCAGCGCATCTTTTTGCAGAAACAAACAGTATCTCCTCACGCTTTGTTTATGTTGGGCGTTTCCGTGCGCACGCGTCTCACGTGGATATTTACATATGAACGGCGCGAGCTGCGAGGGGGCGGGATTGCATTAGAGATAATGAGTTAGACAGGAAAGACTGAACATCGTGTTGGTTTCATACGGATTACTTTGTCACAAAACATTTGTTTTCGACATGACTTACTTCATTTAAAAGTAGACACTTTAAGCTTTCTATAGATATAACTCATGTCTGTGTGCTGAGTATTTGCTGAGTTACAGTTCATTTTAGTGACGCGTTTCTTAAAGCAGTTCGCGGAGACGGAGAAGGCAGAGAGCGCACCCTGTTTGTTTTCTTTATTCTTCAAAAGCACAAAGTTTAGTTGTTATAATGAGTGTATACAAATAAAAGGAGACCCCTTACAGATTTGAATGGTGTATTGCTCTTATCTGTACGATCAAAAATGGCAGAGTAATTCAAGCTCATTTCGGCCTTATCAGGAAAATCCGCCACAAAACGCGTATCCGCGTTTGTCGACCCCAGAGGGTTAATATACACACACAAGCCGCCACCGCGAGTCTTACTAGACAGTGCTGTATCTCTGTCTGCTCGGTTGCAGGTTAGCCCGTGCAGATGAATGGCGGAGTCCGGGATGTAGTTGTTTAGCCACGTTTCCGTAAAAACAAACACGCAGCACTCCCTTGTCTCACGCTGTGTAGTCCGACAGAGTCGAATTAGGTCCAGTTTATTTTCTAGTGAGCGTACATTTGACAGCAAGATTGTTGGAAGAGCTGGTCTTGTAGAGTTAGCCTTTAGCCTAGCTTGTATGCCTCCACACTTGCCCCGTTTGCGTCCCCTCTCACACCGCTTGCGGCACCTCCTTGTGCGGGTAGCAGCAGTAGGTGAGTCCACGGTCTCAGGGTCTGGCTTCCGCAGTAAACAAAGGCCTCTTAGCTTCTCAGTAGTTACTGGTGATGGGTGATAGTTACATGCACTACCGATTTCCAGAAGATGCTGGCGATCGTAGACATGTTGCAGTGTAGTTTTCTGATGTTTCTGTTGTTTTTCCTCTGGTTTTGAGGATGGGGAGACAAGACTAACTGACATTAAAACTGTTTTTGGGACCCGGAGCAGCCGCTGCGTCTGACCGCGCTGCCATCTTGGATTTTTCTATTGTATATAATGAACATACTACTACTACTACTACAGTTGTATATAATGAACATACTACTACTACTACTACTAAAATTTTGAAAACTTTATTTTTTAAGGAATGATCACACAACATTTCTTCCATGTTTTAATTTTAATAGTGAATCCCCTTTGTTTGCCAAAAAAGTTTAATTTTCAATAATTTAAAGATAAATGAAATTAATGTTTTATGCCTTCATTTGATAACCAGATACACAACACAGAATTTCTGAGGAATTTTAAGAATAAATAACAATAAAACGTTAGGTGAGAGAAAATAAAACATAACTTTATAATTGTCATTTTCTTTAATCATAGCTATAATTATTATAACACCTAAAATGTTGCATGTAAAAAGTGTTTGTTTCAGCCAGTTGAAGGACGGGTACATTGTGTGCACATGATCAGGATGGTACCACCTCCGTCGCATTGTGAGAAAGGAAAAATCCTGTTTGCAGGACTATACATTATTTGGATAATTAGTCAAAAACACCAACAACAATAGTTATGTCTGATTCTGTTGCATAAAACTGAATAAAAATAATACATTGATATTTAATATGAATATATTTTCTGTCCAATTTTCTTTCAATAAAAGTGTGGTTATTTTATTGGCTTGTGTTTTTTAAATTCCGTCATTAAAATTGAGTTAAATTAAAAAGTCTTACAAAATTACTTTATATTACTTAATAAAATAAATAATTATTACAAAACATTTTCGGTTTTGGTTTTCGACCAAGCACATCCAGAATTCTTGGTTTCGGCCCAGAATTTTCATTTCGGTGCATCCCTACCATTTACTGTAACTACACAAAGAGCACTGTGTTTGCAACCACATGCTCCTTTAAAGGATTACACACACACACCAGTATGCAGAGAGACATTTAAGAGGGTTTATTCATGTTGCTGAAAATTGTGTTAATAAATGTTATGTGTATGGACTCTTGTTTTTGTTCCACGTTAGCTTCCTGCCCACTAATTTTTGCCTCTTACAAAAGCCACAAAGCCATCTAAGAAGACAGTAAAAGCTTATGTCATGCCTGAGCTGTAGTTGGGCTGAAACATGAAAGTTAAGTTGGACAATGTTTAGGTTTTATTATTATTTTTTTATTACTATTATTTTGATTTATGTCTTAGTTTTAGGTTGTACTGTTTACCTTTTTTAAAGTAATTTGAAATTGATTTTTATATTTTTATATGTTTGTATTTGCATTTTGAATGTATTATGGCAATTAAATGCACTAAATGGGTTTAGTTTTCATAGTTATTAATATATGCAATTTCAGCAATAAAAATGTTAATTTTTCTAAAAAGGAAACAAATTACTTGATCATTTTAAGAGACCTGTCTTATTTTCTCTTGTATATTTAGGATTGCTCTTTAATACAGAAAAAGTTCTTCTTATCTGATTACTCGATTAATCGATGGAATTTTCAGTAGAATACTCAATTACTAAAATATTCGATAGCTACAGCCCTATAATCAAGTGATTAATCAAAAATTGTGACATACCTACTTGTCAAAACCCCCAAATTAAAAAAAAAAAAGCCTTTGTTAATGACTTCCTTAGACTGTATCCATTCATATAAGAATAATGCATGCATTCAGACTGCAGGTCTATTCTTTCTATTTATTTAAAACAAGAGCTGTAGACTGTAGAGAGAGAGATTGAGCAAAATGTGCTGAGACTGGCTTCTCTTATCAAATTCCCCAGAGATAGATGAGTGTGTGTGTGTGTTTGTTGTGCGTCTTTGTAATTGCTTGCTGTGCTGTTTTCCTGTGTCCTTTTGTAGTGGGTTTGTATGGAGAGGCTATTTCTGTCCCGCCAATTTATGGCTCTGACACACATTTACTCACATGCACGCGGTTATCTGTGTGGATGCCCTGTCCTCAGAGCTGCGGGAGAAATGATTTAGCTCACTTGTCCATCAGCACAGGAGAAAAGAGATTGAGCGCCGCAGTGTTGCTTTTCTGGATGAACGTTCATCACTATAAATTATGCGCAAGGCCTTGAAATGCCCAGGTGACTAACTCTGCTCCCGCGCACAGGTGAAACCATTCGATAAAGAGCACAGCGACCAGAGGATATCTGTCGCTCCGGATGAATATTAAATACGTCAGAGGGAAAGTAGACAGGGCGAGATGGATGTCTGAGAAACAGTGACAGTTTCAGGGGTTCACCGGGATGGGTTTATAGTGGATTATGCTAAAATGAGGCAATGTAATGCAGATATAAAATCATTCTGTTTTATAATGACATATGAAATTCAAAATAGCTTAAATTATCTTAACCCTAACCGGGTCATTTTGATCCAGAGAGGATCCTTTTTTCCTGAAAAAAATGCTATGTTATCACATTGGATTAAAACTTTTTAAAGTTTCCTAAGACTGTATCATTCATGTGAGAATAATACATGCATTCTGCAGGTCAGACTACAGGTCTGAAACTAAAACGCTAGGACTAAAACAATAATTTTTGTATTTTTTTAGGATTTGTATTACTGTAAAAAGTGGTAATCTGCAATTGTTACATTAAAAAGCTATTTCTGTCTTATTTAACTCATAAAATGTAGTTTTGTTGGTATAAGTGAATGTATTTTGGTTGATGCAGTGATATTAAATAACGTTTTGAACAAAACCAGTCAATTTAGATGTTACCATTTTTCAGTGTTGTGATGTTCTCATTATGCTATGATTATTAAATATTGGATTCAATCTTTTGTCAACTTGTTGTCTTTCAGTTAGCACAGGTTTTGTATTTCTTTTAGCTCTCATTGATCTGAGCTTATGCATCTAGGTTTTTGAGTGAACATTGACACAACTTTCCGCAAATGTATTTTTTTTAATTATTTTTTTTACTCAGATCAAAGAGGCCTACGATCAGTAAGTTCCAAAAAAAAAAAAAAAAAAAAACCTGTGCTAGCTAAAAGAAAACTTGTTGACAAAAAAACCAAATCTAGACATTTGAGACACGTAAGAAAAAAAAAATAGAGAGAGAGAGAGAAAGAGAGAATATGTGTGCTGAAGTAATTTTTAGCCTCTAACTCAATCACTGGTGAGTGAAATTTGACAATTTCTATTAGCTGGTGGCCGCCTAGAATGAAATTCAGTTGCATATGAATGTGATTTACTCACAATGTAGAGATTTGCGTTGGTGCCAGTAGTTTCTATGAGTTACTCGTGCTTAATGCTTGTAGAAACACATCTCTGCTTGATTTATATTGATCTAATTATATAGTTTTTAATGTTGAATCAACAACACAATGCATAAATATTGTTCATTAAAAACTAGTTAAAGAATGTGATAAATGAAATGTCTATACAGGGTTTGACGCTTTTCTTTTCCCAAGGAGCACGTGCTCCTAAGTTGAAAAATTTAGGAGCGCATTAAAAAAATTTAGGGGCGCAATTCAAATTTTTCAAATTATGTGTTTTAGCTTAATAAGCGGGTATAAGGAGACATTTACAAGCACAATTATTTAATTTATTAGAATACAGAAAGTACACAAGGTTTTTAAATAATTTTTCTTCAGACTCTATTTAATAGTCTAATTATGTAATTATTTATAGTTCTATTAAATTGTATGTACATTAGGTATGTGACGGTCTCAAATTTTCAAAATAGTCGTTGAAGCTTTTGTCACGGTATGTTTTTTTTTTTTTTTTTATCACAATAAATAATTTCTAAGTGAAAGTGTTGTCCTCCTAACAGGTTAAATAACTTTATTAAAGATCTTTTACTAAAGAAAGACTTTATTTAAAAAAGAAAAAACACAAAAATATGAAGTTAACACGTGTTTCAAGATAAGAGTGCAAAAGATTAAGTTCAAATGAACGAAAGAACAATCGGTAACACTTTACATAAGGTCCCATTTGTTAACATTAGTTAAATCAGGTTTACATTAACAGTGTGCAATAGATAGTAGTAGTTAATATTCTTTGTTAAAGTTGATTAATAAAAATGAGGGCTGTCAGTTGATTAAAATTTTTAATTTAATGAATTACGTGTCTATTAACTAATCTAATTAATACCCACAAAAGATTATTTAAAGCTATTTCTGTGTTAAATGAGAAAGTATCAAGTAGACATTACAAATTGTAGGTTTAGAAAGAAATATGTTTTATTTGATTCAACATAAAATTAATTAGGCTACACATAAACATTTAGGCTACAGCGGCCTAACATAAACTATGGAACATAAAATAAGATAATTTGAGAAACATCTCAGTATTTTTTCATGTCATTCAAGTCATTGAATGACATGAGTAAATGATGACAGAATTGTATTTTTTTTTTTGTGAACTACCCCTTTAATGTTTTTTATTTTTATTATTATAATTTTTTTATGAAATGATACTCTAAATAAGAAACTAAATCTGCCAGCGGGTGGCGGTAAATGTCTTCACCTGATTCGTTCAAACGGCTGATTCATTCAGGAATTCAGTAAACAGCTCTCTTTATGAATAGGCTATTGAATCATTGGTTCACACGATTCATTCAAAACGCAGATTCATTCAGAAACTAATCACCGCTGTGCTGCTCAGAGACATGCAACAATTCTGCTATGACTATAAAGGTAATATGTTCTCTGCAAAACTGAATAAAAACGCATAATATTGTTTTTAAAATATAACACAATATCAACTTATTTACTGAACTGTTGTATAAAATAACATTTAAACTCATGATATTCGGGACAAAATCGGCACTCGTGTGATACTGCTCTCCCTGCTCCTGTGATAGCGTATGATATAAATAGGAGACAAAAATACAGAACTAAGATTAATAAATGCAGTCGTTGTTATTTCATGCTAACTAATGTTAATGGAACCTGTTAAGTGTTACCGAACAATAAAAATGAATCAGTCAGTATATAGATTGGCCATGTTTTAGCTTAGATTAAAAGAAAAAAATGTTCAAGTTTGAAAATAAATATCTCACTAAGTCTCTAAGTATTAATTATTTGGTGCTATGGTGAAGACTGTGAATATAAACATATAAATGACTGTGAAACATTATTTACACAGTTAGGAAAGTAGCGCAGCTGCTTTGTTTACAGGGTTACCAATGTAACGGCAGCATCAGCACCCTCTAGTACCGACTCCTTCAGATCTCCTTCACTCGTTCCGCCTTTCTTCTCATCTGTGCTAATTTTAATTAAATCGTTGCCTTTTTAAAGTTCAATAATCATATGAGGCTGTATCACTGTTTCTCCATAAATAAATTGAATAAATTAATGTGTTTGTTATAGGCTACTGTGTAAGTTAGGCTGTTTTGTATTTTGTAATTGTGTTTGCATTCATGCTCCTAAATACATTTTCCAGTTCGCACACATCTATTTTTAGTCGCAAATGTGAATGAAATTCTCGCACTGTCGAGCCCTGCTATATATGAATAAAATGTCTGTACTAGAATAAGCAGGGCTCTAGACTGTGACTAAAACAGTCACATTTGCCACCAAAAATATTAATTTGTCAGTGATAATTTTGCTGAGATCACCACTAGCGACTATGATCGCTTTAGCGCCTCAGTTCAAGCGGCACGTGAACCCATCATAACTTTCTCTTTACTACTTTAGTACGAAATGAACATTAAAAGGTATATTATAAGATACAGGACAACTTACTGAAATGTCTCATGTAATCACTCATTCAGTGTTTCAAACTGCAAACAATGTGTAAAACTTGTAAACACTTCCATGTAACAATAGATTCACCTCAGAATAACCATTCAACGTCCATAAGCTCATTAGTCAGCTAGAAAAATAACTATAAAGAAGAGCATTTTTCTAAATATATGTGCTATATTACATATTCATAGTTGTACTTAACCTGTTGTCTACATGATCAGAAAGAATGCCAAGAGCTAAAGACAAAATTTAACACCTCCTATATAACTGCATGTTACTAATGAAGAAAAACAGACTGGATGTGTGAAAGACATATGACAACATTTATAGGTTGCATTGAGGAGGAGACCAAACTACACTCAATGGCCAAGTGATGCTGACATAGTTATGGTCAGTGATATTGACACAGATTCTATGTAATAAACAATTCTTTATGACAGTAAATAGTTCTCAAATTGGAAAAGACATTTAGCTCATCCAGATGGATTAAAATGCTGATACTGTAAAAGGAGGGAGCCATAAAAACGTGACAGTATGACCTAAATGTTAAAGTGTTTATTAAAAAAAAAAAAAGAAATAAAACACATTTATTCTTTGGCACTTTAAAAAATAATTTTATCACAAAAAACCTATTTTTGCTTCATAAAGTAGCAAATGGCTCCTTATAGGGCTGGGTTTTGACACAAATTTCACGATTCGATTTGATTCGATTCTCATTCACAAGCTTGTGATTCAATTCGATTATCAATTTGATTTGATTCGATTTGATATCGATTATTTTGGATATAAATCAGGTACAGTACAGTACATGCCAAATTTTCACAAATTTTCTTAAAATCGATATTTTTTACCCAGCCCTAGCTCCTTAAGTGACTTTTTGTCTGGAGCCCTGATAATACATTGTGGACAGAGAGAGAATATAAGAGATGAGTGCAGTCTGCTCTTGCTTTAATCTCACAGTAATTAAGTTATTATTTAACGAGATCCATCCTGAAAAGCATATCGTCGCTGTCGGGCGGAATCCTCGCATCTCCAAAACCATTATTTTTCAGGAAATTAAAAAAACGGCATATTTTTTTGAGTTATTAAACATCGTATCGTTAAAGTTGGTATTATACCTTATATTGCTATCATATACTGTTGTGTACCAACATTAACACAACATTTCCCCAAAATCATGTTTAATCGGAGATACGAGATTTATGACTTGGGAGCAGGGAGATACGAGATTACGCTGTCATTGATAAGAATGGTACGGACACAGACGTCGCTGCTGCCAGCAGTGTTCATCAAAGTCTGCGGTCGCGTTGAGCCTTTTGACAAGAGACAAGGTTTTAAGAGCTAATCAGAGCTAATGATTGTGTTTACATACATCTTCCTAAACTCTATTTTAAACGTTAGAGCTATGAGTGATGCAGTACCAAAATAAAATGATAAAATGACTAGGCTGTCTAATAGGCGGAAATTAATCTGTACGCAAAGTCGGCGGTCGCGTTGAGCGTTTTGACAAGAGAAAAGGCTTCAATAGTTAACCAAAGCTAACGACTGTGGTTACATACATCTTCCTAAACTCATTTACCTCAGAAGACGTGTTGCTCGACGAGGATTCGTTGCAACTTTCAATCTTGAGGAGCAGGGACGTGCAGAGAGTTTCTCAGGGGCAGGGGCTCAAATGTAAAATAGGGGCAATGTAAAAAAATAAATAAATAAATAAATAAAAATTATACACACACAATCTCACACACACACACACACACACACACACACACACACACACATATATATATATATATATATATATATATATATATATATATATATATATATATATAGGTCAAAAGTTTGGATACATTATTATTTTATATTTTTGTAAGAAGTCATTTATAGTCATCAAGCCTGCATTTATTTGATAAAATTTTTAATATACTTTAAAATACATTTTATGCAATTCTGATTTATCAATATTGGAAACCTGTGATCCTTTTTTAGGATTCTTTGATTAATAAAAAGTTAAAAAAGCACAGCATTTATTTAAAATATATCTTTTGTAACAATATACATTGAAAAGCTTGAGGTTTTGAATAAATGCTGTTCTTTTTTTTCTTTTTTTTTTATCAATGAACCCCAAAAAGGTTCCAAAAATAAATAAATAATAAATAAATAAATAAATAAGCAGCACAACTGTTTCCAATACTGATAATAAATCAGCATATTATATCTGAAGGATCATGCACTGAAGACTGGAGTAATGATGCTGAAAATTCAGCTTTGATCACAGAAATAAATGATATTTTAAAGTATATTAAAATAGATAAACATTCTTTTAAATTGTAATAATATTTCACATTATTACATTTTTTCTGTATTTTTGATAAAATAAATGCAGGTTTGATGAGCATAAGACACTTTCATAATGCTGCATAATTATCAAAAATGGTAATATAATAAAACCCTTTCATGTCACCATTTCGCCAGCCTACACTTCACATAATAGGCCTGTAGGTGGCACTTGGGCTTCATTAATTATGATAGTTTCATGAAATAGTAAACGGTGCTTCATACATAAATGTAAGTGAACTGAATACTGATTTCTATTATTGCGACTTTTGACTCTGCACGGTTTTGTGCAGTGCTTTTGTAGTCATTTAGCATCCATTTTCTCAGCAATGCAATTTGATTTATAAAATGAGACAAACCGCAGATCTAGATCGCTCTACATGTAATTTAGTCTGCCCCATGTAATTTTCAACCGATTTATGAATAAGAACGGAAAATGTCTGCTCCAATTCACATTATTGTCCAATGAAATGTGTCCGATCATGATTGGTTGGTGTATTATACATGACAAACGGGCATTGATGAATTATGTAATATTCTCTAAACTATATAATATATGGATTTTTAATTAAATCGACACACTAACTTCGATTACTGATGGAAAAAAAGTTTAAAATATTGTTTGGTTTATTTTCTTTCCTTCCCCCGTCAATCTATTCACTGAAAGAACCATATATGCTTGAGAGCCTAGGTTTCCGGACAGACTGTGGAATATCAGTCAGTCGAGCAAAACGCACGCAACCCATAGCAGCCTCAGATTGACAGATATCTAAAAATAAACAGGAATTTTCCGACTTTTGAGCAATTAGTTACCGTTTTGTGCATATTGTCATGTTAATTATAATTCAAATGCATTTTGTTTTATTGACTACAATATCATTGCTATTTGTCTGAGAGGTTCACTTTTGAATAATTTTGATAAAGGGCAGGGGCTTGAGCCCCCAAAGCCCCCCCTTCTGCACGTGCCTGTTGAGGAGACACAATGCCGCGAGGCTCCCGCGGAGTGAAGAAGAGGTGGAGTTACGAGACTTCTCAGACAGCTGAAGTGTCCGATGGAGTTAAGAGATTTGCGCTCAAGCTATTTTCAACACTTTAGATTGGTTAATAATTTGTAAAAATAACAGACCCACGTGGGGACTGTCCAATAGCATTGATTTGTGAAAAAATATGAAATTGACAAAATTTGGACATAGGAGGTTTCCGCCCGACAGCGACGATATATAAATATGGATTATTATCTCTTTCACTCAGTCTGAGTCTGACTTAGAGTTCACGGAGGAATGGAGATTTACACATTTGACACATTCACCAGTTTGAAGCAGGAAAGTGCAAGTTTATCACTGAAGGTCTGATGATGCAACGGGTTCATCATGATGTCAAACAGTCTGTATGTTTCCTGTCTTCTTCCTTTTTCCTGTGCACTTTTATCATCTCCTGTCGCAGCTGTTGCATGTTTTCAGTTACCACAGACAATATTTGAACTCGTCTCTCCTGTGATGAAAAACATGTTTGTGGTAAATAGTCTTGTAATGGACGAGAGGAGCAGAGGGTTTGAGAGCCACTCATGTTTTTGCAAAAGCGCATGAAATCTTCAGGAAAGATTGAGTTGTATTGTCTTTTTGAAGCAGGAAACAGTGTAAACAGTGCTTTACGGATAGATATTGTACATTAAATTGGCTGAAACTGTAGATTTATTTTTTTGCTCGTTTTCTTGTTTCATGTTCATGGTAATTTCTTTTGAAATATTAGTTTGTCTTTTATTTTGATCTGTTCTCGTGTTCTTGTCTGTGTTCATTGATTGTCTCCTGGTCTTTCTAGTTTAACTCATTAGTTTTGTGTATAAATACCTCTTGCGTTTCTCCTGATAGGGGCTCTGAACCGGTTCAAGGAACGAAAACGAAAACCGGAAACGAACGAAATTTTGACTGGAACAGAACCGGAAACAGAAACAAAATCAAATTTTATAGTTCCGAACATAATTGAAAATTTGAAATGGCCATTAACCGGTTAATAACGTTATTTTATCGTTCCATTTAATATTTGAAATTTGCTGTCAACCAGTCAGGAATTAAAGTAGCTAGACTATGCAAATGTGACGCTGACGCATCCAGCGAGGGAAATGCCTGCTCGCGCTGTGAGCTCGTCATAGGTAAGTCGCAATAAGTTTATCCGAGGACTGATGGATTCAACAGATCTTGCGCACCTGCAGCGCTTCTGCGAACGGAGAAAACAGAATAAAACTATAGGCTTACATAAAAAGGAATATACAGTGGGTACGGAAAGTATTCAGACCCCCTTAAATTTTTCACTCTTTGTTATATTGCAGCCATTTGCTAAAATCATTTGTTCATTTTTTTTCCTCATTAATGTACACACAGCACCCCATATAGACAGAAAAACACAGAATTGTTGACATTTTTGCAGATTTATTAAAAAAGAAAAACTGAAATATCACATGGTCCTAAGTATTCAGACCCTTTGCTGTGACACTCATATATTTAACTCAGGTGCTGTCCATTTCTTCTGATCATCCTTGAGATGGTTCTACACCTTCATTTGAGTCCAGCTGTGTTTGATTATACTGATTGGACTTGATTAGGAAAGCCATACACCTGTCTATATAAGACCTTACAGCTCACAGTGCATGTCAGAGCAAATGAGAATCATGAGGTCAAAGGAACTGCCTGAAGAGCTCAGAGACAGAATTGTGGCAAGGCACAGATCTGGCCAAGGTTACAAAAAAATTCTGCTGCACTTAAGGTTCCTAAGAGCACAGTGGCCTACATAATCCTTAAATGGAAGACGTTTGGGACGACCCTTCCTAGAGCTGGCCGTCTGGCCAAACTGAGCTATCAGGGGAGAAGAGCCTTGGTGAGAGAGGTAAAGAAGAACCCAAAGATCACTGTGGCTGAGCTCCAAAGATGCAGTCGGCAGATGGGAGAAAGTTGTAGAAAGTCAACCTTCACTGCAGCCCTCCACCATTCGGGGCTTTATGGCAGAGTGGCCCGACGGAAGCCTCTCCTCAGTGCAAGACACATGAAGGACTCCAAGATGGTGAGAAATAAGATTCTCCGGTCTGATGAGACCAAGATAGAACTTTTTGGCCTTAAGTCTAAGCGGTATGTGTGGAGAAAACCAGGCACTGCTCATCACCTGTCCAATACAGTCCCAACAGTGAAGCATGGTGATGGCAGCATCATGCTGTGGGGGTGTTTTTCAGCTGCAGGGACAGGACGACTGGTTGCAAGAGAGGGAAAGATGAATGTGGCCAAGTACAGGGATATCCTGGACGAAAACCTTCTCCAGAGTGCTCAGGACCTCAGACTGGGCTGAAGGTTTACCTTCCAACAAGACAATGACCCTAAGCACACAGCTAAAATAACGAAGTAGTGGCTTCACATTAACTCCGTGACTGTTCTTGAATGGCCCAGCCAGAGCCCTGACTTAAACCCAATTGAGCATCTCTGGAGAGACCTAAAAATGGCTGTCCACCAACGTTTACCATCCAACCTGACAGAACTGGAGAGGATCTGCAAGGAGGAATGGCAGAGGATCCCCAAATCCAGGTGTGAAAAAC
Organism: Spinibarbus caldwelli; assembly: GCA_039654775.1. Lineage (NCBI taxonomy): Eukaryota > Metazoa > Chordata > Actinopteri > Cypriniformes > Cyprinidae > Spinibarbus > Spinibarbus caldwelli. The sequence continues at coordinate 24,079,898 of CM077246.1, read as the reverse complement.
TTGTTGCATCTTTCCCAAAAAGACTCATGGCTGTATTAGATCAAAAGGGTGCTTCTACTAAATACTGAGCAAAGGGTCTGAATACTTAGGACCATGTGATATTTCGGTTTTTCTTTTTTAATAAATCTGCAAAAATGTCAACAATTCTGTGTTTTTCTGTCAATATGGGGTGCTGTGTGTGAATTAATGAGGAAAAAAAAATAAACTTAAATGATTTTAGCAAATGGCTGCAATATAACGAAGAGTGAAAAATTTAAGGGGGTCTGAATACTTTCCGTACCCACTGTTCATTATCAAAATAAAATACAGTTAAAGGAACGTATAAAATGTTACAGTGCTCCATTATCCGATCTGTTGTGTTCAGCGTGACCATTGCCTCACTGTGCTGATATAGCCTAGCCGATGTGAAGGATGATGTTTTACGTCGATGAAAGTACAAAGTCTATAATAAATAATATTTTAGCATCCAGATACGGCGAGAATATGGAAACATTTGGATTTGTGCCGAATGAGAGAGGTAGGCATCAGTTTCACCTTTAATTTTTTTTTGATTGCCTATAGCCTTAAGTTTAGAGGATTTGTTGTGGAGAGAAACTAATAACTGTGTTTATAATGTTTGTAAACATTTTTGATTTACCGGCATTTTAGCCTACATCATTTCTGAATGTAATAGCCTAATAAAATGCGACGCGACCTATGTTTTTTTTTTTTTAACAATGCAGCAAACGTTTTTAAATATCTTTAAAAATACTTTAATGTCTTTAAAGCATTAATAGTTTTTTTTTTTCTTTTGTTTAGTAGACTACATTTAGGCAAATCTAGAAAAGATGATGCTGTATTGGCTGTGGCTAAGCGCAGCGGGTTAAGATACCATCTCTTCCGGTTTTTTTTATTTTATTTATTTTTGTTTTTGTGTAAAGAAAACACTGTACTTTATTATTATTATTATTATTATTATTATTATTATTATTATTATAGGCAAAGACCATTTTAAAAAGTAACGTTATTAACCGTTATTTTTTCTACTCGAACCGGTTTCGGAACGGTTATAATACAGAGAAACGCAGGAACAGAAACGTTAAAATATCGATTCTGCTCGGAGTGAACCGATTGACTTTTTTTTTTTTTGTTTTGTTTTCAAGCCCTGCTCCTGATTATTATTGATGTTTCCTAGAGCGAGTTTCGTAAGGCATTCATGTCAGGTTTTCTGTTAGGTCATGAGTTTTGGTTTCTTGTTAATGTACTTTTTTTAAAATCAGTTTATTTATATCAGTCCATCAGTCTAGTCACTGAATATATACATATACTTATATATCTATATCTATATATATATATATATATATATATATATATATATTAGGGGTGTAACGGATCACAAAATTTGTGGTTTGGTTCGATACGACACAGTGGTGTCACGGTTCGGTACGTTTTCGATAATTACTTACTTTGCAGTGTAGGAAATATTTAATGTTTTAAACCATGAAGGTGAGCCAATGGATAATACATAAGCAACGTGCAAACTTTGTGGCCGTACATAGTGAAAAAAAAGAGAAGAAAAGTATTTCGTGTTAAAGAGGTTGTTTTTGAAAGTCGGTGCTTGAAATAGGCTAAAGCTTTTTATTTCATTTGATTTTTATTGATGACTGCAGTGTTAATATTTTAATGATAGGCCAATAATTCATTGTATAATAGACCTGTTTTAGAATAACTTTTTTTACAACATGGTAATTGAGGAGTAAATAAATAGCCTAATCTTTTGTTATCCTCGCAGCGCGTTAGTTATGCGGTAATATTGTGGGGCAAATTAATTGTAATTTTAAATTAATAATAAAATTAACTTCATAATAATAATAGGCCTAATAAAAATAAGAATGTAACAGGCTTACATTAATTGGAAATGCCAAATCTTCTTAATATTGCCAATAATTGATGTTTTTGACCATATCTCTGGCTATCGTTGATACAAGATCATCGTCTTTCAACGTAACCCAGCAAGGGGAGGTTATCGCAGCACTTTGCCTGTTACGTCGTTTGGGCTGTCTTGATGAGCACAGTGGCACTGAGAACATTACATTTCACACATTTTTAGCTCTTTTATTTTCCAAATGTAATAGGATTAGTCAAACGAATCATTCGGTTTGTAATGCGTACCAAACCGAAAGCCTCGTACTGAAAGGTTCAATATGGATACGTGTATCGTTACACCCCTAATATATATATATATATATATATATATATATATATATATATATATATATATATATATATATATATATATATATATATATATATAAGGATTTGAGCTGACATGAGCGATTGTATTTTTTATTAACAAAGAATATTAAACTAAACAAATGAGTTTTAGTTAATGCATTAACTAATAATAATGTATGAAAACATATATATCTCTTGAACACAAAACCTTTCTCATGAATCCCGTCGGACGTTTTCCGTTGTTTATGTAGTTTCAAGTGCATCTCAGAAGGAGGATGAATCTGTCTCTCAATGATGGAGGGATGAAACGCAATCCCACGAGTCCTCAGGCGTGAGGAAAACTGAATGAGTTTCTCTCTTCCGGAGTGTGTTATGGATAAACTCTCTCCGGCTTTTCCAGTCCCGCAGGAGTCTGCAGGGAAGCAGACGGGCTGTGTTAAAACTAAATGAACACATTGATTTATTTCCTCTGTGAAGTGGGACTGGGGCTCATGGGAATGACATGTGTCAGATAACACACACACACTCAGCGTGGAGGCGCTGGAAACATGTCTCGTGCTGGTGCGGACAGACTCCGTATCTGTGATGGGATCAGGTAGTCGTCGGTACAGAAGGTGAACTCACCTTGTGTTATCACACACACCTCGTCACGCTGAGTTTGGATGTGAGAAATCGAGTCTGTAGCAGGCGCCGCATGGGTTTGGATGCATCTGCTCTCTATTTCAGTTTCATGTGTTTCATTAGGCTGAAGTTTGGATCATAAGCCGTGTTCGGACTGGATTCATTTCATGTCAGTCAATTTTCTACACTTTCAAGGAGTTCATGTGCTGGTGAACGTTACAAGGTCTTTAATTGTTTTCTATAAAAAGTCTTTCAAAATCGATCACAGGTAAAAGCAACGAGTGAATTGAAATGCTAGTAAAGAACCTTTAAAAATCCTGATTTGCTTTTAGCATATTTTTGCATTTCTGCAGTCGCTCCAATCGCTGTACAGTGGGGAAAATAATTATTTGATCCCCTGTTGATTTTGTAATTTTGCCCACTTAAAAAAAAAGAAGGGTTTATCATTTTTATGGTAGGTTTATTTTAATTGATAGAGACAGAATATCAAACAAAAAATCCTGAAAAAAGCAGCATACAAATGTTAAAAAGGTTTACATTATAGTAAGTCAAATAAGTATTTGATCCCCAAGCAAAACATGACTTAGTCCTTGGAAACTTGGTACTTAGAAACACTTGTTGGCAAGCAAAGAGGTAAGACGTTTCTTGTAGTTGGTCACCAGGTTTGCACACATCTCAGGAGGGATTTTGGTCCACTCCTCTCTACAGATCCTCTCTAAATCATTAAGGTTTGTTAGCTGTCTCTTGGAAACTCAAAGTTTCAGCTCCCTCCACAGATTTTCTATAGGAATAAGGTCTGGAGACTGGCTAGGCCACTCCATGACTTTAATGTGCTTCTTGAGCCACTCCTTTGTTGCCTTGGCGGTATGTTTTAGGTCATTGTCATGCTGGAAGACCCATCCACGACCCATCTTCAGTGTTCTGGCTGAGGGAAGGAGGTTCTCGTCTAATATTTTACGGTACATGGCCCCGTCCATTGGCCCCTCAATGCGGTGAAGTCATCCTGTACCCTTAGCAGAGAAACAGCCCCAAAGCACCTCTGTGCTTGACTGTAGGGATGGTGTTCTTGGGGTGATAGTCAGCATTTCTCTTCCTCCAAACACAACGAGTCGAGTTGATTCCAAAGAGCTAAATTTTGGTCTCATCTGACCACAGCACATTCTCCCAAGCCTTCTCTGAATCATTTATATGTTCACTGGCAAACTTCAGACGGGCCTGTACATGTGCTTTCTTGAGCAGGGGGACCTTGCAGGTGCTGCAGGATTTCAGTCCATTGCGGTGTAGTGTATTACCAATGGTTTGCTTGGTGACTGTGGTCCCAACTGCCTTGAGAATATTAACAAGCTCCTCCCGTGTAGTTCTGGGCTGATCCCTCAGCTTTCTCATGAACATCCTTACCCCATGAGGTGAGATCTTGCATGGAGCTCCAGACCGAGGGCGATTGGTTATTTTGTATTTCTTCCATTTCCGAATAATCGCACCAACAGTTGTCTCTGTCTCACCAAGCTTCTTGCTGATGGTCTTTTAGCCCATTCCAGCCTTGTGCAGATCTACAATCTTATCCCTGATGTCCTTTGACAGCTCTTTGGTCTTGCCTATGGTAGTGGAGAGGTTGGAATGGAAGATACAAATTCTATGAACAGGTGTCTTTTATACACACAACGAGCTGAAATTAGGAGTATCTTCTTAAAGTGACAGGACTAATGTGTTCCACATGTGCACATAACCAATCTGTGTTCCACATGTGCACTTAACCAATCTGTGGGAGCCAAAATTCCTGCTGGTTGGTAGGGGATCAAATACTTATTTGACTTACTAAAATGTAAATCTTTTTTTAACATTTGTATGCTGCTTTTTCTGGATTTTTTGTTTGATATTCTGTCACTATCAGTTAAAATAAACCTACCATAAAAATGATAAACCCTTTTTTTTTTTTTTTTTTTTTTTTTTAAGTGGGCAAATTTACAAAATAAGCTGGGTATCAAATAATTATTTTCCCCACTGTATATATTGAAAAGATGTTTGTACCCTGAAATTTATTTTGTACCCGGCTTATTTATTGCTTGATATATTTACAATAGATATTGAACATTGTATATTGTTCTTTACAGGACTGGTTTATGTCGTTCATGTCTAATATTTTGAGAATAATTAATTAGAACAGCTAAATACATGATGTGATAGGACAGTAATGTGAGCCGCAGTGTTGTTATCAATAACTGAAACAAAGTATTAAAAACTTTTTTTTTAACATTTTTGTTTATTAAAATAAAGCTGAAAAATATAAATATTAAATGAAAAACTGAAATAAATAAATAAATAAATAAAATGTCTTTTCAATTGACCAAAAATAAAAACTGAAATAAAAATAAAGCTAAACAGAAATATTAAAAAAACTAAATCAATAAAATGACAAAAGCACATAAAATTATTAAAACTTAAAAATGAGAACTAAAAATATAAAAATAAATACTATATTACTATATAAATAATACTAACACTGGACGCTAATACAATAAACATTATAAATGCAATTTACATTCACGTTCATGCATTTGACAAATGCTTTTAACCAGAGTGACTTATATTACACATTTTACATTTTATGAATTCTTGCTTTCCCAGGGAATCGAACCCATAACTTTGGTGTTGCTAGCGCTATGATCTACTGTTTGAGCAACAGGAAAACTAAACAATATGTTTATCTTCAATCTAAACAAAATCACCATTTGACGAGCTGATCTTTGTAATTATGGAGGCTTGTTTTGTGTATTTATAAACAGATTAAGCGAGCTTACAGTGTGCTGATGATGTTTGTGAAGTCATGGATGATTTCCTCTGTCTACTCAACCGCTTTTGAGTTTTTTAGGTGTGCGTGTTCTATAGAAGCCACACACATCCATCTCACCCACTCATGTGTGTTTGTTTGATAAGTTATTTTGCTGTAGTGAGTATTTAGTGGTTTATTGATTGAACTAAGTTGTTGGTCACAGTGCTTTCATTCAGAAGCTAGTTTCTGTTTTCATCGTTTCAGATTTTCCATATCATTTATCACAAACGCAAAGCAACACAGCGTTTAATGTCTTGGCTGTATCAAGTTATTTTGCACAAGTTTCATTTTTACTAAAAGAATATGTATTGGCCAGACAAATAAAGAAAAGGATTGATACACAAACAAACACTTCGATTCGCTCAGAGACCGTGATAGAGATGAAGCAAACACATCTTTCTCTGAAACACACAGCTTTAATTGGTCAGGAAAACAAAGTTTGCATGATTTAATTGGTTTACTAGATTATCCAGAAATCAATGTTTTAGTTTTTTTTTTTTTTTAGAAAAATCAGTGAGTCTCAAATATGATCATTAGGATTTTGAGGAACATTTATTTGTTCATCTTTCAACCATCATTGTATTGCATTGAATTATATGTTTTGATCATAAAACTAAGCATTTAAATATCATCTTAATGTCATATTATTGGAGATATAGAGTGACGACTGATGCTTATATCATTTTATGTAAGGATATACTGTTATGAAATCTCGCTGATTTACATTACAAGCTATACGAATTTCATCTTAATTTTTATCTATGTAAATATCAGCCTCTGCACCAAATTGCATATTTGTGCTCAGTTTGGGCCTCTGAATAAAACTGAGCTGTTTTTCTCCCCTCTATATTCTCACTATATCAGACTCTATGAGCCATAAAGGCCTGATGGATCAAATACTGCACAAAAAAATGCTGGGTTAAATACAACCCAACGTTGGGTAAAATATGGACAAACCCAGCGAATGGGTTGTTTTGACCCAGCATTTGGGTTACTACCCAGAAGGTTGGGTTAAACATTTAACTCAACCGCTGGGTCAAAAGAACCCGATCGCTGGGTTGTCCATATTTTACCCAGTGCTGGGTTGTATTTAACCCAGCATTTTTAGAGTGGTATGATACTCAACAAAAAACACACTTTAAATAAACTGTTCCATTTCAAAATATTTTTTTGACTATTCTTTTATATCTCAGGCTTTACAGGGCAAAAACTGCTGGATTCAGTTGCACGCAGCATCATATTTGAAACTATTTTTAACTTGACATGCAACACTTATGCTGCAAAGTGCTGATAAAACCAAAGCGATGACTTACAAGAGCCAAAAGATGTCTGTTTGATTCATGTCTGCCTAGACCAACAATTAAAAAACTGCACAGATGGGTCTCGGCCCGTCCTCCCAAAACCCCTGAGAACTGACTTTATTTATCTGTCTTGTACTTGAGCAGTCAAAACGACAAATCTGCACATCGCTCATAAACACAGTCCCGCTGGTGGCGTTAAGCACGTCTCCGCACTCTCTGGTCTTGTGCTCCGGTGGGACCTGTAAACTTTACACGGACCGTTATGTTCCCTCTGATGACGCTGTAAAGTTTACGCGTCAGATGGCACTGCTGGCAGCTGCTCGTACAGTTTGAAGCTCTCCGAGTTTCTGTTTTTTGATACGCTACAGCAGGAGAGAGCCGCAGGCTTTGTTCTGTACTATCAGACAACACCAGAGGAGAAATCAAGAGAAACAGAGAGAGAGAGAGAGACTGTGTGTACATTTTTAGAAAATCTCATGTGTCTGAGCTGTTAACCTCTAGACCCCTCATTACTGCATTTCCCACAATCCTTTGACTTTCAGTTCTGCCAGTAAGTGAGTTTGAGGTGTTTCACCTTTATGTGAGTAAGCATGTCTGAATACCTGGAGAAAGCCATCCGTTAGCTTTCCCGGACGTCTCATGCTTCAGCTTTGCTCACAGGGTTTCAGTTCCAGATGTTCAGATATTGAGGCAATACACTACCCCCCCCCCCCCCCCCCAAAAAAAAAAACTAATTAAAAATAAAAATAAAAAAGATTTTAATGATAAAACACTGTAAAAACAAGTGCTATTTAGTATCACTGAAATAATATTATGGTTTTTCCTATTTAATTCATTGTTATTTTTGTAGTATCAATTTTAATTGTAAAATTTTAGTAATTTTATTGTTTTATATTTATTAGTTATTAGTTATTTATTAGTTAATAACTAATGTCATATTTATTAGTTATTGATTTTTTTTATGTCTGTATAGTTTTTATTCATTTATTTTGGTTTTAGTTGTTTTAATACATCAAATTAAACTAAATTATTATTATTTTTTTTCAATTAACATTTTATTTCAAGTAACATTTTTTTATGGTTTTAGTTCTTGCTAAATAGAATATCCCTGTTAAAACAACAACAACAACAAAACAGTTAATTGGTTTTCCTGTATAGAGAAAAAATGTAATAAATATAAAAGCATATTTCATGTAAATAATGTAGTTTTTGGAAGTGAACAAGAGCAAGTCATCCTATAATTTACAGTAAAAAAATAAAATAAATAAATAAATAAATAAATAAATAAAATAAAATGACATTCCCTAAATTTCACTGTGTGACAGCTCACATTTGATGTTTAAAAAAAAAAAAAAAAAAAAAAAAAAAAAAAAAAAAACAATTTCTCATTAGTTATGTTGGGTTTTATTTTACATATTTTATTGTTATTAATGCAATAAATTAATATTTATTGCATTATTTTAGTGTTGTGTGTTTCCATGATGGTCTTTTGTGTTTGTGTATGACGTGCATAGAAAATACATTTTAATTCAATGTGTTACTTGCCATTTCTTTCCAATTAATTGTGAAATTTACTAGCAATTTTTTGAGTGAAAATTGTTTGTGTTTTAAGGTGGTTGTCAGCATATAATGGTAAAACTATTTTTTGTAATTTAGTATAGTAACATTTTTATTATTGTAAATTTGTCAATCTGTAAAAGTAATGTAAAGTTCTGGCAACCACAGCTATCGGTTTTTTATCATAAATTTCATTTTCACAGATTTTTTTTTTGCACTGTAATGGGTTAAACAGCCAATCCTAAACCCGCTGAGGTGAAGAAGTGAGAGGAAACAATGAGAAAAGAAAGGAAAGAGCTGAGCACTTGAGAAGGGCTGGAGTGATGGCTTGTGATGTTTGTGATAGATTAGCATATCAAACACAGTCAAGCGTGACTCTGACTTTGACAATATTTAGATGGTTTTCGAAGAACTAATAGAGTTAGTTAAACCACAAGCAATTAACATTCAAATGACCAAAACAGCGTTGATACAGAGAAATTAAGCATTAATCGAATTGAAAAATTGCCTCTTCAGATCGATGCGGATGGCTTGAATGCAAATGCATGTTGTTTTAATTTCTTTACTCGTGTTTTTACCCACTTCTTCATTCTGTCTGCGCTCACCCTCGAAAACAGAAATGAAAGTGCAAACAAGTGCTTTGGTGTAATTAGGGCAGGATTTGAGAGACTGAGTGATTTTCTCAAATGAACGATGTTGGGTTCGGTTTAAAAGAAGCAAATGCTTTCTAAATGAAGGACAGGTTTAAAAACCACAAGATCCATCTTTTTATATGTAAAGTTTAATGTCAAGTTCAGTAAATGCATTACTGCCTTGGGCGTCGGAGCGAGGGGGAATTTAAATACCTCAACTTCCTGTTTGAATAGGAAATGCATTAATACAGGAAAGAAAACTGAGCTCATCAAGCCATTTCAAGTGTGTTACTTTAACTGCCATTAAACAAATTAATCTTATTCATAAGGCAGGACACTACAGGCAAAACCATTGTTTTTTCTTGCACTGGTCAATTTTGAGATTCTCAGAACGAGTCATGCATCAAACTTAACACTTTTATTCATATCTATAAACTGAAGGTTCCTATAGAGGTTTGTTAATATATCATCGACCTGCTAAGTATTAGGTAACACTATAAAGACCAATTCTCACTATTAATCAGTTGCTTATTAACATACATATTGCTAGCTTATTGGCTCTTTATTAGTACTTAATACTTATAAAGCACATATTAATGCCTTATTCTGCATGACCATATTTTAGATCCCTTAATCTGACTCCATACCTAAACTTAGCAACTACTTTACTATTAAGAAGCAGCAAATTAGGAGTTTATTGAGGTGAAAGTCATAGTTAGTAAAATAAAATAAACTAAAGTGTGATTAAATATTAACATTTTATTCGTAAGAAAGTGGCAAAATGTAGTTGTTTTCTGGCTTTTGACAATATTTTCTAATTTATGAAGTGATAAAAAGAGAAATTGAAAATTTGTCAAATCATTAAACCCTAATATGTCAATAAAATCAAATAAAAATTTTGAACCTGACTTTATCCATTTCTGTTGTGTTTATTTAAGTGCATATTTAATGCCTCGTATTCAAATTTAAACATAACATTTTAAAACTTGTCATGCAAAACAGCTGTACTGTGATTAATCATCAGGCAATATCTAGTAACAATTTTTTACCCTATTTACCTTTGGTTTCTTGCCTTAAATCTAAGAATTGCATGTTCTCGGTTTTTCTTGTGATTTGTGTGTGAAAAGAAATTGATACATGTGCAAGAAATACATATACAGATACCTACAAATACTGATGAGATCACAGCAAGCACATGCAGAGAAACTCAGTAGAAACTAGTGTTGTGTGTGTATTTGTCCTCTAAGTTTAAGATCATAATATTGATTTATTGTGTTTATTCCAAACATTTTATCAGCTGCTGGGACAAAAGCTGTTTGGTGAAAGACCTCAGAGCTGAAGTATTTATTAATAGTGATCATATCTTTATCTCAAAGATGTGTGCGTGCTCCTCTGTTGTTGTTTTCTTCCTCTGTCGCGCGTGGCGGCTGTAATGCATTCAGAATTACACGTCTTCTCTCATAATATCCTGTATCGCTTCACACTTGAAATAACCCCCAGGGTGTGTGTTTTTGTATGGATGAATGTTGATGTGTGGGTGTGTTGTTGTCCCAGCTGGATACAGCACTGAAATCTCAGTAAATGTGTGTTTCTTATAGATTGATGTTTCATTAGTTTGAATTAGCTACAGAGAACAGACGCTCCGCATGCTTTCAATTTGCTCTCGCGGTACTTTGATGTCATACGCTGCTCGTCTGCGCGGTGCTGCTTCAAGTCGAACACACTTATACATTTTGCCCTCTGTTGGAATAAAAGCGATAACTTCTCCCCACCACCTCTTAGGAAAAGTAAAATAATTAAATATAAATCGATTCTGAGATAAATCAATCGATTTTTAAATCGTTTTAAAAAGAATCGCGATAGTTAGGTGAATCGATTTTTTTCTCCCACCCCTAATATTTTGTTTGTATTATAAGACACATTTCAGCAATATCACATTCACATTCATTTATATCTGTGATTCGGCTATAATCAGCACAAATTGTGATTATAATATAGCCTTTAGGAGATCAAGTCAATCAGATCATTGCACTCTGAGATATGAGTCTCCATGTGTTCACACTGTCTGGCAGCCATTTTGAAAGCTGTCTGAAAACTTTCACCAAAAGAGGAGCCCTTTAAATGTGCATTTTTTTTTTTTTTTTTTTTTAGATGTTTAAGCCTTTATTTTGGGTAAGTTTCACTACTTACTGTAAAATTAAGAGATTAATGTTTAGACTTTTGCATATTAAAACCTGGAACTTGGAGAGTTAGATTCAAAAGATAGTTTTAGCAACATTGCGCAGATGCTACAGAACACAGTTAGCTGACTAGCTGTATAAGATTGTGTGCTACGCTAAAATATTACTTCACAGGCATTACTGGCTTGCACTTTTAAATACATAATATTATAAATTGACAGTTTATTGCTGGTCTGTGGTTTTACACTGATGTTATTTTTAAAGACTTCATATTATTTTAAGGTGAGCTTAAAGGGTGCACTACTATGAAAATCACACAGCTTCAATGTGACATCAATAAGAAAAAGTATAATTTCATAGATATTGTTAATAATAGTTGTTCATATTAAAATATGTATGAACTTAATACATGACCTAGATTATTTATTTATCAGAATCTTGTCGTTTTAATAAATATTACATGAAATTTATTAAAAATTGTTGTGCTCTAATTAAGCTCAGTGTGCTCTTTAAGCTCTTCCACACTGAACGTCTATGTAAATACTTCATAAATAGACTTTAAATATAAACTGATGGTTGTCACTTTAAGTTAATCTTTATAAAATGGTTAATAACTTATTTTCACAGCTTTAAGATAACAAAATCTAGATGTAACTATAGTTTATACCCAAAGATGAAAGAGGCATGTCATCCATTCAAAAAAGGAGCCATCTGAAACCTGTTGCATCTGTTCTAGTCTAGACTAGATGTTGCAGTATGTTTGAATGACACTTTTGAATGACACTATGAATATACTGTAGGCTAACTGATCAAATTGAGTGCCTTGTTGCTTGATTTCAGTGTTCTGATTTTTGTTTAAAATAAACAAGAATTTTTAATAAAACATGATGTGAGCTTAATGGGAACAGGGGTGTGCTTAAAGGGTACAAAAATGTACCCATTAAGCACAGCCAGACTTTTTGCATTTAATGACGTACATCTTAATTGAAATGCTTTTGTCATTTAAAATAAAATTAAATATTTTTGTATGAGAGATTAATATTTTATTTTAACATAACTTCTTGTACTGAAACCAATATCTTGTGCACTAAAAATGTCTCAATGTAGACTTTGGTGAGCTTAATAAGTACGTTTACCCTAGTTCACCCAAAAATGAGTATTCTGTCATCATTACCTCACCCTTATGTTGTTCCAAACCTGTATGAATTTCTTTCTTCTGTTGAACACAAAAGAAGATATTTTGAATAGTGCTGTCAAATGATTAATTGCGATTAAGTGCATCCCATATAAGTTTTTGTGTACATAAAATACAGTATGTGTGTGTAGTGTGTATATTTATTATGTACATATAAATAAACACACATGCATGTATATATTTAAGAAGAATGTTATGTTTATAAATTAAATATATTCATATAATATAAAGTATATGAATATAAATATATACATGTAAATATTTTCAAAATAAATACTGTATATGTGCGTATTTATATATATATATACATAATAAATATACAAAGTACACACACATACAGTATATTATGTAAACAAAAACTTTTATTTTGGATGCGATTAATCACGAGTAATCATTTGATAGCACTATTTTTGAAGAATGTGGGTAACCAAACAGCGGTAGCCATTGACTTCCATGGTATGAAAAAAATGCTATGCAATACAATGGCTGCCGTTTAGTTACCAACATTCTTCAAAATATCGTCTTTTGTGTTCAACAAAGAGAAATTCCCTTTAATGTTACAAAAAAAAAACAAAAAAAACAAAAAAACAACAACGTTCACTTCATCTGTTTTAGCTCCTGATCTGCTTCCAGTTTATTTCACATCTCTGTTCCAGCGCTGTGCGTCACTGATTTTATGCTAATGACACTCTCCTTGGTGAAATATGATTTGCAATCTGTTTAAGTAAATGATACTTCCTCATTAAATCTCCAAACATTTTACATGGAAACTCAAAATTGAGTTTGTTTTTCTGCCAATCTATTTCATTTTTCATTTATCATTTGATCACTGATAACCTGATTATAATCTCACTTTCTTTCTCTTTTTCTGCTGTCTTGATAAGGAGGTTGAGGTAAGTTAAACAGTTTAACGTTTTTCTCTTGTTTACTAACATTCACAATTCTCTCTTTTTTCTCTGTGTATGTGTACAATGTTCAAAAGTTTGGGGTCAGTAAGATTTTTTTTAAAGAAATTATAAGAAAATTCAACAAGAATGCATTAAATTGACCAAACGTGACAGTAAAGACATTTGTAATGTTACAAAAGATTTCTATTTCAAATAAATTCTGTTCTTCTGAACTTTTTATTCATCAAAGAATCCTAAAACATAAAATGGATCTCTTTCTACAAAATTATGAAGCAACACTACTGTTTTCAATATTGATAATAATCAGTAATGTTTCTTGAGCAGCAAATCATCATATTGATTTCATGAATGATTTCTGAAGGATCATGTGACACTGAAGACTGGAGTAATGATGCTGAAAATACAGCTTTGATCACAGGAATAAATTACAATTCAAAACATATTCAAATAGAATATTTCACAATTTTTACATTATTTTTAATCAAATAAATGCAACCAAGGTGGGCTTCTTTCAAAAACACAAAAAACTGTACTTAACCCTACATTTTAAAGGGGTCATATGATGCGATTTCAATTTTTCCTTTCTCTTTGGAGTGTTACAAGCTCTTGGTGCATAAAGAAGATCTATAAAGTTGCAAAGACCAAAGTCTCAAATCCAAAGAGATATTCTTTATTAAAGTTAAGAGTCAGCCACACCTACCTAAAACGGCTCGTTCTAACACGCCCCCACATCTCTATGTCAGGATGTGGGAAGATTTGCATAACAACGCCCAAATGTATACGCAAAGAAAGAAGGTGTAACTTTCTCGCTCTATGTTGTTGCTTCCGCCGGCGCCATGTCGTGGAGAGGTGCTGTGTGTTTGGATGTGAGTAAAGAGGACATAAGAAATCTGTGGTTGAGTTTTATTTACAACACTGTCCCAGAGTAGTACAACACAAATATTGGAGTTTGTGCTGCGCACTTCATGGAGGATTGTTTTCTGAACATGGGAGAGTACAAAGCCGGTTGTGTATAACTGGTCCTATTCACCCCGCTCCGATTCGAACCGTGGTCTAAGCGCGGGAGACGGGCGCTAAGAGTCATTAGATCAGGGGAGTGAGGTTTACTGGCTTGCTGGACACCACGGCTGTTACATGTAGAAAGACTTTTACTCAAAAGTGGGGCAGTTCCAACCTTACAAGGACAGTCTGGTGCTTCTGACTCACAGCCTGTAAGTAACGTTACGTTTTATTATTTAAAAAAATCTGCTACTTACTATTCAAACGCGAGTGTAAGTAGTGCTTGTTGTTTGTGTTTCTCCGATCACAAATGCAGACATGGTGTTATGTTTACGCGGCGCGATGCAGCGCAACGTGTAAAAAGACAGTATAAGTCATTATAATCAGTAATTATGTCCCCACTGGATGCAACAAATGCCTCGTTTGAAATGGCTTTTAATGTTTTTGTGTCGTCATGGGGATTCAGAATCATATTATGGTAAGGGGCATAACATTTCCATCACACGCTTGAGGTATTCGGCCAATCACAACGTACTGGATCGCTGGCCAATCAGAGCACACATCGCTGTTTCACACCGATGAGCTTTGTAAAAATCGACCCGTTTCAGAAAGGCGGGGCTTAGAGGAGATAAAATAATGTAAAATATGTGGAAAATAATGTGTTTTTTTTTTTTTTTACTTTAAACCACGTAAACACATTGCATTACACCAAATACACATAAGAATGTTCTTTTTAGCACCATCATATGACCACTTTAAATGATACATTCATATACACGAGTAGCTGTAGCTAATCCCAGCCATTCTGATATAGAGAGATATCACATAGCTACAAGTGACCAGACCAGAACAAGCTGTTGTATATATACATTGTGTGCATTTATATTTATTCGTTTATATAAATTAGGGGTGTAAATCGGGAAGGTTTGGCACGATACGATATGATATCGATTCTCATACCCAGTGATACAATATTTACAGATACATCAAAAAATTGTACGATATGATTACGATACAATTTGATTCAGGGGTATATCGATCGATTTATTGATATTATGATATTATGTAGCCTACATATTTTCCACAAGCAGTTACATTTTATTGACTTTTTATTTATTAACTTTTACATTTTATTAACATTATTAACTCACAAATGCATCCAAAATATATAACATGAACATTTATCTGAAATTTGCACATCCTGGGACATTCACAACAAAAATACACTTTTTAAATAATAAATAAAAATAAATAACTGGAAAAAAATCAAGTCACACATAAGATGAGTAATCTTATGACATGACAACAGTCAAGAAAGTCTTTAAATGTTATTTAAAAAAAAGATTCAGAAATAAATTGCAAAAATAAAGCTCTTAAAACTCATTTGCTTTGAGAACTTAATTTAAAACTTTGAATTTCTTTCTTTGTTTTTTTTTATTTTTTATTTTTGGCTGCTACTATTCATCGCATGGGTCTCATGCAGATATGCAGGGCTAAGTGCTAATAATCTTTTCCAAATTACAAGCAAATGCAGAAAAAAAAAATACAAAGACACAAATAAAGTCAACAGTGCTTTTCGGGTTTTTCCAGATAGGTCTAAAATAATTTTTCAGGAGCAGAAATTAATAAAGTGATAAAATGTAAAATAGTCTTCATAGACTTCACTGTATAAATTAAATATAGATTAATCCTTATTAAAGTCACAAACGTTATTTAGTCAAAAGTAGTGAGAAATTGTTTTCTTTGACAACATTGTTTGTTAGTCTGCTTTCACTTCAAGACAGAATGCATGGATCCAATATCCAGATACGCATGCGTTTCCTTTCTCAGTTGGTTACGTTAAGATATAACCGACTGTGTTTACAGAATATTCACCAAGATGCACATTTTGCAGTAATTTTGTCTGTATTTGTTCTTCCAAGCACAAAAATAAGCAAAAGAGAACTCTTTATTTACATTTACATTTACATTTAGTCATTTTTCAGACGCTTTTATCCAAAGCGACTTGCAACTGGGGAATACATAATGCGATTCATCTTAAAGATGCAAACAGACAGAGGAAGTGCTCGTAATACCAAGTCTCAGTCATTGTTCAAATAAGTACAAGCTAGAAAGGGAAGGAATAAATAAAGAGAAAAACAAAGTTTTTTTTTTTTTTTTTTTTAGGATGAAGTCAAGTAGTGTTGAAAGAGATGAGTTTTCAGCTGTTGCTTGAAAATTGTCAGGGAATCAGCATTCCGGATAAGGGTGGGAAGATCATTCCACCAGCCAGGAATGGTGAACGAGAATGTTCTGGAGAGTGATTTTGAGCCTCTCTGTGACGGTACCACGAGGCGTCACTCACTGGCGGATCTCAGACTTCTGGAGGGGGTGTAGATTCGTAATAGTGAGTGGAAGTAGGCGGGTGCTGAGCCTGTGGCTGTTCTATATACAAGCATCAATGTCTTGAACTTGATGCGAGCTGCAAACGGTAGCCAGTGCAAGGAGGTAAAGATAGGTGTAACATGGGCTCTTTTGGGCTCGTTGAAGACCAGTCGTGCCACTGCATTGATTGTGCTTGATGGAAGGCCAGCCAGAAGAGCATTGCAATAGTCCAGCCTAGAAATGACAAGGGCCTGGACAAGAAGTTGTGCAGCATGCTCTGTTAGAAAGGGACTGATCTTTCTGATGTTGTGTAATGCAAACCTGCAAGATCGAGCAGTCTTTGCAGTGTGGTCTTTGAAGGTTCTAATTAGCACACCCAACAGCCTATAGCAGGGCAATTTCTCAAATCGAAACTACTATTCGCACTTAAGTGCAGGAAGGCAGCAATGCAAATAACACTAAGCCGATCGACGGCTGTTATTACAATAACAAGTAAGTGCAATCAAAAATACAAACTACAACGAAAAAGCAAAGAAGAAATAGGTAGAAAACGAAATATTCCTTCCTAGCAGCAAGTAATAATTTAAACAACAGATCTAGTAACAAAGTATTAAGCAAAACACTCACGCACTGCCATCTCTTCTGCTGACTAGGCGCTTCTCAAATTTAGTATTTGCGCGTTGACTGAGTCGTGGCCGTTTGTGTGTGCGCTTTGGATGTGTGCGTGTAGAAATTCTCACACAGCGCTCGACACTTCCGCAAGCTGTCCCGAGCGTTATTTACCCTCGCCAGTATTGAGTTTCAATGAGAATGCATGCACTGGCAGTAATGCATAGACGGATATTCCGTGAAAATGTGGACAGTGCCAAAATAAAGATTTATACTACAGGTATTGATTTTTTTTTATGTGCAGCATTGATACATCGTATCGTTAGACACTTGATCGATGTATATTGATCCATATTGATGGATCGTTACACTCCTATATATATATATATATTACACACACACACACACACAATGTAGAAGGATCAAAATCTTTTTCTCTATATATGCTAATTAAAACTATAATCTGCTCAGTGATTGTGAGGTAGTTCTGCATTTAAAACAGAATGTGGTGTCTGTGTGTGTCAGTGGGACTTTATCTGTCAGCTTTAGTGTGTTTGTCTGCTCTGTCCTGCTGCCGTCCTCACTCAACATGACACTCACACACACACGCGCGCGCGCACGTGGCTGTCTCTGAGTGTACGGCTGACCTGTCATGCCCGCGGGCTCTAAACTGTCACCGCAGAATAACATCAGAGAGTGGGAGTGCGAGCGAGAGAGTGAAGGGACGAGTGAGCAAACAGGAAGTGAAAGGAAAGCAGAGGAACAAACACGCAGCCGGAGTCAGTTAGTCTCCCTTGAACTGTGAGACAGTTTCTGACTTTCTCAAACACACTCCAGCCGTGCTGTCTGTCTGCGGGGCAAACATGAGAAGGATAATCTGACAGCAGATAACCACCAGCCTGCCCGCAACACTCATTTACCTAAACCACAGAGAGACAGAGGGGAAGATCAAATGAATCTGTGGACCGAATTCCTGTCTGTGATAGTTATTTGTGCAGCAGGTGTTGTAATGGCGTGTGTGGGTTACAGATAAACGCTCATCCGAATGCTGCTAATACCAACTCCACTAGTTGTTTTGAAGCCACAATTAAAAAAATATGAGATGTATATAGAGAGAAAGAGAGAGAATCACATTAGAGAATTGCATTAACTTGCAACATCATCCACTATCCTGAGATATACACAATAGTGACTGACTTCATCTTCAACACTACATCTGTTGGTAGTGTTGTAAACTCTGCAAGCTTCTTTTTGTCAAATAATCTAATTGCAAAGTGTGTTTATGGTAGCTTGTTTCCGCAATATAATGAAAACATAAAACTGACCTAATGCACATTAAAAAAAAAAGGACGTATTGTTAGATCTAAATTCAGAATTACAATACAAAAGTCTGACTTCTGAGATATAAACTCATAATTATGAAGAAAATGTCTGAATTCTGAGATGTAAACTCAAAATTACAATGGGAGAAGTCTTATTTTTTTAGAAATAGACTCACAATCATATGAAAAAAGTCTGATTTGTGATATATAAACTCAGAATTATGAGGAAAAAAGTCAAAATTGTGAGAAATAAGTTCAGAATTGCGAGGGAAAGTCTGAATTGTGAGAGATAAGCTCAAAATTACAAGAGAAAATACTTATTTTTAGATACACTGTAAAAAACAATTTGTTGAGTCAACTAAAAAACTTTGTTACCCCCGCTGCCTAAATGTTTTTTATCTTGACAATATTTTTCTTGTTGAAACAACTTCGCACTAGAGTGCAATTAGTCCAGTTAACAAATGTTAACTCAAGTTGACTTGACTATTATTTCCTAGTCCAGTTAACCTAAATCATGTTGTCAACTTTGATTTTTTTTTACTTGAATTGATAAACGCAAGCAAATTTGTTACCCCACTGCCTTAATTTTTAAATAAAGATGACAAAACATTTTTTTCTTTCATTTATTTAATGATGGAGACAACCCTTTCATTCACATTTTAAGTGAACAAACAATTTGCTGTCAACACATCAACTGTCAATTGAAAAAATTGCAAAATACAAACACACACAAACTATATATATATATATATATATATATATATATATATATATATATATATATATATATTTATCTCTCTCTCTAAAGATCACTTCAAGACACTTGAAAGTACGCTGTATAATGGATAGCCTTGGCATGGGATTGAGAAACAAAAATAGTTGCATTTCAATTCGTCACATCAAAACCACAGGGATTATTTTAAATTTCATACCTCAATATGACAAGTCAGAAGGTTAAACACTACATATTAACCCTGCACATATTACATACACTCCCCCCACCATAGTGCAATTTATTGATCAAAATGAAATATATATCTATATATATTTCATTTTATTCAATATATATCTATATCTATCTATCTATCTATCTATCTATGTATATGTATATATATATATATATATATATATATATATATATATATATATATATATATATCAGGTGCATCTCAATAAATTAGAATGTCGTGGAAAAGTTATTTATTTCAGTAATTCAACTCAAATTGTGAAACTCGTGTATTAAATAAATTCAGTGCACACAGACTGAAGTAGTTTAAGTCTTTGGTTCTTTTAATTGTGATGATTTTGGCTCACATTTAACAAAAACCCACCAATTCACTAAATAAATCTTTACAGAGAAAGTCAATTGTCATGACAAGTTTGTTTTAATTACCAAAGCCCAACTTTACAATCCAGACAAGGCTTTTATATTACATAACACATGAAATTATAACAAAATAAAAGGAAATTTAACACATTTGTCTCTATTCTGATTGCATGGCTATTTTTTCAAGATATAGCTAAGCTATTATCACTGTTATTTAAAAACTTAAACTAGTTTTGATCATATGTTTAATACAATATACCTATGACAGGTATATTCACACAGCATTACAATGGGTTCTGGTGAGGCACTTGAACGATTATTTCGGAAAACTGAAAGAACAGTTTGTACCTTCAGAACTTCATCTGAACCAAGCTGATGTCAGCAATATCAAATGAACGCGCTCCAAAAGGACTCTGAGGGAGCTGCTCAGTCGTTTCCCTTACAACGTGCAGAAAAGAGACAGTTTGAGTAGTAATCTTGTTTTTTCCCCCCTATTTTTTATTCTATGTATATTCTACACTCTTAAAAATAAAGGTGCTTCACGATGCCATAGAAGAACTCTTTTGTCTAAATGGTTCCATAAAGAACCTTTAGTTTAACATCTGAAGAACCTTTCTGCTTCACAAAAGGTTCTTTGTGGAACCAAAAATGGTTCTTCTATGGCATCACTTGAAGAACCTTTTGAAGCACCTTTATCTTTAAGAGTGTGACGGATGTCTTTACGAATTATAAAATGCTGTCAGGTTTAAAGAAGTTAATTTTTCTTAAATTCCCGCCGTTCTGAATCCATACATCCGTCTCGCGCTCTGTTTGAACGGTTGCAGCACTGGGCTCAAATAACGCATGCCAAACTGTATTTTTATCGCTCTCCATAGATAAATTCAGCTCAGTACCGCATGGGAGAATATTTATTGTAATATTTATATGGAAAATACTGTGGAACCGCGTGTATTTTGAGGCTTCAGAGTGTCGCGAAACTAACACTGGCATACATGTACGTTAACTAGAAAATTTGACTCTTTAAACCATGCTTGTACTCTTCTTAGACAACATACATATTTTTACACATATTAAGCCAATAAATACAAATATTTACTTACCAAATTTATATTTTAAGAAAATTTCCAAACTTTGTGGAGAAGTTCACCAACGTGGCTGACGACCGTCTTCTCTTCTGACTGCGACGGCCTTCACGAGATCTCGTGATAAGTGATTTTGAGAACGTGATGTTGTTATTGAATTGATTCAACACATTTTTTTTTTTTTTAAGTTGAGAGGACAAATACTCTAGTTCAGTCAACTTACAACTAGTTGAGACAGTGAAAACATAAAATTTTAAGTTGAATGAACAAATTCAGTAACTGAAAGTTGTCAACATAAAAAAAAAATCATTGAAACAACTAAACTGCTAAATAATTTTTTTACAATGTATAAGCTCAGAATTCTGAGCGAGATATAAACAGAATTATGAGAAAACAAATTTTGAGAGATAAATTCAGAATTGCAAGAAAAAGTCTGTTTTGCAAAATATAAACTCAGAATTACAATGGAAAAAGTCTGAATTGTGAGATATTAACTCAGAATTATAAGGAAAATGGGTAACACTTTAGAATAGGGAACACTTATTCACTGTTAACTATGACTTTTCCCTCAATAAATTCCTAATTTGCTGCTAATTAATAGTTAGTAAGGCAGTTATTAAGTTTAGGTATTGGGTAGGATTAGGGATGTAGAATAAGGTCATGTAGAATAAGGCATTAATATGTGCTTAATTACTACTAATACATGGCTAATATTCTAGTAATATGCATGCTAATAAGCAACTAGTTAAGAAACCCTAAAATAAAGTGTTACCGGAAAATGGCTGAATTCTGAGATATAAACTCAAAATTACAATGGAAAAAGTCTTATTTTTTAGATATAAACTCAGAATTGCAAGAGAAAGTCTGATTTGCGAGATGGAAAAATCAGAATTGTGAGATATAAACTTAAAATTATGAGAAAAAAGTCAGAATTGTGAGATATAAATTCAGAATTGTGAGAAAATGTCTGTTTTCCGAGATATAAACTCAGAATTACAATGGAAAAAGATTGAATTGTGAGAGAAACTCAGATTTTCATGAAAAAAGTAAGATATAAAGTTGTGGTTTCCTTTTTTATTTCGTTGCGGATATAAGCTTCCATATTTTGTGCATTTCTTGTATCTTGTGTTTGAAGGACACTGAATGTTGAAGTAGCAGGAACATTAACGTGGTCAGAATGTAAATGTTGGTGCAGCTTGAAGTGCATTAGTGTTTTGATTCACTCAGCACACTCAAATCTACTTCAGATGTAATGCTTATATTATAATCCATGTTTTTCTCATTTTAAAAATAATGAGATTTTCTCAGAACCTTTAGCGTGTACCATGTGTGTGTGACTTTCAAACATATATTCCTAGTAAAGGTGTGAAATAATTTCCTATATTAAGTTGATAATAATTATGTTGCTGAGTGTGTTTTTGTTCTGGTACCTTTGTATAGAAATTAAAATATTTTTCATTAACTTTTTCAATATTTGTCACCTTAAACTGATTTCCAGGGCAGTTTTTCCCAACCATATTAGATATAGGCATCATCTTTTATGTCAGATTCAAACAATTCAGTTTGAATAATAAGACAAGTTCAAAAAATAAATAAATAAATAAAAATAAAAAGTATCAACAAAATCCTTTTTTTTTTTCACTGCAGAAGTGACAGAAGGAGGATCTAAAGTAGCACTAATACTGCAATTACAATTGCATGGATAATCCTATTAAATTAATGTTTTATAAATAATATTTTGAATAATAAAAGATGAAATAATTCCTTCAAAATGAAATGATACTCTGAATATGAAAATAAAACCAACAGCAGGTGGCAGCGAGAAACATTTAATGAGTGAGTCATTGAGTCATTTATTCAACCGATTTGTTCAAATGACTGATTCATTCAGAAACAAAGCAAGTGACTCTTTATGGATGAATCATTAATTTGTTAAAAAATGCTTATTCATTCAGTATCTAAATTTTGTTTGAAAAAATTATTAGACAATATTATGTCTAAAATTTAACTCACAATATTAACTTATTTTATATTGAACTTCATTATCACATTATCAAAACAATATCATGTAAAAACTATATCATATAGATATTTCTATAAAAATGAGACAAAAATGTTTTTTTTTTTTTTTTTTGCAAAGTGAATGATATTTAAAATAGCAAAACAAAAATGGCTATATTATAGATGATACATATTGCGCACCAATGATTCCTGATGCAGAGTGTTCATTACTGTAAACACATTTCTGCTCGTTTTTACAAACTGTTTTAATCTTAACTTGTATTGAACCCAAAGCATTCATTCAAAGACAACTCGCAAAGGTCATAATTTCCATAGAGAGAAGTTTCGCTGCTGTGGATGAAGGTTACAGCAGCGACGTTCGATTGTGAGAGTTTGCGGGCTGGAGAAGGTCTGCTGGTTTCTGCTTCTTCATCGCGCAGATTTGCAGACTCAGGTTTTGTCATTCTGAGGGTAAAATGAGTTTCACTTTTCCCTCAATTCCCCTTTAAGTTGGAGCCATGAGCCCACAGACACATTTGGCCTAGTTTTGCTGAGACCACCGTAAACTTTGAGCAGAATTACAGCCTGGCTTTTGCTCATGGCCTGAGAGCTGTAGATTATAGATGTTTACACCGGAATGATAGATGTCTTCTGTAGCTTACCAACAGATGTAACTTATTGTCGCATAAGTTATTGTTTTTAATTACATTCTTAATTTAAATTAACCACATATTTTACACTAGAACATCGATCTGCTCAAAGCTAAAGAGCCCCTAATGAGAGTTTGATGTCAAAGATTTGTTTATCCAGCCCGTAGCGGCTCCACTTTGGGACTGGACTGTGTTAGCAATTGGATTTGAGAAGTCTTTATAATGCAGCAGCCGTCGCTAATGTTGTGTGAGATTTGCCTGGAGTCTGTCGCTGAGATGAAAATCAGATCTTGCACTCGCTATCATTTTTTCCACTTTCATAAAACAGTCAGAAGTGATGTGACCTGTGATTTGATTTGATTTGATTTATTTAATTTATTTTTGTAATTATTATTTTATTTTATTATTAAGTTTATATTATACTTTTTGATGAGTTATCAGTCAAGTGTTATTATTATTTGTTATAAACAATTTATGTAAATTATTTAATTTATACAATTGATATAAATTAAATTATTTATATAAACAATTTTATTTTACTATTAACAACTTTATTTTATTGATAGGTAGAATCACTAAAATTTATTATTGTTGTTATTATTATTATTATTATTATTATTATTATTATTATTATTATTAACTTTATATTCACAGTATATTGTATTTTTTTAACAGTGGAATCAGTCAAGTGTTATTTATTATATTGTTATTTATTGTATTGTATTATTTTATTTTATTTTTTTAACTTTATACTATGACCTTATTTTATTTTATTTCATTTTATTTTATGTGTATTGTGACCTTTTTTTCATTTAGTGTTTACCAAATTCATGCACTTTTTTTCATGGTTGGAATCAATAAGTTTTGATTTTATGAAATGATGTACAATATGCTGATGTATGGCTTAGATCTGTCATATTCCCAAATGTTTAAGAGGGTTGAGAAGACAAATGGTTTGTTTGCATTATCACAGTGCAGCACCTAAAGAGACTGGGTAAATAAAATATGCTTTAGATACAGATAAAGTCTGCTGTAACGCACATAATTTAGCATTTTTTGTCTTGTACTTTTGCGACTACAGTTCCTGGTAAAGTAATTTAGTCTAGTAATCGTGTTAAGAAGTTGTTTGAGAAGTTGTTTTTGGAAGCAACATTGCAGACACCAAATTAATCAAATTAATTTTTGATTTATTTAAAGGGATAGCTGACCTAGAAAATTTAAATTCTGTCATCTTTTACTCACATTCAGTTTGAGAATTTTGTTTCTCCATACTGTGGAAGTCAATGGCTTCCGTCAACTGTTTGATTACCTACATTTTTCAAAATATCTTCTTTTGTGTTCAACAGAAGAAAGACACTTCATATAAGTTTGAAACAACTTGAGGGTGAGTAAATTATTACAGAATTTTCATTTTTGGGTGAACGATCACTGTTATTTTGTAGCTACAGTAATTTCACTGTTTAGTAGTAGTTTGAGAAGTAGTTTTTGGAAGCAACATTGCTGACACCAGGGATAGCTCACCCAGAAAATTAAAATTCTGTCATGCTTTACTCACCCTCAATGTTAGAATTTATTAACCAAGCAGTCAACGGTAGCCACTGACTTCCATAGTTTTATTTTTTTTTTTTTCTCTCCCTTCTTCTCCACACTATGGAAGTCAATGGCTACCGTCAACTGTTTGGTTACCAACATTCTTCAAAAAATCTTCTTTTGTGTTCAACAGAAGAAAAGTTCATACAGGTTTGAAACAACTTGAGGGTAAGTAAATGATGACAGAATTTTCATTTTTGGATGATCTATCACTTTACCTTATTTTATTTTATTTTACATTTTTTATGTTTTTTTTATTTTATTTTTCGAGATACAGAAAAAGTAATTTTAGTTTATTAGTAGTTGAGAGTCCGTTTTTTTTGGTTTTTTTTTCACCAAATAAATTTGCAGACACCAAAATAGTTAGTTTTTTTATGTTTACATTTTTAATTTATTTTTTAATTATTATTTTGTATTGCTTGAGTTACAGGAAAAAGTTGAATTTTTTACTTTTTTAACTTTTGCAACTTTGTGAATATACTTTAAACTGCTGTTTCTGGTTAAGAAATTTCACTGTTTAGTAGTAGTTTTTTTTTTTTTTTTTAAAGCAATATTACGGACACCAAAATAATCAAATAGATCTGGGTGAACATTTAACCACTAAAAACTGAAAAGCAGCAGACGCCACTGACTGGTTCAGAGCCATAAAATAGTTTGTGAATAGAGACCTGCGATAGAAGGAGAACCAGACTTGAGTTTGGCTCGATCATTGAATCGAATGCCTCCGCAGACAGTCCATTTACTATACATCTTTCATTAAAAACATCAGCAGTCTGTCTGGACACTAATCTCAATGTCAGACCAGAAGTCATGATCTCTGTCTTATTTCACACTGTCCTTCAATCATAAAGCTATTTTCTTCTTTCTGAAGGTCGTGACGATAGCATTGAAGCTTGACTTGTGTCTGTCTGAAGATATTAAATGTGTGCCATTGTGTGTTTCTGTAGGACGATTACTTCAGAACCTGGAACCCCAGCAAAGCACAAGACCAAGGTAAGGAGATTCAGCAAAAACGCGTTTCTTGTTCACAATCATTTTCTCTGTGGCTTTTATCCATTTATCCACCTGACCCTGTAGTCTCACCTCTATCTCGCTCTCCTAAACGTCCTTTCTGCTTCATACATGCTGTATCTCTACCCAGATTAATCATTAAAAAAAAAAAAAAAAAAAACTCCAATGAAGTGCTGGAATCTTCATTTCAGTGTATTGATCCTCGTCTCTGCTTCAGACATGAATCAATACAGCGAGCCAGAAACACACACACATAGCTAAATGAAGACATATCATAGACTTCTATTGTTTTTATAGAAAGATAATTATAATTAGACCAACCCAAATTCTAAGACAAAACGTGTGTATTTCATTCATGAATGGTTTCTCTGATTGAGGGCTTTAGATTTAGCTCACTTCTGAAGACCGGAGAGCAATTTGCGCTCAAATTATAGCAAACGCACACACACAGCATTCATTAAAAAGGATGCAAATCTAACAAATTAGGTTTAGAAATGTTTTTTTCTGAATCATCAGGGAAATCAAAAAGCTCAAATGAGCAGAAGAATTAGCTTTCTAAACCATTTTAGTGGTCAGCTTCTGTCGTTGTACCTGTAGTGATAATTCATTGTGCGCAATCACAATGTTTTCAGAGTATTCAGTCAAGCTTCAGCATGTGCAAATATGTTTGAATGACTCACATTACATTATTAACTGCAGCCATGATATGCAAATACTTTTTAGCTGGTTCACTTAATATTTTTTTGTGCAACAAAGGTATCTGCACATTTAAAGGAAAGACATTTTGATGCAAGTTAAAATTAAAAAAGAATAACAAAGCTTAAAAATGTTTTTAGTTGACAGTCTGTTGACAGACAATTGCGTTTATGAGGTGTGAATTGTAAACATTTTGACCCTTGTAAAGGGTTTTAGGACCCCCTGAATGGAGGTGTCCAGGATGCTCAGATGAGCAGATGCAGAGCAGTGTTTTCATCTGAGCGTGTGCTGCTGCTGTGAATCCTGTCATAGACACACAATGTTTATGTTTCATCTGATGAGTCACGTTTACTATATCTGTTTCACTAGAATGACTGTACAGAGCTAATATCACTAAACAATCTCCTGTCTCAATACAGCAACAGTGCTGCCAACTTCAGCTCCAGTCTCTTCAATGTATCTCTCCATACATTTATTCAGTGTGTGTGTAAAAGCTACATTTATTTGATGAAAAATACAGTAAAAACTGTAATACTGTGAAATATTATTATCTGTAAGAACTGCTTTCTGTTTAATTATGAAAACAATTTAATTTATTTAAAAATGTTATTTATTCCGGTGATGCAAAGCTGCGTTTTCAGCAGAAATCATATGCTGATCAGTGTTATATTAGTATCATTGAGCATGGCCGTAACCAGGGTTTGAAAATGAGGTTTGGTGTTGGGTTAAGAATTGTGCTATAATAACCACTACAAATACAACTCATTATATACACTAAACACTTTAAAAGAGACAGACATGGGTGTTTGTGAAAGGTGTTTTCTCTGTTTTGGAGGGATGAGCATTGTTAAATTATATCATATTGCATCACAATTTGTTAATACTTTAGGTTAGGGGTGGATAATTTTATCAGTTTATTATTCATGCAACAATACATATTACTGTTATAGTTTTCATTAATAACCATTGCTATGTAGATGATAACTTTGTCTAGTGCTCTTATGAATGTTTTTAGCATGACTTTTTGAAAATTTAACGGTAACACTTTACAATAAGGTTCATTAGTTAACAACATTAGTTAACATGAACTAAGAATGAACAATACTTCTACAGCATTTATTAATCTTAGTTAATGTTAATTTCAGCATTTACTAATGCATTATTAAAATCTCAAGTTGTGTTTGTTAACATTAGTTAATGCACTGTGAACTAACATGAACTAATAATGAACGACTGTATTTTTTGTATTAACTAACGTTAACAAAGACTAATAAATAGTGCAATAAATGTATTGTTCATTGTTTGTTCATGTTAGGTAATACATTAACTAATGTTAACAAATGACACCTTTTTGTAAAGTGTTACCAATTTAACTATACTGAATGAAATAGCATAGATTTTATGGCTATTGGTTGCATATTTCATTTCA
The DNA here is from genome assembly GCA_039654775.1 of Spinibarbus caldwelli. NCBI lineage: Eukaryota > Metazoa > Chordata > Actinopteri > Cypriniformes > Cyprinidae > Spinibarbus > Spinibarbus caldwelli. The sequence goes on along the minus strand of CM077246.1, from coordinate 24,051,380 downwards.
TTCTGTAACCTTGTTATATAGATCTGTGCACTAGTGTTAAATGCTACTGTTTTTGAGAGCGTTGATAACATTTCTGATGGATAATATCATGATATTTTTTGTGTTTGCCTTATCGAGCGTGGTATCCTGTCAGCAATAGCCTGTCCATGAGCTTTTTTGAGTTTAAGTGCCGGCGATACAGTGTTGCCAGATATTTTTATGGAAACAAATAAAAGTAAGTAAAAAATAAACATAAATTAGTTCAAATCCTTTGTAAATAAGATGAGATAAAGATCGCTAACCCTAAACTGCAACTTCTCACTTCATTAACTTTCTAAAGTGTCAAATTAAGTGGAAGAGACAAGTCCAAAGACACTTATAATAGCTGGATCCAGCAAGCTTCGTTCACTCCACCAGAGTCTCGCAGCGATCATTTTCATACCACCGACGCTAAACATTCTTGCAAACTGTCTAAACTGAATTATATATGCAGACACTCATGAGGAGTTTTAAACAGCAAACTAGTCAGTCAGAGAACAAATTTTATTTTTGAACATGAAAAGTTTACAGAGGTCCGAACTTCAGTTACCTCATAGCTGGCTCATAGCCATGTCATTGAGATAATATTAAATATTGAATATTTTGTGTTAGATTTTATTTTAGATTTTCTGTTTTCATTTTCATTTTAGTTAAAATTGTAGTTTTTTTGTTTGTTTGTTTTTGTCATTTTTATTGTTTTTTTATTTTAATATATATATATTTTTTTAAATGTCAATGGTTTTTATATATAGCTTTAGTTTTCAGTTTTAGTGATTTTATTACAATGTAAGACTAAATGTCTTGGCAACTAATTGAAATAAAAGAAGTTTTTTAATATTTTATTATATTTTATTTTATTTCACTTCATTTTTATGTTATTTCAAGTAATAAAAAATATATTTTTAGTTAAGGATAATAACCCTTATGCTTGTTTGTGTCAGGATTGTCTTGTGTCTTGTGTTTCCCTTCCTCTTGTATGCCCATATTTGGTTTGTTTCCTGTTCCTGTCATTGTCTCATTATTAGTTAATTATGTTTCAGCTGTGTTTGTTTAATTGTCTAGTTTACGTTGTGTATTTATAGTGTGTTCTGCTCCGTGTTTTCTGTCTGGTATTGAACGTCATTTCACATCTGTCATGTTTGTCTTCCCTGCCTGTAAGCTGTGTTGGATATTATTAAAGACTCTTACCTGTGAATTCCTCGTCTCCCCGTTCCTGGCTTCAGTGTCTCCTTGTGTATCGTGACAGAATACCGGATCTACAAAAATATGGAAGCCACCACTCAAGGCCACAGCCGTCTGCGGCTGGTCCCAGCCCACTGGACAGATTTCAGCCTGGTTCGGCTGCCAAACCCGCCGCCGTTCGCGTCTCGCTCAAGGCCGCCATCTGCGGTGAAGTCAAGGCCGCTGTTCACGGCTCCCTCAAGCCCACCGCCATCGATGGTTTCCTCAAGCCCGCCAGCGGTTCCTATGGCAAGCCCTTTGGCGGTTCCTATGGCAAGCCCGAAGGCGGTTCCTATGGCAAGCCCGTCGGTCGCGGCTCCTCGAATGCACCTGCCAGAGCTCCCTCCAGTGCCCGATCCTCAAAAGTCCCTGCCAGAGCGCCCTCTAGTGCCCGTTCCTCGAAAGCGCCTGCCAGAGCACCCTCCAGTGCCCACTCCTCGAGAGGGCCTTCCAGAGCGCCCTCCAGTGCCCGTTCCTCGAAAGCGCCTGCCAGAGCATCCTCCAGTGCCCACTCCTCAAAAGCGCCTACCAGAGCACCCTCCAGTGCCCGTTCCTCGAAAGCGCCTGCCAGAGCACCCTCCAGTGCCCACTCCTCGAGAGCGCCTTCCAGAGCGCCCTCCAGTGCCTGCTCCTCGAAAGTTCGCTCCAGTGATGGCTCCAGCCCCTGACCAGAGTCCAGGGATGACTCCAGCCCCAGAGCAGAGTCGGGAGTTGGCTCTAGCCCCTGTCCTAAGTCAAGTCCTATCCCCTGAAGTCTTGTCATGTCCACCGAAACCAATTCTTGTTGGTCTTGTCGTGTCTGTTGGGATTCCTGAGAAGTGGGCTGCTTCTCTTGTCATGGCCACGGATGCCATTCCCAAGCCGCTTGCTTCTCCAGCTGCCGCAATGGAAGCGGTTCCTGAGTGCACCCCTGAAAAGGCCCCGGTCACCATGTTAAGCCCAGGGAGGGCTGTGGGTCTCATGTCTGGCCCAAGAGGGACCTCAGATTCCGAGCCTAGCCCGAAGAGCGCTCCTGTTCCGGTGGTTAACCCACGAAAGTCTCCAGTTCCTGTTCCCAAGATAAGCCCAGGATGGGCTCCTGTTCCCCAGTCAAGCCCAGTGAGGGCTCCTGTTCCCGAGGTAAGCCCAGGAAGGGCTCCTGGTCCCAAGATAAGCCCAGGATGGGCTCCTGTTCCCGAGGTAAGCCCAGGAAGGGCTCCTGTTCCCGAGATAAGCCCAGGATGGGCTCCTGTTCCCCAGTCAAACCCAGTGAGGGCTCCTGCTCCCGAGGAAAACCCAGGAAGGGCTCCTATTCCTGAATTAAGTCCAGGAAGGGCTCCTGTTCCCGAGATAAGCCCAGGATGGGCTCTTGTTCCCCAGTCAAGCCCAGGGAGGGCTCCTGATCCCCATTTCAGCCCAAAGAGGGCTCCTGGTCCCCAGTTCAGCCCAGAGAGGGCTTCTGGTCCCCAGTTCAGCCCAGAGAGGGCTCCTGATCCCCAGTTCAGCCCAGGGAGGGCTCCTGATCCCCAGTTCAGCCCAGGGAGGGCTCCTGATCCCCAGTTCAGCCCAGAAAAGGCTCCAGATCCCCCGTTAAGCCCAGGGAGGGCCCCTGACCTCCAGTTAAGCCCCGTAAGCTCCTCCAAGTATTTGGGGGGGGTTAGTATGGCTCCAGCCGTAGAGGCTGGGGCCACGCCCTCGGAGGTGGATCCGCCATGGCCTTCTGAACTCCCTGACCCGCCATGGGCGCTACCCTGGAGGCCGTCTGTCCTGTCTCCGTGTCCTTGTTCCTGGAGGCCTCCAGAGCGCCCACCCCCCCTCCCGTAATGTCAGGATTGTCTTGTATTTCCCTTCCTCTTGTATGCCCATATTTGGTTTGTTTCCTGTTCCTGTCATTGTCTCATTATTAGTTAATTATGTTTCAGCTGTGTTTAGTTTACGTTGTGTATTTATAGTGTGTTGGATATTATTAAAGACTCTTACCTGTGAATTCCTCGTCTCCCTGTTCCTGGTCTCCTCGTGTATCGTGACAGTTTGCTGCTCAAGAAACATTTCTTATTATTATCGATGCTGAAAACGGTTGTGCTGTTTTATATTTTTGTGGAAACCATAATTCATTTTATGTTTTAGGATTCTTTGATGAATAGAAACACAAACAAGCAAAATATTCCAAATAATTATGTAATACCACATTTCCAGTGAAATTATGTGCCTAGAATTGTCATATACAGCACATTTTTGCAGTTATAAATTATTTGGGAATTTCATTCATGTAGTTGATATGCATATGACAAGGTCATAGGTTTGATTCCTGGGAAACACACATGCTGATTAAAATGTAAACTTTTAATGCACTGCAAGTCACTTTGAATAAAAGCATCTGCCAAATGAACAAATGTAAAGCTGTAGAAAAAGAGAAATTGGTCTGAAGGGAAAAAAAAATCGCAGAAAAACCTCTTGAAGTGAAGAAATCCTTCACAGATGCTTGTGCTAAAGCCGCAATAGAGGGTCAGTTTTTGAAACGCTGTGTTTGATATTAATTTAACATCCGCTCTGCTGAGCACTTCTGCTAATGATTATGATGAACCGCCATGAATAACCAATCAAGCTCTATTGTACAAATTTACACAACCACCAATAGAGACCAGCAGACAGATGCATGCATGACCAGACCATATGGAGACTGAGAGAATGAGTGTTTGTGTGTGTGCCATCTGCATTAGTTTTGTCCTGTGTGAATGACTCCTTTAAGAAAAGCTACAAAGCATGATATCTGTAACTAATCCTGCCATTCTCACACTCTTCTGATCAGCTCACCTCACTGATCTCGGTAAATAGCATCGCTCTGAAACCCACTGAGCTGATTCGCTCTCTACTCACTATAGAACACCTTCTTAAGGGCCCTAATAAATGACTGACAGCCACACATGCAGTTAGACGTACCACTCAAACAACCATGAAAAGGAAGAATCTCAAAGTAGCAATAGAAATTCTGAATTTGCTCTGAAAGAGCTGATTGCATTTTCAACAGAGCCATTGTCCAGAGTTATTAGCTAAAACTAAGACCATCAACAAACATTTTTGTGAATTAAATTAATGAAATAAAAATATAGTAAAATATGAAGTAATTAATTTTTATAATTTATAATATATATCATTTTATTTTTAGCTAACGTTGGCCATTTTTTGTTTAAAGTGCTAAAATGACTAAAACTAATAAATAACGTCTCGGTTACGTATGTAACCCTCGTTCCCTGAAGGAGGGAACGGAGACGTCACGTCGGATGACCGACGAAATTGGGATCTCGCCAGAGAGACCAATCCACTTCGAGTGTAACTAAACGAGCCAATGGACATTGGCATGCGATTATTGCATCCAGCTGCCGCTGATCACAGCGTGAGCATAAGAGGCAGCTGATGCACCGCATCAATTATGTTTTCGCTGAGGAGCCGAGCCGGCGACCCGGCAGCTCAGCGGTGGTACAGCGACTGTGGCGACGGGACGTGACGTCTCCGTTCCCTCCTTCAGGGAACGAGGGTTACATACGTAACCGAGACGTTCCCCTTTCAGTCGGTCACTCCGAGTCACGTCGGATGACCGACGAAATTGGGATCCCTACCAAAGCGCCACAGGAGCTGCCCCTTCCAGTGCCCTGTGTAGGGCTCCTGACCCTTCCTATAAGGCAGACGATAGGACTGGGCTCTACACAGAGAAGGTCAACTACTGGTGTTCCTTGAACAACCCAAACAGTAGGACTAGGATAACACTGGGAAGCGTGCCCTTCCACTTGGAAGAGGCACACTGCGGAGTCACCTCCTCCCAGAGGGGGTTAAGTGACATTCAAACATGTGAAGTAACCCCGAAGGGCCCTATTGCACATGGAAGTCTCTGAGATGGCTCAGGCTGCATCTTTAGAGATGGCAGAACGTGGTCCGCCAGGGGAAACATGGCTCTAATAAGAATACCGTGGAATACACATATGGGATCCCGACAGGGTCTCTCATATGGGCACTAGCCTCGCACCAGATTTCAAGAATTCATTGGCTGAAGGCCTGGCGCCGAACGCCCCGCCGCGTCTGGACGCCGGAGTGCTGGAGGACTCAACAGGGTTTGCCTGGTTAAGGAACTCTCTGGAGAATTAGGCGTAAGGACGCCGCAAGCCGACTCTGAGCCGGCCCTCTCAGTGCCACTACCCGTTTGAGGTGAGAACACAGGAGGAAACCGGTTCGACACGTAGGCTATAAAACCTAGCGAACGTGTTGGGAGTCGCCCAACCCGCAGCTCTACAGATGTCTGCTAGCGAGGCACCACGAGCCAGCGCCCAGGACGATGCGACACCCCTAGTGGAGTGAGCACGCAACCTGAGTGGGCAGGGCACACCTTGTGCTTCGTAGGCCAAGGTGATGGCATCCACTATCCAGTGGGCCATCCTCTGCTTGGAGACAGCCTTCCCCTTCTGCTGTCCTCCGTAACAGACAAAGAGCTGTTCTGAGGTCCTGAAGCTCTGAGTTCTATCCACGTACTGACGCAGTGCGCGTACAGGACAGAGCAAAGCTAGGGCTGGGTCTGCCTCCTCCAGGGGCAGCGCTTGCAGGCTCACTACCTGGTCCCTGAAGGGCGTGGTAGGAACCTTGGGCACATAGCCGGGCCGGGGCCTCAGTGTTGCACTGGAGTCAGCCGGCCCAAACTCAAGGCACGACTCGTCGACCGAAAATGCCTGCAGGTCCCCCACCCTCTTGATTGAGGCCAATGCAGTCAGGAGTAGGGTTTTCATAGAAAGAAACTTCAACTCGACTGACTGCAACGGCTCAAAGGGGGCAGTTTGTAGGGCTCTTAGCACCAAGCCAAATCCCAAGAGGGAAGGGAGGGAGGCCTCGGAGGATTTAACCTCCTGGCCCCCCTAAGAAACCTGACGACCAGATCGTGCTTCCCCACCGACCTCGCCTCTATGGGGTCGTGGTGGGCAGAAATAGCAGCAACATATACCTTAAGGGTGGAGGGGAACAGCCTACGCTCCAACCCTTGTTGCAAAAAGGAAAGCACGGCTCTGATCGAACATCTCCGGGGGTCCTCCTGGTAAGAGGAACACCATTCGACGAACAGGTTCCACTTCAGCGCATAGGCCCGTCTTGTGGACGGTGCTCGTGCTGAAGCGATAGTGAGCGCTACCTCCTGGGGCAGGTCACCTAGAACCTCCGCGTCCCGTCCAGGGACCACACATGAAGTTTCCACAAGTCTGGACGCGGGTGCCAGAGGGTGCCCCGTCTCTGAGAAAGCAGATCCTTCCTCAGAGGAATCGGCCAGGGAGGGGCTGTCGCGAGGAGCATGAGTTCCGGGAACCAGGTCCTGTTGGGCCAATATGGAGCCACTAACAGGACCTGCTCCTCGTCCTCCCTGATCTTGCACAATGTCTGTGCTAGCAGGCTCACTGGGGGAAACGCATACTTGCGCAAGCCCTGGGGCCAGCTGTGTGCCAGTGCATCCGTGCCGAGCGTTGCCTCGGACAGGGAGTAGAACCACTGGCAGTGGGTGGTTTCTGGAGATGCAAACAGGTCTACCTGAGCAACTCCGAACCGACTCCAAATCAGCTGGACCGCCTGGGGATGGAGTCTCCACTCCCCAGGAAGTGCCGCTCGAGACAGCTTGTCGGCCGCCTGATTGAACACTCCTGGGATGTGGATGGCACGAAGGGACCTCAGATGCTTCTGACTCCAGAGGAGGAGGTGGCGGGCGAGTTGCGACATGCGACGGGAGCGCAAACCGCCTTGCCGGTTGATATAGGCAACGGTCGCAGTGTTGTCCGTACGGACCAGAACGTCCCTGCCCCGAAGGCGCCCTCTGAGGCGGCACAGGGCAAGGCGTACTGCCAGCAACTCGAGGCAATTGATATGCCAACGCAGAAGGGGGCCCGTCCAAACCCCTGATACTGCGTGCCCGTTGTACGTGGCACCCCAGCCGGTGGTCGAGGCATCCGTGAATACCACAGCATGCCTGGATACCTGCTCCAGGGGCACTCCTGCCCGAAGGAACAAAGGATCTGACCACGGGCTGAAGGTCTTGCGGCAGGCCGGTGTAATCTGAACCCGGTGAGTACCGCGTTTCCACGCCCACCTCGGGATTCGACCATGAAGCCAGTGCTGAAGCGGTCTCATATGGAGCAGACCGAGCGGAACTATGGCCGCAGCTGCAGCCATATGCCCCAGGAGCCTCTGAAAGAGTTTCAGTGGGACCGCTGTCCTGCCTGATAAAGTCTTGAGGCAGTTCAGCACCGACTGAGCACGTTCCTGGGTGAGGCGTGCTGTCTGGTTGACCGAATCCAACTCCATGCCGAGAAAAGAGATCCCCTGCACTGGCACGAGTTGCTCTTTTCCCAATTGACCCGAAGGCCCAACTGGCTGAGGTGCCTGAGCACCAGGTCCCTGTGTGCGCACAACAGCTCTCGAGACTGTGCAAGTATGAGCCAGTCGTAGAGGTAGTTGAGAATGCGCACACCCCGTTCTCTCAAGGGAACAAGGGGCCGCCTCTGCGACTTTGGTGAAGACACGAGGCGAAAAGGGACAGCCCGAAGGGCAGGACCTTGTACTGATATGCCCGACCGTCGAACGCGAATCGCAGGAATGGCCTGTGTCGCGGGAGAATCGAAACATGAAAGTACGCGTCCTTCAGGTCGATTGCTGCAAACCAATCTAGGGGACGGACGCATCCAAAAATGCGTTTCTGCGTCAACATCTTGAACGGCATCTTGTGAAGTGCACGGTTCAAAACTCGCAGATCCAAGATCGGTCGTAACCCACCGCTTTTCTTGGGCACAATGAAGTAAGGGCTGTAAAACCCCGACCTCATATCGGCTGGAGGGACCGGCTCTATTGCATCCTTCGCCAGTAGGACTGCAATCTCCGCGAGCAAGACAGGGGCATCGACGGCTTTGACTGAAGTGAACCGGATGCCCCTGAACTTGGGGGGGACGCCGGGCGAACTGAATCGCATAGCCGAGTCTGATGGTCCGCAGGAGCCACCGGGACGGGCTGGGGAGCGCTAACCAGGCTCCGAGAGACCGCACCAGCGGGGCCAACGGGCCCACCGACATGCCCGCGGTGGGGCAGCGAGGTGGAACACAGGGACCAGCCCCAGGGCCTGTGACGGCCTGGCCTGTGACGGCAGGGGGCGGGGTCTGGGTGTGTAGTGTAGCACTCACCTGATTTCTCCTTGCATGGGAGGAGACACAGGAACCCGGCTTGAGGCTTGTGACAGCCCGGCGTTTGACGACTTGAAGCGGGGACTGGAGTGCTACTGCCCTTACCTGGTTCCACGAATGGGCAGGAGGGGTGCTCTTGGGCACCACCCGCTGCCTGCTGGCGAGAGAGGAGGAGGGAAGCGATCCTGTGATGCACGGATCACCACTCTCCTCCTCTTGAGACCCAGAGATTGAGGAGACCGCTCTTTACTGATGTTTTGGGTACCGCTGGCTGCTGGGCCAGAGGCGGAACAAAATGAACAAAAGATACTCCACCCGGCCCTCCTCCGGGGGAGGGAGTGGTGCAGTCACCATCTCCCGATGAGCAGTCTCCTCCATCTCTGGGTCGACCGTCCCAGGGCCTCTTGCACTTGCGCTTGCCGCCAGGTTTGGCGGGGGCCTGGACGGGCTGGGCGTCCTGCCTGCGACCGGCTCCACGACGCTGCCTGGTGAAAGGCTGCTGCGGCTGCGCGGGAGCGGGGGCGGCCGCAGGGGGGCGCCCACGGCGACGAGCAGGCTGAGTGGCTGCAGCCGGAGTGGAAGCAGCAGGTTTCCTCCGGCGCATGATGTGTTTGCCTCAGTCTGCTTCTGGGCTGCCGAGAACTGCTGGGCAAAGCTCTCGACAGCGTCGCCGAAAGGGCCGGTCTGTGACACGGGAGCATTCAGGAACTGTACCTTCTCCTGCTCCTTCATGTCAGCGAGACACAGCCAGAGATGGCGCTCCTGGACATCGCACGACCCAGAGACTGTGCGGTCACCTTCGTCACTCGTAGCGCGAGGTCCGTCGCAGCACGCAGCTCATGTAGAACCGCCAGGTCGTGACCACCCTCGTGCAGGTCTTTCAGTGCTTTGGCCTGGTGGACCTGCAGCAACGCCATAGCGTGGAGGGCGGAAGCCGCCTCCCCACAGGCTCTATAAGCACTGCCAGTTAGACCTGACGAATACTTAGAGGCCCGTGAGGGGAGACACGGATCACCCCGCAGGGTGGAAGCGGCTGTTGGACACAGTTGCATGGCCACAGACCGTTCCACCGAGGGGATGCCCGCATACCCCAAAGCGGCTCCACCATCGAGGGTGGTGAGAGCGGAAGAACTACAAGATGTGTTTCGGGCAGTGAAAGGTGCCCTCCACGATCTTGTCAGCTCCTCATGCACTTCCGGAAAGAATGGCACCGGAGGGGGGCGCTGAGAACCAGCGCCACCCCCACCGAGGAACCACTCGCCCAGCCTCGAAGGATCGGGACACGGTGGCTTTTTAGGATTCCACACGAGCCCGACATTCTCGGCGGCCCGGGAAAGCATAGCCGTCATCTCTGGGTCTGGCACGGACAACACTACCACACCCGAAGGGGGCAACGCAGCCGGGTCGTCATCCCCGGAGAGAGAGGGCCCGCCCTCCGATGCAGTGATCGACATCTGGTCGTCAGAGGGGGCACCGAAGGAAACGCGTGGCCAGCGCGCTCCTTCGGCAGCTCCACCGGCTGCGGAGTGCTTGAGGGGTGAGGAGCTCCACTTGGGGAAGCCCTCACCGTAATCCTCAATCACCTCTGACTCCACCGGATCCAGTGTGCACGCCGGATCACGGCAGGCAGAGGGACTCTGCCATGTTTGACATAGCAGAGTCGCACTCCGAGATGGTCATGTCCCCGCAAGAAGAACATGAACCATCCACGAAAGCCACCTCAGCGTGCTGAATGCCCAGACACGTGAGGAAGCGATCGTGACCGTCCTGAGGCGCCAGGAAACGACCACGCCCAGAAACGCACGGGTGAAAAGACATCTTTAAAAAGACGCGATCACCCGTGTTGCTCTTTTAGAGAAATTGCTCTTTTAGTGCTGAAGCACGCAGGGGAGCTGGCCACCGCACACTCCTAGTGTGGCTGTCAGCAGGAAGACGATCTTTCTCTCCCGGACACCGTGACCACCGCTGCCGCGCCGTAACGCCCGCACTCGCTCGCAGAACACTCTCTTGGAAGGGAGAGCAGTAGCTTTAACCACTACCGCTCGGCTCCAAAGCGAAAGGATAATTGATGCGGTGCATCAGCTGCCTCTTATGCTCACGCTGTGATCAGCGGCAGCTGGATGCAATAATCGCATGCCAATGTCCATTGGCTCGTTTAGTTACACTCGAAGTGGATTGGTCTCTCTGGCGAGATCCCAATTTCGTCGGTCATCCGACGTGACTCGGAGTGACCGACTGAAAGGGGAACAATGAATACTATACTAAATGACAGACATATATATATATATATATATATATATATAAAACTAATTAAAATGACAAAAACACAAAAAATTACTAAATGTTTAACTAAAATGAAAGTGAAAGCAGAAAATATAAAATAAAATCTGATTCAAAATATTAATAAACACTATAATAGTATATCACTTCAATAACTCTGTCATTGTCTTTGTGTACTCTAAAATTAGCTATATTATTTTTTTTTAATGTTCTATGTAGCTTTTTCAGTTTAATATTAAAGTTATTTTCATTATCATCCTTTTAAATATTAACTTTATTTTCTATGCTACTTTTTAAAGTTTTCTTTGATTTTAACTTATTTATTATTATTTTATTATTAATATTTGTTCAATGTTCTATACTGCTTTTTCGATGGATGGATGGATGGATGGATGGATGGATAGATATTTCATAGCTTGCTAGGTTTTGGAACAGTGAAATTGTGTGTAATGGTGGATGTGTGTTATTTTACAGCCGTGTGTGTGGTGTGAGTGTGTGTTACTGTATCGGTCCCAAACTTAAGAATGCCATGGTTTCCACATTGATCTCCTAAATCACAGTTTATAGATTAATTTTTGCTGAATTTTCATTAGACAAGAGAGACAAACAATTTAGAGCCTCATCTCTCTCTCTCTCTTATAAACAGCCACCCACGGTGCACTTCTGCAAACACACTCACGCTGTGACTCACACACACACCGCGGTTAAACTCTCTCTGACCGTGTAAGCGGTGTGGCTGAGCCTGACTAATTTAATTAGCCTCAGCCTGTAATTATTCACTTTAAAGAGAAATGAGGGTTATGATCTTGTCCATTACGGACATGACAAGAGATTTAAGGAGCACAGAGAATAACGTGTGTTTTTTTTTTTTACTGTGCGTCTGTGTGTGTGTGTGTGTGTGTGTGTGTGCGTGTGCGTGTGTGTGTGTGTGTGTGCGAGTGCAACATTGTCTTTGCCGTAATCTGTTATTGTGGCACGGCATGCATTCTCATTGAATTTAATTGCATGTGCAGGCCTCATTACAGCCTCGTTATGGGGAAATTCTCTCTGAATGCTTCATTTGCATTTGTATGGTTTTGGTGTTGAGTCAGCGTTTCAGAGCCAAACTGCAGTGGCAGCAAACGCGGCGCAAAGGGACGGCAACACAACAATCTGCCCTTTAAACTGCCTACAATTTATGCACAGGGACAATACGGTTTTATCTGGAGCTGGGGACCGGCTCCATTTAACTGGCACAAAAACACTTTCCTGTAGGTTTAAAGAGAACGAAAAGAGAAAAGAAAGAGGGCACATACAAGTAGGTTTCTGGCAAACTTCACTGAAAGATGCGGGTTGAGTATTTGATAAATGCTAAACAGAGTTTTGAATGCAATACGTGTGCTTGTAAGGATGATTTCAGCACACACTGTATGTTTTGATCTTCACCCTTAAAAATAGTCATGATTGTTTACTTGAAATCTGGTTTATTTATGCATACATTTTTACTTAAATATCGTATTCTTTAAAAAAAAAAAAAAGAAAAAAAAAAGATTAAATATATGAATTATTCGTGTTGTCATAATATTTATTTATTTGCTTGTTTAACTTATTTAATTAAATATTAACCCAACTGTTCTATGCTGCTTGTTACTTTACTTAAACATTATATACATTATCTTTAATTAAATATATGAATTATTTGTGTTCTTTTTTTTAAGTTATATGCTGCTTTTCAGTTTTATTTTATAATACTATTTATTTTATTTATTTATTTATTTCATTGTTTAACCTATTTAATTAAATATTAACCTAAATGTTCAGTGCTGCTTGTTACTTTACTTAAACATTGTATACATTATTTTTAATCAAATATATGATTTTTTTTGTGTTCTTTCTTTTTTAAAGTTATATGCTGCTTTTCAGTTTTATTTTATAATACTATTTATTTATTTATTTATTTGATTTTTTAACTTGTTTAATCAAATATTAACATAAATTTTCTGTGCTGAGTTATTTTACTTAAATATTGTATGCAATATTTTTTAATTAAACATTAATTATTTACCTTCTTTTTTAAGTTATATGTGCTGCTTTTCAATTTTACTTTATAATACATATTTATTTATTTATTTGTTTATTTATTTGCTTGCTTGTTTAACTTAAATATTAAACTAAAGGTTCTATGCTGCTTGTTTAATATTATTGTTAATTGATTATTTTTTAAATATTAACTTTTAAAATGTTCTTTTAAAATGTACTTTTCTGTATATTTTATTCGAAAATTATTATTGTTATTATTATTATTATTATTATTATTATTACTATTGATTATTAACTTTTTAAAATATTAAAATATTATATGCTGCTTTTCCTGTTTTATTTATAATTTTATTTTATATTTTAATTTATTTTATTTTTATATATATAGTGGCACTGAGGCACTTTAGTTTTCACATTCAACCAAATGTGAAACACCATAAAACGCATAAATATAAAACGCATAAATGAGCAGAAAGACAAAGAGAAAAAAGGTAACAGGCCAGAAGGAGGATGACATTATGATTTTATTATGCCGTTAAAAATGTATTTGCAATGTTTATTTCTTCATCAGAAACAGAGATGAGACGACAGAACTCGTGAAACTCGAGCGTCAGCCAGCAGTGATCCGTTCCTCTCATCATTAGCGCCGTACCGTCTGCTCTCGTATGGCCCGCGTCTTGGCCTAGATTCACTATGCAGAGCAAATCCCTCGTGGGACCGTCACATGAGCACAAAGACGTTATCTACATAAGACATGGCAGGAAAAATATGAACCACAGCAAATCTTTGTAAGGTTCATTGCGTTTGCCTCAAGCCTCAACGTAAATGAAAGTCACAGAAAGAGTCTGAAGTTCTGTCATGTGAGGATTGGACACAGAAATACTGTATTCTCAATATCAAAGTGCTTCGTCTCAGTCAGCATTCAGATCTGACCTGTGTGAGTTCGGCTCCTATCGTGAGCTTTACTTGGAATCAAATCAAAGGCTGCAGTCCGGAGCCGGTAACATCCAAATGCAAATGCTCTGGTGAACAAATAAAACTACTCAACACTACTCAATATTTTAATACACATTAGAGATGTGTATTAATTTTTTTTTTCCACAAAAATATGAAGCAGCTCAATTGTGTTAAACATTATGAATAATCAGAAATGTTTCATGAGCAGCAAATCAGCGTATTAGAATGATTTCTGAAGGATCATGTGACACTGAAGACTGGAGTAATGATGCAGAAAATTCAGCTTTGCGTCACAGGAATAAATTGCATTTTAACATATATTCACGTAGAAAACAGTTAGACGAAGTTGTAATAATATTTCATAATTTTACTGTTTTTATGATAAAATACAGTAAAGTTAGTCTTTGTGAGCAGTAAAGACTTATGTTCAGGTCATTTTCTGAGTTCATTCAGCATTGGCAGATGTAGCAGAAAGTTAACTTTGAAACCGATTGTGTGTCAAAAAGAGAGAAAAAGATCTGATTGGTCATGGGGTCCAGGGCTCGCAAAATCGCTAGCCCGACGTCCCGGGGCTATTGTGTTTTCCAGTGGGGCTACCAAAATGTATCACCGCTCTCCCCGATGGGCTATCTTAAATACCGGGCTCCCGCAGGTCCTTAAAGACACTTCAACTTAGTTGTATCAAATTTAAGGCCATAAAAAGTTTTAAATACGTTAAATGTTATAAGAAAAGGTCTTACAGTTGGGGACGGAAAGACAAGAATCACGATACGGCTGGATTAAACTTCAAAAGGCAATGTCATTGAATTGAATTTTTTCAAAGTCAAAACGCGGCGCGGGTGTTTTATATGAATGTATCTTTGAAGGGACCTGACTGTCCTCAGAAACGTGTCGTTGGCATTTTCATTTCATCTTACCTATAATGCCTGATAAAGCAGCATTTATGAGTGCGGTGCTGCTTTGTGTACAGCCGTTACTGGGGAAACCAATATTTTCAGCCGCTCCTTAAGCGCCACTTCGTGGTAAAGAATGAGTTTGAATTTCCAATAAGCCTTTCTGCTGTTTTTGTTCAGATCAATGCAAATATTGATCCATGTTTTACACCGCAAACACATAGAGTTGTAAATGTGAAAAAAGTAAATGCACCTTCTAAAAATCTAAACAATTAAAACAGCAATATTTATATGTTTTAAATTAATATAGACCTAATAATGTACACGCTTGACTCATCCCTTTTCATAAAAATGGTTTAAAGGCTGAAATGTATACATGTATATAAATGGTCTTTTTATTTGGGCTAGTTAAATTAGTTTTCGGGCTACCAAAATCTGAAGTACCTGCCCAAAGGGCTACCAGGGATTTTGAAATTTTGCAAGCCCTGGGGTCTTTAACTTCTTGACCAATCAGCTGGCACTAATTAGTCCTGCTGCATTCAGCCCTCTCACTTTCTCAATTTCTTCGTTATGGTAAATAGAAAGTCAGGTAATTGGCCGAACGCGTGTTGGAGTTTGTTGCGGGCTGATGATCAATAATAGAAATTCTGATTGGCCTTTCTCTCAATCTGCCCCCTCCTGATTGGTCTCTGAGGGCCAATCATTTATTGTGATGCTCGACACACATCGGCATGTGCCACTGAATGCAGAAATGTTCTTGAATGAATAGATTTTTTCAACTGTATTCCTCTTGCTTTAATTAATTGGGTAGCGATAATTAACTGCTTTGTGAGATGGTGCTTCAGCTTTCTTTAGAGGTCAGATGCTTTTGAAGGAGAAAATCTGGCTTTTTTTTTTCAAAGAGCCTGACACATTCATAGAAAGGGAAAAGAGGTGAGATGCTAGAAGAGTTTGTATTCATGATATGCTCCTTATGATTTGAATATTATAATACAGTACATATTTGAACTTAAGGAAGTAGAATTAAAAAAAATTAAATCCAGATCAATTAATTTAACTTCTGTTCCATAGTTTTTAATACCCAACATATGGAGTATTTCCAGAAACATTATTTGATATTAATAATCAATGTTTGTAATGCCAGCTGATTTGTATTTAACTTATATTTAATTAATTGTATTAAACACATGAAAATGTCCAGGTTATGGACTTTAGTGCAAGAATACTTAGATGCTGATGTGGTAATAGCTCAAAATTTTATATTTTCAATAGATTTTGTTGTTGTTGTTAGGGTTAAATAAATTAAATTAAATTAAAATTAAATAGACTTTTTAAAAATATATATTATTTCAGCTTGTTGATAAAGCAACATTTCTTATTTTTCAATTTACTTGAACTTTATGCTAAAACTGCTAAATAATAATAATACTAACTATACAAAAAAAAAAAAAGACAAATATACAACATAAATACTACATCTTTAACTATGTACTATTTAAATAAATTAGTTTATATAGAGAGTACAGAATTTCCATCACATTATTTATGTGTATAGATAAAGCATGGAGTTCTGTATGTATATATACACCAATGTTGAATAAATGATTTAATATAAAGTAGTAGGTATATGGCTCATCCAGTCTGATTCTGAATCCAAAACTACTGATAAACTTAATGATAACTGTGCTCAGACAGGTGGCCTGTTTAACGAGGCTCTGGTTCTGCTCAGGTCAGACTGCAGATGCTGTTTGAATGATGAATTTGATAAAATTGTCTGTGGTTTGATTGAATGGATAAATTCAGCGGGTCTCAGCTGCAGTCCTGCATTTTCTTTAGTCTGTCTGTCTGAAGATGAGAGCTGCATCCTGACAGCTTTTCATGAAAACATCCGTCATATCTGTTGACGTGAAGTCTGGCTTTTGCTTTAGTGATCGCTGTAATGAGGAATTCATATTCAAACACTGTGTTTTTGTGTTTGCATGACAAACACAATACTGATTAACAACATGAAAGTAAAATCTCAAACACACACCAGGGACAGGACGGTTTGTTTATCTAGATTTTCATTTATTTTGCTAGCCTTTTTAAACAAAGCAACAACAATTTTAAATAGTTTAAAGTAGTTTTAATTATGCTAAATAAAGCAATGCAACTGTGCACAGTGTTATTTCATTGAGTTTTGGAATAATTTTTTCATGTTAATTTAAAGTTTTAGAACTTTTGTTGTGCAGTTATTTTACTTATTTATTTTTAAGATTTTTGTCTGAATTTTAGAATTCTATTGTAGTTTCTTTGTGTGCATATGTGTGTGTGTGTGTGTGTGCGCGTGTGTGTGTGTGTGTTTGTGTGTGCGTGTGAGTGGGTGTGTGTTTGAGAGAGAGAGAGAGATCTGTTAATATCTCTTATCAGGGTTTTTCCTGGCTCAAAATGAGGCGGAGGTGGTACCATCCTGATCATGTGCACACAATGTACCTGATTTAATGAAATCTGATTTATTTTTTTCCCAAATTCCGTTTTTTTGTTTTGTTTTGTTTTTTTCCAAATTCCATTTTTTTTCCTTTAAAATTTTTCTGGAATCCTTTTTAATGGTTAAATTTTTAAAATTACATTTTATGAATGAAAAAGCATGTCTAATTAATTAAAATCATGAAACTTATACAACTTCACATAAGTTTATTAAAAGTTGAACAAAAATTACATGTTTAGGGCTCTATGAAATATTTTATTTTCTTTCACCATATGTTTATTGTTACCAAATTCTGTGTTGTAGCTGTCTGTATCTAATTATTTGAACATAAAATAAATATAAACATAAAAGCAACTTAATTTATTCAAATTTATTCTTAAAATAGCCTTATGGGATGTTTTCTTTTTCCTCGGAAATTCTGTGTTGTCTAGTTATCAAATGAAGGCATAAAACATTAATTTAATTTATCTTTAAATTATTGAAAATCAAACTTTATTTATTTATTTAGGAAAACAAAGGGGATGGAAACATGGAATTTTGTTTGATCATTACTTAAAAAAATAAAGTTTTAATAATTTTAGTAGTAGCAGTACTGCAAGTTAAGCCAAAGTTTTATTTTGACTGGTTGCCGTGAATACTTTTACAGTTCTGTGTGACGCTAGTTTTACTCCAATGAAACGGTAAAATACTCATGAAGTGACTCTCAGAGCAGTTCTGGAGATGTTGTTCATGTATTTATGTCCTCATTTAGAGAGACGGCAGATGCTGAAATCACCGCGAGCATTGCGCACTTCAGTGTGTGTGTGTATTAAACGAAACCACACGTCTCCGCCATGCATTCATTCATGCAGAGATGATCGCGTAATTTGAGTTAATGCTCATCAGATCGCGTAAATCAGTGGAAAATGAATAGAAATTATGATTCTGTGTAAAGAAATATCAAGTAAACTTGTATAAAAATATCAGTATTTTTCCAACTAAAAGCTGAACTAAAAGCTCTAATGGACGCTGTTCAGTGACGCTTGCACGTGACTGCCTGCCTGAGTTTTGTCGACAACCAAAGGCGGCCGCCTCATAATTCTCTATGTAGGAAAAACCCTGATTATGTGATCTAAGTTGAAATTTAATTTGATCAAAAGATGCTTAAGATTCAGTTACAGCTGAGTCTAGTGATAAAAGACAAAATAACAAAATTCCTAATGAATCTGACACCATGATACAGAGGGAAGTGTGTGTGTGTGCGTAGGTGTGTGTGAGCTGGTTGGTCAGTTTGGTGTGGAATTGATTTTCTTGTTTCAGTGTATCAATTTGCAAGAGAGACACTTGAAAACAAACAGCGTGCAAAGCAAACGCTGGAAACAAACCACAAAATCAATCAGGACTGCGAATCTGAGAGAGACGGACAGAATGAAATGAAGAGGAGCAGAAGTGTGTGTGTCTGACACAGACAAAAACCCGCTGTTTTAGGTATCGCTGTCAAACTCGAGTTAAAATAGTAAAATATTAGTAACTCATTAACTTAAATGAATGAAGGGTAATAATCAGCAATTTGCGATTACACACATGGCTTTATTTGAATAAAGCCATGTGTGACACATCATGACACTCAATTGTTAGAAATATTTATGTGACAATGTCAGAGAACTGTTTTTTAATCTATTCATTGAAATGAACTAGAACATCAAAAATGACTAAGAGACAAAATCATAATTAGCTCTATAGACCATTTCAAAGACGTAAACAATAAAAAAGACATTGGAATACAACTGCGCATGTCTGGTCCTGAAGCATTTAAGGTAGCGCCATTTTTAAATCTCAGATCTATCAAAACAAGTGCATACTTTTTAAGTCTAGCGAAAATGCAACAGTTATGGCATTTAAATGTTTGTTGCTGGTCAACTTTGTTGCTGTGGAACAATATCCGTTGAAATTGAACTCAAACAGGATATTAAAGAGAAATTGATTCCCTTTGATAGGATCAGTTCCAACCGATTCTTGATTCCCAACAACTTTAAAATCAACTTTTGTTGGAATCAATTCCCATTCCTACAGATCATTTGATGAGGAACGTTTGAGACATCGTATTATGATCTTTGACTTGATTGCAGACTTTGGTTATTTAATAAATCTAAACACAGTTTGAGATTGCTCAGATTACTGAGGTCTAGAGATCTGAGGTCAGATTACTGAGGTCTAGAGGTCATTTGAGATGTATGTAAACTGTTTAGTCTCTCTGCTTTCCAGTAGAAACAATTGAGATTTTAAAGAGATCTCATTTGTGATATGTCTGTCCTCAGGCTGTACACAAACAGTGTTTCTCATTTTAGCTGTCTCGCTGTTAAAAAGACACACACACACATGCACACACACTGCCTCAGGGGAAGATCAGAGAGCAAACATGCAGGAAATTGGTTAGAGGTTTTCTTTTGGTGGGGATTCTGATAGTGGCCAGTTATTTGTTCTCTGTTTGACCCTGTGTTCACAGAGATGGACAGAATGAATGAAGGGAAAGGATAAAAATGAAAGAAATGTACAAAGGATGAAAAAAAAACCATTGTTCCCACAATGAATAGAGAAACAACGCACACACACTTACACACACTGGGCTGTGAATTGATTTGGCGTTTTATTCCCTGGTGACACAGACAGAGAGAAAGACTGAGAGTGTCAGGCTCCACAAAAACTTTCTGTCATAAATAAAGCTGAAAAAGAGATTCAGGCTGAATTCACTAAGCAGTTGCACAAGGTATTTCAAGAAGGTGTTGTTGTTTTTTTTTTTTTTTTTTCACCTGCACTGGTGTAGTAATGCGGCACAAGTATTTCGATTCAGTCATTGTCATTCTGTTCAGAATTTACACACCTCCTGCAAATCAAGTTTATTATTAAATGCAAGGTAAAAACAGATGTTTGTGTAGATTTTTATTTTTTTTTTCACTGCTCACGAGACTTGGAGTTCTTCATTAGGCTTTGTTTACATATCAACCTCTCAGATGTCTCAGATACTTCTTGTAACATTCCTTGACATAAAGGAGTCAGAAGATATAGTACAGCTATAAACTGAATGTGCAGAGCAGCTCATTTAGGGCAGTTCGATTCTGCAGTTTCTGCAGGAAATGATTCCCATTCTTAATTCTGGAATCAACTCGTTACTGTTGGATTCGATTCTTTCGATTAGAGGAACATGTTCAGCTCACCTCAGTGTGACTATAGACCTTTTTCCTGAATAAACGAGGAGCACCACCATTACGAATTCTAACTTCCGATTGGATGCTCTCCTGTTCCGGTCTCCATAGGAACCCATTTAAATAGTGCCCATCTGTTTTTAATATAGCTAACGTCGGCAGCTTCATGTCATCTACACACTCATTAAACTTTGAGGAGTGAGGCACTGACAAATGACAGTCATTGCGACACTATGGAACCATGGGTTCCCTGTCGATATTCTCACTCGTACTGCGTCATAAGATGCTTGTATAGGAAAAACTATTTTTTCCTCTTCAACTGAAGCCTTTTCAATCAATCAGTGAAACTGCACGTCCATTGGTTCGTGCAGTGCT
This sequence comes from Spinibarbus caldwelli, assembly GCA_039654775.1. Taxonomy (NCBI): domain Eukaryota; kingdom Metazoa; phylum Chordata; class Actinopteri; order Cypriniformes; family Cyprinidae; genus Spinibarbus; species Spinibarbus caldwelli. The sequence goes on along the minus strand of CM077246.1, from coordinate 24,030,796 downwards.
ATAAATACGAACCAATGGCTCGGCGGCGGCGACGAGCGAGCCTATGGCTGAGCAGCCCGCCATAGCCCGCCAAAACGGGCGGAGACTGTGGCTATATAAGCGGCCACTTCGCCGCCGCATCTCAGATTTCTTCTCTTCAGCGACGAAGCTTCTTCCTCACTGACTCTTTGCTGACGCCGAGATTCGCCTTTGAAATGCCTCAGTAGCCGGATTGGACCTTTTGCAGCGCTCAGCTCGCAAATACCGGTCTATCCCCTGCCGCCATCCGGCGACTATCTAAAAGAGCCTCACAAAAGAGCAAATTTTGATGGCGTTGTTTCAAATGCCGCGCCATCATTGTAAGACGTGCAGGACTCCCCTGCATGCTGATGACGGTCACGCTGAGTGTGTGTCATGCTTGGGGAAATCCCACGCTGACGCTGTGCTCAGCGGGACTGACTGCTCTCATTGCGAGAGTTTCAGTCTTGCCTCTCTGCGCTCGCGGATAGCTTTCTTTTCAGAAAGCGACTCCGCTCCTCGCGCCCTCCAGTCTTCTTCCTCCCAGGGACCTGCGAGGAAAAGACAGCGGGGCAGAGGATTAGAGCAGCCGGAGATGAGCGAGCTCACGTCGGCTCAGTGCCCGCGTGCCTTGCCGTCACCGCAGAGAGAGGATTCGTCGGTCCTCTTCACTCAACCTGATCAGCGTCCCTCCGCGGCTGCGAGCGACATGATCTCGTTCGGTGGGAGAGACGATGAGATGGATGACAGCCTTTCTCTGGCAGCTTCAGACGCGGAGGAGTTATTGGGCTCGGTGTCTGACCCCACCCTCTTGCCACCGTCCTCTTCACGCAGCGCCAGACCCAGAACAACGAGGAGCTCGTCCGTGTGATGACTAAGGCTGTCAGTGAGCTCGGGCTCGAGTGGTCTCCGCCTGAGGAGCCATCTCACAGCAGGCTGGACGAGTGGTTTCTCCCGGGGCGCCAGCAAGGCCCCCGCCAGCGCTTGTCCCCTTTCTTCCCCGAAGTCCACAACGAGCTCACTAAATCGTGGCGCGCCCTCTACTCGTCTCGCATCCGTCCTTCTGCTTTCTCTGCCCTCACCTCTGTTGACGGCGCTGAAGAGAAGGGATACGAGCACCTGCCCCCTCTGGATGAGTCCGTGGCCGCGCATCTCTGCCCGCCCACGGCTATCGGATGGAAAGCGAGGGTGAGCCATCCATCCAAGCCGTGCAGAGCCACATCTGCACTCGCTGGACGTGCCTACTCGGCAGCTGGACAAGCGGCTTCGGCGCGGCACTCTATGGCTGTGCTCCAGGTCTTCCAGTCCAAGATGCTCGCCAGTGAGGAGACCGGTCTCGATGCAGCTTCACTCAGGGACCTGAGGAGCGCAACGGACCTGGCCCTGTGCACCACCTAAGCCACCGCCCAGGCTATCGCGCTATGCGTTCCCTCCAATCGCTCTGCTACCGCAGCGTTCCCTCCAATCGCTCTGCTACCGCAGGTACTCAGACGAGTCAGGGAACAATGGCACAAGCTTCTTCTAATAGCCCCTCTCTGGAGGAACCAGCCGTGGGTGTCGGAGTTATTCCAGCTGCTCGAAGCAGCCCCGTGGCCCATTCCCTTGAGACGGGACCTCCTCTTTCAAGTGAACGGCACGCTGTGGCATCCACGGCCTGAGTTATGGGCCCTTTGATTTACGCGGCAGCCATAGCGGCTTTCCATGCCCCTATTGCTGGCCAATCGGTGGGCAGGAATAGTGCGGTGGTCCAGTTTATAGCTGTTAGCGCTGACGTTGGTTAAGCGAGTAGGAGACCTACAGGCCCTTTCCATCAACCCTGCTTGCCTGGAATTCGGGCCTAACGACTCCAAGGTCGTCCTGAAATCAAGGCTGGGTTATGTACCTAAGGTGCTCTCCACTCCATTCAGAGCCCAGGTCATAGCGCTTTCCGCGCTTTCCGCGCTTTCCCCTTCCACGGATGACCAGGAATTATCCCTGCTCTGCCCTGTCAGGGCCCTGAGGGTGTACATTGAGCGTTCTGCCTCATTCAGGAGATCAGAACAGCTTTTTGTCAGCTTCGGTAACCGCGCTAAAGGTCGCCCTGTTACGAAGCAAAGAATTTCCAGGTGGTTAGTGGATGCTATCACCCTTGCATACTCCTCCTTGGGCGTGCAGTGCCCCATTGCAGTCACAGCCCATTCCACCAGAAGCATCGCTTCTTCCTGGGCATGGTCCAGCGGGGTGTCCATTTCGGAAATTTGTGAGGCGGCCGGCTGGTCCTCGCCGTCCACATTTGCAAGGTTTTACAACCTGGACGTCCCTGCCTTACATGCCAGAGTCCTTTCTGCTTAGTTTGCCGCCTCCGGCTAGTTTGGCAGTCTTATGGGTTCATTTGACCAGCATTGTTCAAGTCCCTCCTTCACCTGGACGGTCCATATTGTATGGATACCAGGTATAAACTATAGGGGATGACACCCAGGCCACGGTTGACCCTTATGGCTCAGCCTGTGCTTGATGTATTCTATTGACTCCCCTAGGTCTTCTCCCATGGGAGTCTTGGTTTTGAGTCATCCCCCATCAGAGCACGGCGTGATTGTACTGGTTCCCATACAAGCGTCTTACGACGCAGTACGAGTGAGAATATCGACAGGGAACGTACTCGGTTGCTTTTGTAACCTCGGCACGCCTCAGTCGCTTCATTCGAAGAAATCTGAGATGTGGCGGCGAAGCGGCTGCTTATATAGCCACAGTCTCTGCCCGTTTTGGCGGGCTATGGCGGGCTGCTCAGCCATAGGCTCACTCGTCGCCGCCGCCAAGCCATTGGTTCGTTTTTATAGCACTGCTATTTTTGTTTACATTTTAATAGGTTCAACATTAGATTATCAACTCAGAACATCCGGTTAAGTGTCAGGCATAACTTCCATGTTCAGGAAAAAGTCTATATATGAACAGAAATGTATATTCACTTTTGACATTTCAAAGTAAAAATTTATTTATTTATTTATTTTCTTTTTTTGTGAATTGCACCTCTGTTATTATATATTATTAACAAAGCACACAATGCTGTGAAAAACAGTCGACTGACTGTAAAGGCTGTTTCACACTGAGCGCAATGTGAAAAAGTGAGGCGAATCGCTGACAAACATTGCTTTCACACCGAGCGCAAAACGATTGATCGCCTTCTGCTAATTCACACTTGCACACTAGGTGGCGCCGACCAACAATGCATTTTTCCTCAGATATGTATCTCATATATGGATTTGACATCGTCTACTGCTCAATATACAGCATTAAATTAATATAGCTAAATAAAGTTTGGTTCTACGCCAGCAACACAAACGATCTATAATGCTTTACAAGAAAACATCTTAAAATATAAATAAAAGTACAATTAGCATCAAACCACATTTGAAAATGTATGCGATTATGTTATTGAAAATGTATGTGATTAGGTTATTAATGTTTTTGCTTAAAACCCACCTTAAACCATCATCGAGTGCTTGTAATAACTTCCAATTGTGATCTATAGTTGATTTTGATTCTATAATAGGCAGACATGCACTCTTTGCAGGGCTCGCAAAATTGCTAGCCCGACGTCCCAGGGCTATTGTGTTTTCCAGTCGGGCTAGCCAAAATGTACCACTGCCCTGCATCGACGGGCTACCTTAAATACAGGGCTCCCACTGGTCCTTAAAAACTCTTCAATTTAGTTGTGTCAAACTTAAGGCCATAAAAAGTTTTAAATACGTTAAATGATATAAGAAATGTCTTAACTATAATTTCAAAAGGTCTTACAGTTGGGGACGGAAAGACAAGAATGGCGATACAGCTGGATTAAACTTCAAAAGGCAATGATGCAATTAAATAAACGCTGCACGTTTCAAGTTAAAACGTGGCGCAGATGTCTTTATGTGAATGTATGTGAAGGGAACCGACTGTCCTCAGAAATGTGTCGTTGGCATTTTTATTTCATCTTACCTATAATGCCTGATAAAGCAGCGTTTATGAGCGCGGACGGCGCTGCTTTGTGTACAGCCGCTAACAGAGAATTTCCCTGAGCGAAACCGTTATGTTAAGCCGCTCCTAAAGCGCCACCTCAGTAATGGAAGTAATGGATATAACTGATACGACACATTCCCTGCTTTTAATATCTGAAGAATGAATGCAACAGGACACAGCTGATCACTTAGAAAGACCTGTGAGGCAACTGTTCCAATACTTATGCTCACATCAGATAGGGGGGTGAAACTCTAAAAGTGCTGATCTTCTTAGCTGGTAAAACATCTGTGTGTTGAATCACCCAATAATAAAATGTGTCATTCTGTAGTTTTGTCTCATATTCATCTTTTAATCATATTTGTAAATGTCTTGACTCCACAGCCAACAGAGAAATTTTGTCTTTACTGTTCCAATACTTTTGGAGGGCACTGTATATTGTCATAATCATATCTATTTGCTTTCATATTTCATGTGTAGAAAAATGTTTCACTCGATTTTTTTTAATATGGAAGATCTAACGTTAGAGAGTAAACGTGCTCTGACTCATAACATTTGCGCACGTGGGAGAAAACAGACACTCCAGATCACATAATTCAGTGGAGAATTAATAGAAATTATATTAAGAACATGCGAGAATAAATCTGTTCTCAGATAACCAAAGATAACAAGAACTCGGCATCCACTCTCTTCTCTCTCGGAATATTCTTCTTCTGTGTTTGTTTACACTGGTTTTCGAAACAGCACCACCACTCTTGCCTTTTTGTGCAACAGCAGCTGCTCCAGGCACGTGATCTTAGCTCAAATCTGATTGGACGGCCCGTTTCTTTGTGGAGCGTCAGGGAAAATAATCGACACACAGGACGAAAAAAAAATCCTCGCTTTTTCGCGCCGCGAATGATCGTGCCTGGTGTGAATAGCTCCATAGGGATCTATTTTTTCAATTCAAAAGCATCATCGCGCCGAATTTTCGCGTTCAATGTGAAAAGCCCTTAACTGTCATTGCAGAAACATGAAGGATATTTATGCCTGATTCTATGCATATGTGACAGTGATGATATTTCTTTCTTACAGAGAGCGAGTCGAACCCACGATCAGAACTGAAACCTGAATCACACTCACAGACCAAGAGCAGAACTGCTGACGGTGAGTGAACATCTATCCAGGGCCATCGCTAGGAATTCTGGGCCCTGTGCACTGAATTTGCTATGGGGTCCCTTCAAAATCACGTTCAGTGTATATACTGATAGATATTACTGAATTCACGACAAATGCCACAAAATTAATAATGCATTTTTGTCACATAGAAAAGCACTTGACAGTAAAGCATTGATTTTGAGACTGCTGGAAAGTTACTGCTAATAATTTGTCATCATTTCCTCACCCTCATTTTGTTACAAACGACTTTCTTCTGTTGAACACAAAAGAAGATTTTGTAGAATCTTACCAAACCATTTTGGTTACCCTTGATTTCAACTGTATACTATAGACAAATATTTCTTGAATTTCTCAAATGTTCCACAGAAGAAAGAAATTCATAGAGGTTTGGAATGACACGATGTTGAGTAAATGATGACAATTTTCATTTTTGGGTGAATCTCCTTTTAAGAACTTTATTAGGCTATTTGTAAATAATAAACACCTAATTTATATAAGATACTGATATTTATCTTTAATCAGGCCCTTATTGAAGTAACATTTTACTTCAATTAAAATTCATTAGAACCTAACATCTAAAAAGAAGTTCTTCTTTGGAATCCAGAGTTTAGCTGTTTATAGTATTAGTAGGATGGTTGTGACAAGAAGTAAAACCATGGTCCTCATTACCATGGTTATATGGTTTTTAAAATAAATCATAAGTAAAACTAAACTATAAAATTTGTAGTTAAAAAAAAAACTAAACATGAAGAAACTATAAAAGACCTTCTATAAAAAATTTAAATATTCCATAATATGTAATAACCATAACATTAATAATAATAATAAATACATTTCTGCCAACACATAGGCTATTTGTACAGTGTTAATAACTTCAAGTTAAATTACTATGGTGCTGAATTGACAAGCCTATTGGCGTTTTCTAATATGCTTCATTGTCGTGGCTGTTTTCAGCTAGCATCACTAGAACCTTTAATGTTCTCTATATCACACGACTGTATAACAATTCTGTGTCACATCTGAATGGATCGAGCGAGTTGCACTGTTTATCACTTATAAATCGTGGCAGAAGCACGGCGCACGTTCGTCAGTTCTGTGCGGGAGACTGATCCCGCTCTTTGACGCGCGGCTGGCGGATGCATCAGGTCGCGCTGCTTTACACTTTTGGAGTATTTGCTTTATGCGGTTTCGCATGCGCTGTAATTTATAAACAGCGCATAGTATCGGGGAGGTCTCCCTCATTTTGGCGATCGGCCCACTAATTGAATGGAATGTCCCGGTCCTCCCGATGGCCAGTAGACGATCGTGGGCCCCCCAGACCTCTGTGCCCTATGCAATCTGTCATCCCTTTCCCCCCACTAGCTACGCCGCTGCATCCATCTATCTATCTATCTATTTATCTATCTATCTATCTGTCTATCTGTCTGTCTGTCTGTATCTATCCATCACTCAAACGTTTAGTGTCAGTATGAATTTATAGAATAAAATACAGTAAAAACAGTAAAAATGTGAAAACCTGTTACAATATAAAATAACTGTTTTCTATTTGAATATATTTTAAAATGTAATTTATTCCTGTGATTAAAGCTGAATTTTCAGCATCATTACTCCAGTCTTCAGTGTCACATGGTCCTTCAGAAATCATTCTAATATGCTAATTTTCTGCTTAAGAACATTTATTCATCTTATTTTTTTCAGGATTCTCTGATAAATAAAAAGTTCAAAAGAACAGCATTTCTTTGAAATTGAAATCTTTTGTAAAATTAGAAATGAACATTCTGTCACTTAGGATCAATTTAATGTGTTCTTGATGAATAAAAGTTCTAACTTCTTTCAAAAAAATGGAATGGAATGGTTACAACTGACCAATAATTAAAAATCCGTGCAATAAATATTATTAGTTATCATAAATATTATAGCACATATATAGAAAATAAACAGACAGTAATAAGCCAGATTCCAAATTCACAAGTAGATGATAGCTGGACCTTTGACCCTGTGACCCCTGTGCCCTCACAGTCTCTCTCCTGTGTTTCATACGGCTGCATAATTCTTCAACTCTTGTGGTTTCTGTCCTGGTTGCCACAGCAACAGTGCGTCTGACAGTAATTGGGCCACTCTGCTAGAGAGGTGAGGGAGGTGAGCTTTAACCCCCAGGGGTCAGAGTTCACAGTCCCACCTGAAGTGGCTCTGCGTCGCTGTGATTAGACACTTGACCCGCATTCCTCAGAGAGAGGGAGAATAAGTGGGATTTGAATTAAAACGAGGCTGTCCGAGTCGTCTGACCCCCTCGTGTCCAGCGGGCAGCCGTAGCATCTGACAGCCTGCGCGTCATGCAGCGTTTGAGCCGCAACGGATGAATCTGCACTGGCACGCTGAGCCGAGGAGCTGGAGTGGCCTCTGGCGCTTCATCTAATTAAGCCGCAGGGAGGCAAACGGCTGGAGTCAGTGAGCGAACGGACCTTGAGTTTTCTGCCCATCCTGATGGCTCTAACAGCATTTCATTCATTACTGAAGAGGCTTCACATTGAGAGTGTGCGGTGACTGAATGATGCCTGACATAGGAAATAATAGTCAGAAAAATCTCATTTTTTATGTGTGTGTCAAGAGTTTATTTTTATAAGTTTGAATACGTTTTTTTTGTTGAGTGTCATTTGATCCATCAGGCTTTTGTGGCTTATAGAGTCTGATATAGTGAGAATATGGAGAAAAAACAGTTCGATGTTTTATTCAGAGGCCCAAACTGAGCACAAATATGCAATTTAGTGCAGATGCTGATATTTATATGGACAAAAAGTATGAAGTTCTGATTGTAGTGCTGTCAACCGCTTAATCGCGATTAATCGCATCCAAAATAAATGTGTGGTTTACATATATGTTTGTGTAATGTATGTGTGTGTGTATATATATATATATATATATATACATATATATATATATATATACATATATATATATATATATATATATATATATATATATATATATGTATATATATATATATATATGTATATATATATATATATATATATATATATATATATGTATATATATACACATACAGTTGGGCAAAAAAGTATTTTAGTCAGCCACCAATTGTGCAAGTTCTCCCACTTAAAAAGATGAGAGAGGCCTGTAATTTTCATCATAGGTATACCTCAACTATGAGAGACAAAATGAGAAAAAAAAAAAAAAATCCAGAAAATCACATTGTAGGATTTTTAAAGAATTTATTTGCAAATTATGGTGGAAAATAAGTATTTGGTCAATAACAAAATTTCATCTCAATACTTTGTTATATACCCTTTGTTGGCAATGACAGAGGTCAAACGTTTTCTGTAAGTCTTCACAAGGTTTTCACACACTGTTACTGGTATTTTGGCCTCTAGAGCAGTAATGTTTTGGGGCTGTCGCTGGGCAACACGGACTTTCAGCTCCCTCCAAAGATTTTCGATGGGGTTGAGATCTGGAGACTGGCTAGGCCACTCCAGGACCTTGAAATGGTTCTTACGAAGCCACTCCTTCGTTGCCCGGGCGGTGTGTTTGGGATCATTGTCATGCTGAAAGACCCAGCCACGTTTCATCTTCAATGCCCTTCCTGATGGAAGGAGGTTTTCACTCAAAATCTCATGATACATGGCCCCATTCATTCTTTCATTTACACGGATCAGTCGTCCTGGTCCCTTTGCAGAAAAACAGCCCCAAAGCATGATGTTTCCACCCCCATCCTTCACAGTAGGTATGGTGTTCTTTGGATGCAAAATTCTCAGCATTCTTTCTCCTCCAAACACGACAAGTTGAGTTTTTACCAAAAAGTTCTATTTTGGTTTCATCTGACCATATGACATTCTCCCAATCCTCTTCTGGATCATCCAAATGCTCTCTAGCAAACTTCAGTCGGGCCCGGACATGTACTGGCTTAAGCAGGGGACACATCTGGCACTGCAGGATTTGAGTCCCTGGCGGCGCAGTGTGTTACTGATGGTAGCCTTTGTTACTTTGGTCCCAGCTCTCTGCAGGTCATTCACTAGGTCCCCCCGTGTGGTTCTGGGATTTTTGCTCACAGTTCTTGTGATCATTTTGACCCCACGGGGTGAGATCTTGCGTGGAGCCCCAGATCGAGGGAGATTATCAGTGGTCTTGTATGTCTTCCATTTTCTAATAATTGCTCCCACAGTTGATTTCTTCACACCAAGCTGCTTACCTATTGCAGATTCAGTCTTCCCAGCCTGGTGCAGGTCTACAATTTTGTTTCTGGTGTCCTTTGACAGCTCTTTGGTCTTGGCCATGGTGGAGTTTGGAGTTGGACTGTTTGAGGTTGTGTACAGGTGTCTTTTATACTGATAACGAGTTCAAACAGATGCCATTAATACAGGTAACGAGTGGAGGACAGAGGAGCCTCTTAAAGAAGAAGTTACAGGTCTGTGAGAACCAGAAATCTTGCTTGTTTGTAGGTGACCAAATACTTATTTTACCGAGGAATTTACCAATTAATTCTTTAAAAATCCTACAATGTGATTTTCTGGATATTTTTTTTTTTCTCATTTTGTCTCTCATAGTTGAGGTATACCTATGATGAAAATTACAGGCCTCTCTCATCTTTTTAAGTGGGAGAACTTGCACAATTGGTGGCAGACTAAATACTTTTTTGCCCCACTGTGTGTATATATATATATATATATATATATATATATATATATACACACACACACACACATATATAAATTTAAGAAAAATATGTTATGTTTATATATTAAATATATTTATATATAGTATAAATTATATGAATATAAATTAATACATGTAAATACATGTAAATATTTTCAAAATATGTACTGTATATGTGTGTATTATTTATATATATATATATATATATATATATATATATATATATGGCAACACTTTATTTTAGGGTCTCTTAACTAGTTGTTTATTAGCATGCATATTACTAGAATATTAGCCATTTCTTAGTAGTAATTAAGCACATATTAATGCCTTATTCTACGTGACCTTATTCTACATCCCTAATCCTACCCAATACGTAAACCTAACAACTATCTTACTAACTGTTAATAAGCAGCAAATTAGGAATTTATTGAGGGAAAAGTCGTAGTTAATAGTGAATAAGTGTTCCCTATTCTAAAGTGTTACCGTATATATATATATATATATATATATATATATATATATATATATATATATACAGGTGCATCTCAATAAATTAGAATGTCGTGGAAAAGTTCATTTATTTCAGTAATTCAACTCAAATTGTGAAACTCGTGTATTAAATAAATCCAGTGCACACAGACTGAAGTAGTTTAAGTCTTTGGTTCTTTTAATTGTGATGATTTTGGCTCACATTTAACAAAAACCCACCAATTCACTATCTCAACAAATTTGAATACGGTGACATGCCAGTCAGCTAATCAACTCAAAACAACTTCAAAATGGTCTCTCAGTTTGGTTCACTAGGCTACACAATCATGGGGAAGACTGCTGATCTGACAGTTGTCCAGAAGACAATCATTGACACCCTTCACAAGGAGGGTAAGCCACAAACATTCATTGCCAAAGAAGCTGGCTGTTCACAGATTGCTGTATCCAAGCATGTTAACAGAAAGTTGAGTGGAAGGAAAAAGTGCGGAAGAAAAAGATGCACAAACCAACCGAGAGAACCGCAGCCTTATGAGGATTGTCAAGCAAAATTGATTCAAGAATTTGGGTGAACTTCACAAGGAATGGACTGAGGCTGGGGTCAAGGCATCAAGAGCCACCACACAGACGTGTCAAGGAATTTGGCTACAGTTGTCGTATTCCTCTTGTTAAGCCACTCCTGAACCACAGACAACGTCAGAGGCGTCTTACCTGGGCTAAGGAGAAGAAGAACTGGACTGTTGCCCAGTGGTCCAAAGTCCTCTTTTCAGATGAGAGCAAGTTTTGTATTTCATTTGGAAACCAAGATCCTAGAGTCTGGAGGAAGGGTGGAGAAGCTCATAGCCCAAGTTGCTTGAAGTCCAGTGTTAAGTTTCCACAGTCTGTGATAATTTGGGGTGCAGTGTCATCTGCTGGTGTTGGTCCATTGTGTTTTTTGAAAACCAAAGTCACTGCACCTGTTTACCAAGAAATTTTGGAGCACTTCATGCTTTCTTCTGCTGACCAGCTTTTTAAAGATGCTGATTTCATTTTCCAGCAGGATTTGGCACCTGCCCACACTGCCAAAAGCACCAAAAGTTGGTTAAATGACCATGGTGTTGGTGTGCTTGACTGGCCAGCAAATTCACCAGACCTGAACCCCATAGAGAATCTATGGGGTATTGTCAAGAGGAAAATGAGAAACGAGTCCAAAAAATGCAGATGAGCTGAAGGCCACTGTCAAAGAAACCTGGGCTTCCATACCACCTCAGCAGTGCCACAAACTGATCACCTCCATGCCACGCCGAATTGAGGCAGTAATTAAAGCAAAAGGAGCCCCTACCAAGTATTGAGTACATATACAGTAAATGAACATACTTTCCAGAAGGCCAACAATTCACTAAAAAAGTTTTTTTTTTTTGTTTTTTTTAATTGGTCTTATGAAGTATTCTAATTTGTTGAGATAGTGAATTGGTGGGTTTTTGTTAAATGTGAGCCAAAATCATCACAATTAAAAGAACCAAAGACTTAAACTACTTCAGTCTGTGTGCATTGAATTTATTTAATACACGAGTTTCACAATTTGAGTTGAATTAATGAAATAAATGAACTTTTCCATGACATTCTAATTTATTGCTTTTGTATATATATATATATATATATATATATATATATATATATATATATATATATATATATATATATATGTGTGGTTTTTTTTTTTTTTTTAGATGCGATTAATCGGAATTAAGCATTTGACAGCACTATCTGATTGTAATGTAAATATATGTAAACAGCAAAAAGACACATTAAGCATGAGCTGAAGGTGGACGTTTGTACAATTATACTAACAGACATTTTACTTGTTATAAAACTCTAAACTATCAATCAGACGACAGAAGGCATGTGGTAGATTGTGTGCAACAGTTTTCTCAGCAGTTTTTATCATGATGATCATTTAGGCCTTAGACATTCATGTTCAGTTCTTTATTTAAAATCAACATGAAATGTTGTTCACGACCCATTCTACTTCTATAATGTGACTTATGTCCTATTAAAATGTAAAATGTTTGGCATCTGATTTTGTCCACAAGGAATTGATTGTGTGGTGAAAAATGTGTCTCCATTTCACAGGTAGTTGGTGATGTCAGCTGAAAAGGAAAGTCATTATTATATTGATGAAATATTAAAACATTTCCTCTGGAATAACATGCACCATAGAATCTGCCACAGTAAGATCAGGATCATGTATTACTGTAGGTCAATTTTGATTTCACATTGACTTTAACAGTCAAGACTTGCTCTGCTAGTTCACATACTGTATACACAATTCTGTCTCATTTGCAGTTTTCACACTTTGATTGCTTGATTCAAACAAGTTTGCTGTAGCAAAGACTAAGTGCTTTACTTTTGATTTTATTGTCACAATGGTTTTACCACCAAAAACAAAAAAGCTCAAATGGCAAGAGAAAGCAATGAAAAATGCATTATCGTCTCATAGATGAATCGCATGTCATGCAAACCGAATCCAACAGCTTTCACAACAACCGAACAGACTCTGGTCTAGTGTGAAGGGTCTGACCTGAGGAAGAGGAAGCTGAGGTGAGAGAGTGTTTGTTTTTAGAGCAAAAATGAGACAAATCGTAATGCCGTGGGCCAAAGAGCTTTCATCTGCGCTCCTCTGCAAATGAACGGCACCAGCTGAGCCAACATGAACGCGAGCTGTTTTTCCAGCATTTTAGGGAGTACTTCGTCATGTCTGAGCCAAAATGGCTGCCGGGCGGCGATGAAAGCCAGCTGGGATGTACAGCTGCGATTGGGCCAATATGGCTGCAGGACAGGTATCAAAGTCTTCGGGGACGGACGGTGCATTTTCAGCCAGGATGGCTTGCGGCTGCAGATATGTCCTTTGTCAGTGAAACGCTGGAAAGGAAACTGTGCTGTGGACGCCAACTCGCCTCCGTCACCGCCCCAATTAGAGCTGACGTGCCGAGAGGAGAGAACAACGGATGAAAGAGACGAGTGTTTTTTTTACCGCAGTAATTCCCACCACAATTCATCACAAAGACAAGATCCCCTTTCCTCCTCTTGTGAAGAAGGAGAGAGTGAAAACAGACGCTCTGAGCGGAGCTGCAGTGGCCCTAATATGTAGTTTTTGCTGAGACCGTCGCTGTGTGAAACTGCCCTCTAACAGCAGAGAGACTCGCCCTCACAGCCACAACAACAACAAAGCAGTAATGATACATCAAACAAAACCAAACAACTTGCATTTATTTGCCATCTAAGGCAACAATGTTACATAATTAGTAGTGTTTTTTTTTCTTAGGAGTAACACAGTAATGTAACATTCCCCCAAAACGCTGAAAACACTACACAATTAATATTCATGAGTCAGTTTTATTTACATTGTTGCTATTCCTTTATATAATAGATACCTTGCGTATATAAATACATACACATTTATTAATTCATATGTATATATTATTAATTAGCTTATGAATTTAACATAACATTAGATTTTTAGTTACTATTTATGTAAGTTACATAATTACGACTATAGAGGGTGACAAATTACTGTGACTGTAGTTGAGATTCATTCAACTGATTTGTTCAAAAACATTGATTCATTCAGGAACAAAAAAATAAGTGAGTGCATCATTGAAGCATTCATTCATCCGATTCTTTCAAAAGCATCCATCAAATACACTAATCAAAACAAATACACTAGTCAAAAGTTTCTGAACAGATTTTTTGAAAGAATTATCTTCTGCTCACCAGTAGTGTAGTGTAAGTCACTGAATTGTTCACTCAACTGATTTGTGTAAATCATTTACCGAACTGATTCTTTCAAAAACATTAATTCATTCAAAAACAAAACAAGTGATTCACTGAATCATTCATGCAACCAAATCTAGGGATAGGTATCGTTTACATTTTATTGATAACGATACCGATATCGATACTGCTTATTGATACCGGTACTTATCGATACTGTTATCGATACTATTTGGTGCAAAAAGATATGATGTGAAAAGTTGTTGAAAATTTCAAGTTATTTTATTGCTGCTGAACTTTAGCAACTGTATTAAAGTTCTTCAGTCAGGAGCAGGGAGTTATTTTTCTCTTTGTGTTTTATTTTATTAACATTAAAGGAATAGTTCACCCATAAATGAAAATTGTCATCATTTACTCACTCTTTTCTTTCTTCTGTTAAACATCAAAATTATTTTGAAGAAAGTATGAATTTTTTTTCTTGTGCTGAACACAAAAGAAGATATTTTAAAGAATGTGGGTAGCCAAACAGTTGCTGGTCCCCAGTGACTTCTATGTTTTTTTCCTACTATCAAAGTCAGTGGGGACCAGCAACTGTTTGGTTACCCACATTCTTCAAAATATCTTCTTTTGTGTTCAGCACAAGAAAAAAAAAATAATACAGGTTTGGTACAACATGACAGTGAGTAAATAATGACAGAATTTTAATTTTTGGGTGAACTATCCGTTTAATGAAAATCGGCAGCATGTTTAGTTCACGCATCTGTTTCTCTCTGTTTACTTTCACTTTAGACATAACGAACTGGGTTTATATGTAAACCTTGTGTGTTTTTGACAGTATTACCGCAATCAGACGATAACTAAGTAATCATGTGCTGTTTGACCGGCCTTTTAGTGTAGGCACGTTTCAGGTGTAAGCGCTCTGAATAAGCGCATGTCAGAACAGCACGCAAATTAATTGTTTAACTGGCAAGGCTTTAAACTAAAGCACATGCAAATAATGTACTTTTGTGATTGCGAATAAGTGCAGTGTCTCGTGAGTGTAACTCTACTGCTGAATCAACATTTGATGTGAATATGTCACGCGAGTTGCAGTTGGAGCTGGTGCCGGGAGAAATAGTAAATACAGCGCATTGCTTGAGGTAGATGTTGTTTTGAAAGTAAATGTTTCATTATATTACTGGTGTTGCCTCCTTTGTTCACTATTACACTAACGTTACCGCATATATTGCATCTGACGCTGGTGTGGCTTAGTTTTGTAATGTGAGCCCACACTTTCGAACGTTTCACTTTTGCCGCCACTGATTGCACACAAACACACACACACACCGCATATGCTCATGGATATCACACATATGTCGAGCAAACGACGGCCACATAAATCAGTGAAGGAAAATGACAAGCAGCAGCTTCTAATTTATCATTAACATTGAAGTATACGGAGATAAAACAACGCTAGTATCGATAACAGTATCGTTTGTCCTGAAGCTTACCGGTAGTCCGGTATTGACCCAATTACGTACCGGTCCAAAAAAATACCGGTTCTCGGTACCCATCCCTAAACAAATCGTTCAAACACAATTAGAATTGATGAACCGATTCGCTCAAAAACAGTGATTCATTGAGAATGCCATTCTGTTCTTCGGTTAGTGCTGTTGTGGATTTGTTTGGAACTACTACCGCTGGTGGAGTGAAAATACACAAAGTAACTGGTAATATTGTGTCAAAAATCTAAGTTACTCAGTTTAACTTCATCTTTATTGAATTGTTCAGCAATATCACACTCGCAATGCTGCTTGTTGACCTGCATGTCAACACGACTGTCTAATATGTGTGCTCTCTTGTTTTCTTGCATGCAGTTCAAATGATCGTGCTGTTGTGTTTGTGGTTTGAGAGAGTGAGGGATGACGGGAGTGTGACAGGGCAGATAATCAGGAAGAGCTAATCCGCTTCTCTCGGGCAGTTGAGGGCATTCTGGATTCTTCTGTGGTGTTTGGAGTCTCTTGTGTGTGGCGCTGTCAGGAACACACACACACACTGTCCTCCACTAACCTCCTCTCCTCTCTGCCTCTTTTCTCCTCTGCATCGCTCTCTTGCTCATCCTGTCTGAGTTTCTAAATGCCCTCGGTGCACTGTGACTGTGCTTCACACACACTACATTGGAATGTACTAAAATAAACTGTTTTGTTTGTTTTATATGAAACTAATGGTAACATATACCTGATAACTGCATATAATGATATAACTGCATATAATGATAACCATTTAAGAGTCGTTGATAAATTTAAATGCATATTATAAGAAAATTATGTTTTTTTTGACCTTGCATGCATGTAAACCTGTTGTTGGGGATTCCCAAAACCAAATTATGAACCTTTCAAAGAAAAGAAGTCTACCAAACCATGTTACTGGCCCAATTAAATATTTTAAATAGTAGTAGCATACATTTTTTGTTTTACCTAATTTAAAAATGTATATTGGTAAATGTATATTGCTAAAGCATCCTTACTGAATAGTTTATTCCCTGTTGTCCCAAAAGAAAAGGAAAAAATTATTAAATGATGATACACTAAACACTGCCATATTTTAATACTTCTAATGAAATATACAACAATATTGTGAAAAATTATAAATACATTGAAATTTTCTACACAGTATACCTTACAAAATCCAGCATTTTAATTCTCATAAGATACACAAAGCTGATGAATTGCACCTTATACATTAATACGTTCACAAACATGCCAAAAAAAATAATAATTTAATTAATAATGGTAATAATTTATCTGAGGTTACTTCAACCAGTGTTTAGGTTAATGTCACTGAATATTACCATTCTCACATAAGGTACTCTGAGCTCATGAAACTGCATCTTAACTATTTAAACATTAAACATCAAATACATTCACATATTAAAAATGTCAAAAACACCATCACATTTAAGTAATGGGGAGGTTACTTCACCCAGTGTTTAGAGTATTTTCACATGAACTCTACCATTCTCACAAGAGGTACTTTGAGCTCATGAAACTGAATCTTACACTTCAAATGTTTGCCAAAAAAAAAAAAAAAAACAGATCAAAGATTTGCCAAAAAGTACCAAAATAGGTAGTTTGAGGTTAAAATTCTGTCATTAATTACCCTCATGTCGTTCCACATCAATAAGACTGTTGTTTCATCAAAAATTTCATCATCGGATTTCATCAAAAATATCTTTAATTTGTTTTCTGAAGATGAACAAAGCTCTTACGGGTTTGGAACGACATGAGGGTAAGTAATTAATGACAGAATTTTCATATTTGGGTAAACTGTCCCTTTAAGTCCTTCTTGTACTCCAGGATGAGTGCACACAATAATCCAAAAAAGTACAATAAATGCATTTACAAAGTCTCCTAAATTGTCAAGCACCACCTCCTCTTCCAGGACAACGGAGACATTCAGCACACTTGACAGGGCCCTTGAAGTGCAACTGCTGCTGCTTACTATTTCAAGAATTACCATTTTCATTACAGTTGTGTGGTTCTCCAATGGCTCTGTACTCTGTTAAAAAAAAAAAATATATATATATATAAAATAGCAATGTCAATACTAAGTCTACATTAGAATTAGCAGCCTACATTACACCGAGCCATGTCTCATGGTAACACTCAATAAAGCAACTCCTCACAAATTACATCTAAGAGCTAATAATATTTGACACTAATATGGCATAAACATATATCCAATAAGAACTACTGTTAAATACTCCCTGAGAAATTCATAGTTGTTCCTTTTCTACACAAATGTTGCCTCGTGAGCTCAGACCTAGCAATGGTGGGTTACACTAATGGGAACAAAAAAATTGTTATAGCAGAAACGTATTCCATGTGTCTCATACATTTCATATATTCATCATAAAGAGATAAAAATAATTTAGTTCAATGCAGAATATGAATGCATTTAACCTGCAGTTACACATGCATAAATAATGTTTTGATATTTTAAACATAAAACGTTGAATACTGATATTTACAATCATTTTAAAAATGAAAAGATACTTTAAATGTGAAATTAAAACCGCCAGCAGGTGGCAGCAAGTCACTGTTAATAAGTGAGTCATTGCGATTGAAACGAATCATTCAAACAGTTGATTCATTCAGGAACGAAACACAGCATGTTGCTCAGAGACGCAAAACAGGGCTGTGGCTGTGTTTGGAATGATTTTTGTTGGTGAAATAGAGCAAAAACAGGCAATACTGTGTCTAAAACGCAAGTCCCTTTAATATTAACTTCTTTTTTATTGAACTGTTGTAAAGACTGAATAATGCAGTGAAAAAACGCACTGTAAATGCACATGCGCACTAGTCTAATCATCACGTAACATTAATGTATTCGTGCACACTGTAAGCTATGCGTGTTTTGTTTGGTTTTTGCGCTATAAGTTACAGGATAACGTCAAATCCCACATCGTTAAAACAACAATTACAATATTATCACAGACGATATATACCGCACACCCCTACCGAGAGATCAGTGTGGGCTAAACTAGGTTATAAACACCAACATGACACAAGTAAAGGCGTGAATTCACTGTTATTCTTCAAAATACAATGTAATACGTGAAACATGACTTAATAAATACAAAACTCAGTATACTCACTCACCATAACTTTACTGATAGAAAATCTGTCTGTAACTGATGTTCTGTTGCCCTTCGGTATCGGCTCCACTCTCTCGCTCTCCCGCGCACAGGAATTTGAATTCACTAACCAACGGTTTCTTTCGGCGCATGCGTACACGCGTTTTTTGCTGCAAAGCTTGTTCGGCTAACACAGATTTTTCACTTCTGCTTGATAGATTGGCTGAGCACAATTTAATATCTTCGGTGAGTGTATTTTTTTAATATGCCTTCAGCTAAAATTACTACAATGCATTTTTTTGTTTGGGGATAATTATTGGGAAGCAATTTGTTGTCAATATTTGTTTGTCAGTTCCCACAATTTTTCAAAATGTAAATTTTTTACAGTGTATGTATTATTATGTACATATCTTCAAATGAGAACCCAACACAGTACCAACATTGTTTATTATAGGATGCTCATTTTGGTTCATTTTCCCAACCTGAAAACTACAGCTTGTTATCCAAACATTAACCATTAACTGATAAGATTACAATATTAAATTAGTAATAAAAATAGAATGGATCCATTAAAAATACAAACAAATATATTATTTTTCCACGAGTTTATTTTAACATGCAAACAGCAGCATACAGAACAACAGAGCAATAACAGAACCTTGAATCACATTGTCAAATTATCACGCACCTGCAGCACTTCTGAAAACAGAATAAAACAGAATAAAATAACTTAAATAAAAATAATAAAATAAATAGGACTACACTAATTATATTCACTTAATTAACATAATTAACAAAATAAGATGACAAAATGAAAACACATACTGAATCCTTCTATGCGCTTTGAAGAACTGGAATATTCTTGTTTTTTCTTTCTTTCTTTCATTCTTTCTTTCTTTCTTTCTTTTGTAGGGTATAATCCATTCAGAATTTGAATAAATTCGCTCACGGATTCACTCTCTCATAACCACTTATCCAATATTGCCACTTGCCACTGTGATGCGTTTATTACTTCAGTTAACTAAGTTTAGGTCTCTGCATTTTACGGTTATTTTAATACATTGCATAATATGACCATAAACTGCGCAGACCCCACCAAAATGCAAAATTACAAATATAACAGAGCGTAATAGCAGAATTGGCAATTTAGTAAATACATAAACAGCAAGAGTGAGATTTACCAGCCAAACATTGAGACAAATATTATATTAGTCTGCTGAATATGAGAAATACTCATCCATTTGACTGCATAAACATAGAAATGGGATTCAGTGCAATTAACAACAGAGCCAATAATTCACAGCACAAAGCACATAAACTGTGTTTATACTCATTGTGAGGCCGTTTTTAATGTCGCCTTTTTCTCTGTAATTTTGTTGATGGTTTTTGAGGACAAGGACGTCACAACCTGTCCATTCTGACATCTATCTGATCTAACTTTGTCCTACTGACAGATGAATTTGTCTAAAATACTGAAGAGTTTCATTGTTGGTTAGTTGGATTTATTATTTGTGATTAGCATTCCCTGCGATCTGCAATGAAAGATAACTTTTTTTGAATACAATATATCTCTGATTTTATAATGTTAAAAGATTCCTTTTTCTGTTCTTTTGAACTTTCTACACTGATAATAATCAGAAATGTTTCTTAAGCAGCAAATCAGTATATTAGAATGATTTCTGAAGGACACTGAAAATGCTGCTTTGATCACAGGAATAAATTACATTTTAAGATATATTCACATAGTAAATGTTTATTTTAAATTGTAATAATATTTCACAATTTTTACTGTATTTTTGATCAAAAAATGCAGACTTACCAATTTTAAACATCAAATGTTGTGATTGGCTGTGATTGTGCAGTTCACTTGCGCATCTCAACGTACTGCTGCATAATTAATGTGCCTCATGATGGTTTTTGTACAGGAATCATCCAGTAATGACGTATATTTGAAATATTTCTCACCTCTCACCACAATGTGTCCCTGTCTCTTTAAGACCACAGGAACCGCCTTGAATTCACTGACAGCTCATTTTAGCACCTCATCTGAGCATTAATTAATCAAACGTCTGCCCACGATTTTAATCTTTGTATTTTTCTCACCATTAAAAGCGACCCTTGGGGAGTATAGGGCGTCAGATGTGTGACCTGTGACCCGTTTAATTGAGCGTTTCTTTCATCATTGGGTGGCAGAACATTTTAATTAAGTGTTAAATTTTTTTCTTTGCTCTGTTATTTCTTTTTTGTGTTTAGCAGCCTGTTTGAATGTGATTGGATGTTTTCAGTATAATTCCGATCAATCGCTATGGTAACACATTTCCCACTCACTCATGCGTGTGTGTACTGTATGGAGTCACGTCTGTATAAGGACTGACCACACGGGATTTTAAAGACGAACTCGATGTTTCACCTCAAATGTCAGGATTTTACTTTTTCTCTCTCTCTCTTTTTTTTTTTTTTTTAGCTGGATTACAGTGTGCTTGACCTTGAGAAAAACCCAGTTCACTGAGCCAACATGATAAAGACGTTTAGCTGCAAACGAGAGTGAGAAAGAGGAACAAACTCACACAGACTTTCAATAAAGCAAAAGATGATTACAGTGTTATAGTGATCAAGGCCTATTTTTCATGGTAAAACTGTGGTAAAATCACTGTTACACACCAGGATTATAGTTAAATACTAAAACCATTAAAAATGTTATTGACATATATAAAATAACTATTATATTAAATTAGAATATAATTTTTTTTATATTTATTTAATATTTTTTTCAGATAGTTGCCAGAGTCAGTATTATTTTAGTGTCATTGAGATTCTGTTATTGTTTTTGTTTTGAATTTGATTTTATTTTTATATTTTCTTTCTTTTTTCCCCAAATTTTAGTAATCTCTCTCTGCGTGTCACTTTTAATAGTAGCTGTTTAAATATATTTTGTTTTAATACCTTTTCATTATTTTTATTTCAGTTTTATTTTTAGTTATTTTAGTACATCGAGTCTAACTAAATGTTAATTATGTTACTAATTATGTTAATACTTTATTTTATTTCAGTTAACATTTATCTTAAGTAACAAATACATTTTTATGGTTTTAAATTTATTTTAGTTCAGTTTATACAAATAAAATAAACAAAAACTGTATAGACAAAAAATAAATAAAATAAAAATGACAAAATCACACAAAATTACTAAAACTTTAACTAAAATGAAAAAAAATACAAAAGCTAATTCAATATATGTGTGTGTATGTATGTGTGTGTGTGTATATATATATATATATATATGTGTGTGTATATGTTGATGTATAGCAATATGATAAAATAGATCAATTTAATTCAGTAAATGCATTAATAATAATCAGAATACACATTGTTTTATGAAATTCAGCTGATTGCACATCAATTTCAAATGTCTAATTTTTCCCAGTTTCTTACACTTGTGTTCATGCAAAATGATGGTTCATGCAAAATGACGGGCCTAGAGAAAAATTGTTTATAAATTTTACGTGATGCTATATTACAAATTTTGAATTCAGTCTTTGTAAACTTGTTTTCTTTCAATTAGCACAGGTTTTCATGTCTTTTAGGTCTCATTAATCTGAGCTTAAACCTGTAAACATTGAGAAAATTATTTACAATTTTTTCACAAATAATGCTTTTTTGCTGTGCATACGCTTAGATCATTGAGAACCACCATTAATTAGTTCAAAAAATGAAATACAAAACCTGTGCTAATTAAAAGAAAACAAGACAGTTTTTTAAAGGCAGGTAATTTTTTGACTGGGAAGAAAGGGTTTTTAGCACAGCACAAGGGCTAAAACTTTAAAGTTTAACTGCAGTTACTCAACCTCTTGGCCTTTAAGTTTAGTACGTGTTTTGCGTTGCTTTGTGTATTTTTCTGTGCGTGCATTTCACAGCTTTTAGGAAGTGTAAATTGCCTCTTTGGTTTTCTCTTTGAAGCTCTTTCCTTAGGCCATTTCAAATCTCCTCTGCTTCTCCAAACATTATTTTAAAGCAGAAGGAACTCTTTACTACAGCAAACCCTTTAAATGCTTCTATTCTGAAACCGGCCAATAATCAGAGTGCAGCTCATGAATATTCAGTAGTTTTGGGAGATGCCGCTCTCCCATGGGGCACCGGCAGAGGTGTAAAGTACTTGAATAAATGTAACTAATTACTGTACTTAAGTGTCTTTTCAGGTACTTTGTAGTTGTACTGAGTATAAAAGATATTAGCAACTTTTACTCTCTACTTCAATACATTTTTGAATGAGTATCTGTACTCTTTACTCCACTACATTTGAAATGAGTGTTGCAGTTACACATTACATTTTGAATGGCACCTAGCTTTTCTGCAGCAGTTTATTTATGCTACAAAAGATGTGATATTGGCAACTACAGGGCACTGAAAGTACTATAACTTGTGCATTTTGCCCTTATTCACCCAAACTTGTCAACAAGGCTACTTTACGTGAATGTGAGTTTCTTAGCCAGTAGTTGTGAATCACAGGTGTTTTATAAAAGAGATGAGGACATGACTGCAGCTGGTAATGAGGCCGAAACCAGCACATCCAGTGCAAGAAGACTTTGACTTCTTCATTTTATTTAACATTATTTTATTTATCCGTTGCACTGAAGAGACCTTTTTGAAAGATATTGTTTTTTGTTTTTGTTTTTGCAATTTTGAGGTGTTCAGTTTTATTTTATTTTCAGAAAATAAGCGTGATTGCTCTCCTCACAAATCAGCTCTTTCTTGTTTTTGTTGTGTTTTCTGTGCCTTGTCTTGGACTTTTATGTCACTTTCTGTCTCCCATGGTGCTTGTAGTCAGTTTGCATCTTATCTTGTTCAGCTTGTTAGCCTCCTGTATACAGTATATACAGCCCTAGTGTTTCTTTAGTTATTTGTGAGTTGTTGAATGTAATGGTTGTCTGTTTGCCTGTCATTCTGTTCTTTGTTTTGGCTTTTTGTTTGTTCTAGCTTTTCCATGAAATATCTGCACACAGATCCTTGCCTCTGCATTTTTCCCCAGCTTCTCCACAACGTTACAGTTTTTGACTGGCATGTCTCTTTGACTTATGCATCTTTGAGCCTATATTTAGTATAAGTAAAATACTTAAGTACTGTTAAAATCAGGTACTCTAATACTTTTACTCAAGTTGTTTTGGAATTGGTGACTTGTAACTTGTAGTGGAGTAATTTTCACTGTAAGGCATCTGTACTTTTACTCAAGTATGGTTTTCAGGTACTCTTTACACCTCTGGGCACCGGAGCGAGAGGCGCGCACGTTCCTCCCATCGCTCGTGTCCTGAAGGGTGTTTTCAGTTAACTCTGAGCGCATTCATTAAAATCCCATCCCACCGAACCCCTGCGGCGCCAGAACTTCCCTAGCATTTATCATTTTAATACTTTAATTAAATGTGGAATTATACTTATGTTTCTTACACGAGGTTTTCACAGCTGTTAGCACTGAATAATCTTTCAATGTCGAATGCTGTCTTTTGGGCTTTTCTCACTGTAGAGCGACGGATGAACGGACTCGCTGTAAGACTCGTCTGAATTAGCGAGCTGAAGGTGTGTTCTTACCTGCTTAACATGCATTAGTTTTGCTCTGCTGGTGAACTTTTTTTTATTTCTACATAAATTAAAGCATTACATTCAAGCTAATTATTTCCACAGAGAGAGGTTTATGCTTTTCACAGAAGCACTGTTTTGTGTTTAGCTTGACTTCAGGGACTGAATCGTCTTGAAGTGAGCTAAATCTGACAAAACCTGACAAAACAGATGAATGATTCATAAAATGTTATTTTAGTATCACTGAGATGCTGTTACAGTTTTTAATATTATTTTTTTTTATTTTAAAATGTTTAATTTTCATTTTTATTTTAGTTTTAGTCATTTTTTTGTGTTTTTGTGATTTTAATTTTTTTTTTTTTTTTTTTTCCAGTTTTGGTTTTAGTTATTTTAGTACATTGACTTAAATGACATAAACAAAAATGAGAACTGTTGCCAAGGAAAACAGCTGTTGTTTTTTTATATTTTAATTTATTTCAGTTAACATTTATTATATTTCAAGTAACATAAATATCTTTGGATGTTTAAACAGTAAATCGATTATAATCGATAATGAAAATCATCGACAACGATTCTCATTATCGATTAGTCGGGTTTGCACGTCCAACTTCAGCCGGTCGCGTCAAATTACAGCACTGAATAACGCATTTCTGTGGCCAAAATGCATCTAAAAATAGTGGAGGAAACAGAATGAGATGCTGCGGGAGAGTTACGTGATCCAAGCTGCACAAAACATGACAATTCTTTATTTTAAGCTTTAAGTTAATGCATTAGCGTAATGGCTGTCCTGTCAGGTGCTTTGACAGATGCGTGTGCGTCCTCAGCGCAAAAACGTTCAGTTTACGGTCATATCCTTATCTGTAAATGTCACAAATTCACGCGAGCATTTCCATTTTTGCATAAAGTCCCATCCAGACAGTCTGTGTTAAGTTTAAATGACCGAATTACTGAATGAGCGCCGGCGCTGCGGGCGCGTGAACGCGCGTCAGAGAGGGAGACAATATTCAGCGCAAAAATATTCTTTGTGCAGAAATATCTGTTGTTGAACGTTAAATTAAGGTTTACAAGTCAACATGGAGTGCACGTATTTTATGAGAGTAGGAACTGTAAAGGAATAACTGCGTATAGTTGTCTGAATATAAATATAAACGTGACCGTGATCAAAGAGTTGGTTAACACTGAATTTGTTTTTATTCGTCTTTATTATCTTTATTATTATCTTAATTTTTGATGAAGAGATTTAAACTATAGGCCTATATACAGTGCTTAACAAATTTATTAAAACAAATGTATTTAAGGTTTATAACAAATAATGTAAGCTTTGTGCCACTTCTGCTCTAAACTAACAGTATTGGTGTTTACTAAAATCATTTTTTTGCAATCTGTATTGGTTAGTCCTCCAATATGCGTAAGCTCTTTAGTAACAGTGGGCTATTTCTAATGCTATAATATAATTATTTCTGTTATCTATGAAAGAATGAAAGATCTATGAAAGATTTTTTTCAGACACCCAATTACAGTCAAAAAGTAGCTAAACAATACCAGCAAGAATGCATGCTGTTATGAAAGGCAGGAGGCTATTTTTTTATGTGAATAAAAATGTAGTTGTTTCAATTTGTTATTTGCCCAATAAATGAAAATAACATTTTTAGATTTAAACAATTCTTTGACAGATTCCTAAAATATTTGTGTTTTCTCTTTATTATGACAGGTGGTCTAATAAATTAAGCACTGTATGTTTTTATAGCATTCAGTTGGTACGTTTGTTTGAAGGACATTGGGCAGAATGTGGAAGTGTTTTTGTCAATAAAATAAACGAAGAAAATTTAGCGGTTTTTAAATCCGATTAATCGATTAATCGGAAAAAATAACCGGCCAACTAATCGATTATCAAAATAATCGTTAGTTGCAGCCCTATTAAACAGTGCTATTTTAGTATTGAGATACTTACAGTTTTTATTTATAATTTGGATTTTTATTTTTATATGGTTTCATTTTACTTTTAAAGTTTTAGTAATTTTTTATATGTCCGTATAGTTGTATTTAATTATTTAAATGTAATTATTTATATTTATTTATTTATTTATTATTTATTTATTTATTAAACTAAATGAAAATGGAAAATGGAAATGCAACTAAAATTAAAACCTTACTTGTTTTATGTCAGTTAATGTAATTTTTTAAAGTAACAAAAGCATTTTTCTACTGTTTTAGCTAACTATTATAAACCCTGTTCAGAAAGTGAATAATGTTAATTTTTAAGGTTTCTTTAAGGATTTGGGCAGTTAGTCTGTAGTTACTATATTTAGTTTTACATAAAAATGATAGAAGTCTATGGTATGTCCTTATTTAATCTCTGTGTAAATGTGTGTGTGTCGACGACTCCTGCTGTGCTGTGATAGATGATTCTTCCTACATATAACCTCATTACACACACAAACACAGCCTTATCTACTCTCTCTATCTCTTCATATCCTCCTATCACAACACTATCCTTTATAATCTGCACGTTTAGCTCAGCTGACTGTGGCAATTCTAGCGTTTTTCTCTTGTCTTGACTTTTCTCTTGTAAATCGTGTGTGAGATCCGCCTGTCATCTCCATATGGACACGTCTGACCTCAGCGGCACACATGACTGACTGCAGTATGACCTGCAGGACACACTTCTGCTCCACTCTAGACTCTTCAGCTTGAGTCAGGTGATGTAGGAGGAGCTTTTAAAATGTTTGCAGAGATTTTAGATGTTTTCATATTGCAGGATGAGTTTGGGCAACATTACTAAATGAATTTTAAGACATTCTCTTACACATTATTATTCACATTATTATTTTTATTTTATTTTTTGTTTCAATGATGTTTTAGTATTGTTTATATATTATTATAGTATTTGTTCATATTTTGAGTTTTCATTGTTTATTTTTAAAAAGTATTTACATTTAATTTTATTTGAGTTTCAGTTTTAGTAAACTTATTTTATTTCAGTTTAATTTATTTTTAATTTAGTTTTCGTAATTTAAGTACTTCAGCTTATTTTATTTCAGTTAATTGCCAAAGCAACATTTATAATTTTTATTTAAATTCATTTAAAGTTTATTAAAATGTAATTGTTTTATTTCCTTTTTTTTTTTTTTTTTTTTTTTTTTTTCAATTTATGAAATGATTTTTAATAGATTTAGTTGTAATTTTAGTTGCATCTGGTTGAACTGGCAAACTTGTATTTCCAGCAGGACTGTGAGACTCATCCCCTTTCTAATGAAATCTTAAAATGACTTTGACATCTATTTCTGCAGGCAGTAACACACACTCGTAAGAGAGTGTTTTGGATGCTGTTGTGTAATTCAGTGTCTCTAGATGTGTTTTGCTCCAGTAGGGTCGTACATTATTAACGCTCAGTGTTTGAGTTAACCTCACATTGTGAACTTTAGCACTGTGGGTTATTCCCTCGTAACAGAAGCCCAAACTAATTACACATCGAATATTCACATGCACGTGCATATTCTCTTCTTGTATTCACCTGTCATTATATTTACTTTGATTGCTGATATTTCTTTAAAAAAAAACAATGCATTGATGAATCATTCATAATAAGACCAGGAACGTGTATTAAAGGAATAGTTCAAAAAAGAAAAAAAAAACCCTCACCCTCAGGCCATCCAAGGTGTACTGTAGATGAGTTTGTTTTTTCATATTTGGAGAAAGGTAGCATTGCATCTCTTGCTCATCAGTGGATCCTTTGTAGTGAATGGGTGCCTTCAGAATGGGAGTCCAAACAGCTGATAAAACATCACAGTAATCCACAATTAAACATGCTGTGAAGCCAAAAGCTTTGTGTTTGTAAGAAACAAATCCATCAAGGCATTTTTAATCGATGCCTTCGAGTCCATAATCCATAATAATGAAAAAGTCATACTGTCCGAATCAGGAGAGAAATATGCACAGATCAATCACCGTTTACAAGCCAAAACAAACAGCTCTAAACAAATGTGTGGGTTGATTTTGATGTGAGAGGAACACAGGGGATCGACATTTTTTACTGGAAAAAGCATTATTATGGATTATAGACTATTTTAGCCAGAAGCACCGTTTTGAAGATAAAAATGTCTTAATTATGCATTTGTTTCTTACAATCACACAGCTTTTGGCTTCACAAGATGTTAATTGATTGACTGGAGTGGTGTTGATTACCTGTGGATTACTGTGATGTTTTTATCAGCTGTTTGGACTCTCATTCTGACGGCACCCATTCACTGCAGATGATCCATTGCTGAGCAAATGATGTAATGTTACATTTCTTCAAATCTGATGAAGACTAACATACATCTTAGATGGCTTGAGGGTGAGTACATTTTCAGCAATGTTTCATTTTGGGGTGAACTATTCCTTTAAGACAGCATTCAACAGAGTTCATTTTAATCTCATGTTGCCTCCTGTCTCCCTAGTGTGCATTTGAATGAGTTGATTGACACTTGATGCCAAAGTGTGCAGATGGCACAGATGGCATTTGGTAGGCAGGTGCCCCAATGCAGAGGGCATTGACAGGACATGTGTGTGTATGGCTCTGTCAAGGTTATATATGTACATTTTCTCTATGCAAACAGGATCACAGCATAATAATCACACAGATTATGAGTGTGTGAGTGTGTTCGTTCAGAAAATGAAAGTCTCATTCATCAAAATGTTTTTTGTTTATCTGGTGACATTCAGAATTCGGCTGTGAGCTGATTGGCCATTAGGCAGCACAGACTCGTTGTGATTGGATAATAACAGGTACGAATGCTGAATCCAGATTGTCTAATTTAGTCTCATTCAACCTTCAGTACTAATTACAGTATTTAAAACAGAGACAGAATAGGGAAGCGTTCATTTTAAGATGACTCCTGTGATATGATTATGGAAATGAGATTTACCTAAATCATTCAAACTTTTGCAAAGAGAACACACAGGTTAATGAGATGTGTGGTTGTGTTCAGAATAGCATACTGGCATACTACATTTATTATTTCAATGTTCAGTGCAATGTTTGGGATGTATTTTGTTCACAATATGCAAACTTTTCATATTTCTTCTGCGCCTATCACCTGAGCCGTAAATGCCATGTGACTAATTACTCTGGAGTCAGAGGAAAATAATGATTGCTAAATTTGAAATGGCATACTAGCATCCTATTCGTACTGTTTCTGATTTAAAAACATATAAAGATAATGCATAAATATAATGGTTAATATCATAGTATGCTATTCCAGATTCATGCAAACTTATTTATGTCAGCTAGTTGCCAAGGCAGCATTTCTCATTTGTTTAAAGTAAAAAATAACAAAAACTAAATAAACTAAAACTTAATAAAACTATTATAGATAAGTAAAGTAAAATTAAAACATGACAAAAACAACAACATTACTACAAAAACTTTTTTTTTTTTTAAAAAGAGATAAAAATTTGCAATTACCTTAATTTTATTTTGTGGCAGAAAGAAAAATAAAACAAACAAACAAACAAACAAAAAGATTTGCAAGATATAAACTCAGAATTGTGAGATAAAATGTCACAGTTACCTTTTTTGAATTCTGTGGTGGAAAAAGAAAATATAAAAATAAAATCAAATTCAAAATATATTAAAAAAAAAAACAACAGTTAGCATTTTAATGATACTAAAATAACACTGGATTGAAACATTTATTGTGGAAAAATACCTAATATTTGACTTATTCAAAGCAGTAGTCAGTATGCAGTGTAAGTAGGCAGAGAAAGCTAGTATTTAGTATCTGAACGAAGCCCTCGTGTTGTACAGTTATTGATCGACGCAGCAGATGAGACGCCCACGTTCGCTGTGATCCATGGCACACAAAGGGTTAAAGGTCATATTGTGAGGTGTATAAAAGTGTTTGAGGTCACATCTGGATAGATGAGGTCTACTGTTGCTGTGATACTAAAGTTCAAAGGTCGAACCTGATAGAGAGCAAATGCATGTGCAGTTTACACAGAGAGAATCGATGCAGGCTGAGTTTAGATGACTTTAAACGCCTGCGTTCAGCTTAAAGCGGCCAAACAGGAAAATCTGCTATCTTTTATTCGCCCAGTATGAGTGAATCTGTCTTGCATGCAACAGAAAAGGAAGGTATGTGCCATTTTTCCTCATGCAGTTTTAGTAGATTGTCAAAAATCCAGCATTTTCTGAAAAAAATGTGGTGTTAAAGTACAGAATAATACTTTAGGTCACACACGCTCACGCAGGTGGCTGTGAGAGGATATATATGGAGCCAATGTTGCACTTTTATAGGATTAATTTACTGACTATCAAATCATGCCTGTTTATGAGCATATTTCTCTCTCTCTCTTTTAATTCAAGCCATAAAAATGATAAAACTCATGGCCCTGAGGGGTGGCAGGTTTCCATAGCGATGTCACCAGAGACATATGATGAAGGAGGAATCACCCGTCGAATAAACCAGTGCGGACGGGTTTTATTTTTCAGTGAAATGAGTTCTTCATCACTCACTCACTTCTGTAATAAAGCACAGCAGACGGAGATGAATGTGGACAGTCGATCGTAGACAAGAAAAGAGGAATAAAATGACATGCTACCAGTGCTATTTCTACAATTTGTAGTATGTATACTTTGCACAGTGTGCTAATTTTATGTGTATATGAAATACTGTAACCTGCTGTTGATTGCATTATGCACAGCTATTGCATTATACACTGTTATTGATTACATTAATGCTTTTAATATTAGTTAATGCATTAACTAATAATAAATGAATAGTTCATTCAAAAATGAAAGTCAGGCCATAAGATGTAGATGAGTTTGTTTCTTCATCAGATTTGGAGGAATTTAGCATTACATCACTTGCTCACCAATGGATCCTCTGCAGTGAATGGGTGCCGTCAGAATGAGAGTCCAAACAGCTGATAAAAACATCAAAGTAGACATCAATTAATGTCTTGTGAAGTGAAAAGCTGTGCATTTGTTAGAAACAAATGCATTATTAATATGTTTTAACCTCAAACCGTTGCTAAAATAATATCAGTTCATCCAATGAAACAGTAAGCTCATCTGAATCAGGTGAGAAATATGCACAGATCAAGAATCATTTACAAGCCAAAACAGTTCTAAACAAATATGTTGGTGGATTTTGATGTGAGAGGATAACAGAAAATAGACTTTTTTCCACAGGAGGAAGCATTGTTATGAATTATTTTAAGCCAGAAGCAACGGTTCGAAGTTAAAAACTTCTTGATAACGGATTTGTTTCTTACAGACACAGTTTTTGCTTCACAAGACATTAATTGATGGACTGGAGTAGATTGTAGTGATGTTTTTATCAGCTGTTTGGACTCTCATTCTGATGGCACCCATTCACTCCAGAGGATCCATTGGTGAGCAAGTGATGTAATGCTACATTTCTCCAAATCTGTTCTGATGAGAAAACAAACTCATCTATATCCTGGATGGCCTGAGGATGAGGACATTTTCAGCAAATCTTCAGTTTTGGGTGAACTATTATTTTAAACATTCAGTGTAGTGAACTGCTGTTTGAAACGTTGAAACGGATATCATTGCAACATATAGTTCCACATACTAAGTTTAATAAACATTGTGCAGTTTATAGTATATATTGTGCAGTACATGGCTGAAGTGTGTACGTTGTGCGCTATTTGTCGATTAGAATTGACTGCTTGGTTAAACAGGAGCTGAATTTGTTCATTCAGGCCTGGAATTGAAAAGTGTGAAGAGGTAAATATCCCCCATCCTCCCTCTCTTTCGCTCTCATCTCACATTTATCAGTCGGAATCTATCACACTTTCTTATTTTCATTCCCTCTTCGACACACACGTTCGTACCCTGCAGTGAGGGTGTTTGGGGTTCATCTCTGAATATGAATGACCTGTTTTCCGTTGTAATAGAAAGAGGACTGAACAAAATGAAAGAATACACTGTAGACTAGTAACAAGAGAAATGCATCACTGTGGTATACATGTGTACCTGTACATTTATTCACCTTATACCTCCGCTCACCTCATGAGATCAGTACTCTATTTTTGTGCTATTTTGTTTAATTTATTACATTGGACGTATTCTTGTATGCACGCACCGACCTGCAAATGCAAAGTGCAGTAACTACAGAGACTGAGAAAAACGGCTTCAGGGATTTCTGACAGACTTTTGAGTGATTTGATATCAGTTTTTATACTCAGTTTTCCCTGAACCTAAATGTAATTGAGACAAACCCCTGTGTCACAGGTCAGATCAAAGTCTATTGATCTACTGATTTTCTAGAATGTGTGGTTCCTTCATTTTGCACAGTAATGTGCTAAATATAATAGTACAGGTGCTACTTTTGGCTTTGGTTTGAGTTTTCTCTGTATTGCAATATTCTTTTCATTACAATTAAGTACATTTTTATTCTAAATTCTCATTACTATAATGTGAAAAAAAAAAATAAATTAATTATTTATATATATATATATATAGATAGATAGATAGATAGATAGATAGATAGATATACAGTCATGGCCAAAAATATCAGCTCCCTTGATAAATATGATAAAAAAAAGAAGGCTGTGAAAATTAATTTGTATTGTTAGTCCTTTTGATCTTTTATTTAAAAAAATCACAAAAATCTAACCTTCCGTTGGATAATAAGAATTTAAAATGGGGGAAATATCATTATGAAATAAATGTTTTTTCTCTAATACACGTTGGACACAATAACTGGCACCCCTAGAAATTCTTATGAGGAAAATATCTCTGAAGTATATTCCCATTCATATTCACAATTTTGAGCACTCCAGGGTGATTATGAACATGAAATTATCTGTCCATGGCTTCCTGTTTCACAGAAATATAAATAGGAGGGAAAACAAAACCCAAATTCCCTTAATCATCCATCACAATAAGAAAAACCAAAGAATATATTTCTGATGTGCAGCAAAAGATAATTGAGCTTCACAAATTAGTGAAGTGGAAAAGAGCTAGAGCAGTGAAAATTCCCATTTCCACCATCAGGGCAATAATTAAGAATTTCCAATCAACATAAAATGTTACAAAACTGCCTGGAAGAGGACGTGTGTCTATGTCGTCCTAATGCACGGTGAGAAGGAGAGTTTGAGTGGCTAAAGACTCTCCAAGGACCACAGCTGGAGAATTGCAGAAAATAGTTGAGTCTCGGGGTCAGGAAACCTTAAAAAAAAAAAAAAAAAATGGTCAAACAGCACCTACATCACCACATGTTATTTGGGAGGGTTTCAAGAAAAATTCTCCTAGCTCATCCAAAAACAAACTCCAGCATATTCAGTTATCAGACACAACTGGAACTTCAAATGGGACTGGCTTCTATGGTCAGATGAAACTAAAAAATGAGCTTTTTAGCAGCAAACACTCAAGATGGGTTTGGTGAACACAGGGATAAAAAGTACCCCATGTGTACAATGAAATATACTGCTGTATTTTTGATGTTGTGGGCCTATATTTCTGCTGGAGGTCCTGGATATCTTGTTTAGACACATGGCATCATGGATCCTATCAAATACTATAATACTATTAAATTCTATAATGGGCCATGTTTGGATCTTCCAACCACACAATGATCCAAACACAAACCTCAAAAACAACACAAAAATGGGTCACTGAGCACAAAACCAAGCTTCTGCTATGGCCATTCCAGTCCTCTGACCTGAACCCTATAGAAAATGATTGGGGTGAACTGAAGAGAAGAAGCACCAACATGGAGCTGGGAATCTAAAGGGTCTGGAGTGATTCTGGATGAAGGAATGGTCTCTGATCTCTTGTCAGGTGTTCTCTAACCTCATCAGGCATTATAGGAGAAAATTTAGAGCTGTTAAACTGGCAAATGGAGGTTTCAAAAAGTATTGAATAAAAGGGTGCTGTTAATTGTGGCCAATGTGTATTAGAGAAAAACATTTATTTCATAATGATATTTCCCCCCATTTTAAATTCTTATTATCCAATGAAAGGTTAGATTTTTGTGAATTTTTTTAAATACAAGATCAAAAGGATTAACAATGCAGATTAATTTTCACAGCCTTCTTTAATCATATTTACCAAGGGTGCCGATGTTTTTGGCCACGATTGTATATATACACAGGTGCATCTCAAAAAATTAGAATATCGTGAAAAACGTTTTTTTTTTTTTTTTTTTTTTTTTTTTTTAAAGTGAAACTTTCATATATTCTATATTCATTACATGTAAAGTAAAACATTTCAAAAGTTTTTTTTTTTTTTTCTTTCAATTTTGGTGATTAGAGCTTACAGCTCATGAAAGTCAAAAATCCAGTGTCTCAAAATATTAGAATCTTTATATTTGAGTTTTATTAAATGGCCATTCCTACCGTATAAATTCCGGGTCTCTCTTGTTCTTTGAAACCACAATAATGGGGAAGACTACTGACTTGCAAATGGTCCAGAAGAGAATCATTGACACCCTCCACAAAGAGGGTAAGTCACAGAAGGTCATTACTGAAAGGGGTGGCTGTTCACAGAGTGCTGTATCAAAGCATATTAAATGCAAAGTTGACTGGAAGGAAGAAATTGGGCAGGAAAAGGTGCACAAGCAACAGGGATGACCGCAAGCTTGAGAATACTGTCAGGCAAAGCCAATTCAAACACTTGGGAGAGCTTCACAAGGAGTGGACTGAAGCTGGAGTCAGTGCATCAAGAGTCACCATGCTCAGACGTCTTCAGGAAAAGGGCTACCAAGCCACTTCTGAAACAGAAACAATGTCAGAAGCATGTTACCTGGGCTAAGGAAAAAAAGAACTGGACTGTTGCTCAGTGGTTCAAAGTCCTCTTTTCAGATAAAAGTAAATTTTGCATTTCATTTGGAAATCAAGGTCTGGAGGAAGACTGGAGAGGCACAGAATCCAAGCTGCTTGAAGTCCAGTGTGAAGTTTCTGAAGTCAGAGATGATTTGGGGTGCTGTGACGTCTGCCGGTGTTGGTCCATTGTGTTTTATCAAGTCCAAAGTCAATGCAGCCATCTACCAGGAGATTTTGGAGCACTTTATACATCCATGTGCTGACAAGTTTTATGGAGATGCTGATTTCCTTTTCCAGCAGGACTTTAGAACCTACCCAAATCCTTTTTTTGATTGATCTTAGGAAATATTCTATTTTGAGATACTGGATTTTTGACTTTCATGAGCTGTAAACTCTAATCATCAAAATTTTAACACACACACAAAAAAAAAAAAAAAAAAAAAAAAAAAAAAACTTTTGAAATGTTTTACTTTACATGTAATGAATCTAGAATATATGAAAGTTTAACTTTTTGAAATGTTACCAAAAAAAAAAAAAAAACTTTTTCATGGTATTCTAATTTTTTAAGATTGGTATTCTAATTTTTTAAGATTATAATTAGCAAACTTTCATCTCTAAATTTTCATTACTAGAATGGAACAAAAAGTAATTTTCATTACTGTAATGTAAATAAAACATATTAAGTATTTATGGACAATGGTTAAACTTTTTTCTGAATGTAATTTAATTTAATTTTAAAAGATAAAGTATTTAGTGTTATGTTACAGTCATGAGAATCGAATGTAAATCACCATTGAGAAAAATGGGTATTACAAAAAAAAACTCAAAAGTGTTGCATTACAATAATGAGAATAAAAAAGTCAGTTATTTGACTCATCTTTAAAAAGTCTGTTGTTTTTATGCTTATTTATATATTATTTATTGTAATAAATTTAAATCTACTAAAAAAAAATAAAAACAATACGTAATTTGACATGATTCTGTGAGATTCACCTCATTAAACCCTCTGCTAACTACACACACTCAGTTAAGGGAAAAAAAAAAAGAAAAAATAAAACACAAAAGCAAATTGTCCTTCAGACAGAATCCCATCACTGTATGCTGTGGAAGACATCACGCAATCTATGTATGTGTGTGTCTGTCTGCTGGTAAAGCGTGTCCTCACTTCCCCTCCGACACGCTCCCAGTGCCTCATCTCTCGTTTCCTCCTGTCTCTCTCGCCCTCACCGGTTGAATCACATATGCAGAAAAATATCAAATCATTCCATCTGTCACAGGGTTGAGAGAGGTCTGAACTCCATTAATAAGGCATGCACATCTCTAAACACACCAAAACACACACTCCCTCACAAAAAACTGACAGCAGAAGACAGAAAGAAAACCAGAGGAAGATGTACTTAAAGAAGAGAAGGTATTAGAACAGGTGTTTGAGAATGAGACGTGTGCGTTTAGACAGTGCCAAAATGTCTGGATTGTTCTTTTCCATGCAAACAAATTGACTCCTATAAGTCAATGGTTCCCAACACTGCATGTTTTCCATGTCACCTTAATCAAACACACCTGATTCAGATCATCAGCTCATTAGTAGAGACTCCAAGACCTGAATTGGGTGTGTCAGACAAAGGAGAGATGCAAAATGTGCAGTGTCGGGGGGGCCTTCAGGAGCGTGGCTGGGAACCACTGCTATAAGTTGTTGATATGACTTACTATGTGCACTATATTCTTCTAAAGTCATATGATGCTTTATTTGAGGAACAGACTGAACTTTAAATCATTAATAGCTGCAAATCTTTCCCACCTCATTTGCATATTCAAATATGGCATTGGATCCAGGTTGGATGTAAGTGATGTCAAACAATGTTGGTTCTCACAGGTCTCTTGACTTAATGAAATGTGTTTGAATTAACAAGAGCACAAATGATATTTGAGAGCTGCTGCGTGGGTGGAAATGTTCAACAAATAATATGTTTAATATGGGTCTGTTTATAACACAAAACCATTATTTGACTTGGGGCTAGATTTACTAACAGCTTGCACCAGCGCAAACCCTCTTTTGGTGTAAAAAAGACTCAGGATTTACTAAAGATGCGCAGTGAAAAATTTAAACTGAAAAGGCGTGAACAGTCATTTTTGCAGCTGACCTTATTGCATATGCATTTGTAGAGTGTCTCTTTCAGATGCAAAATTTATGGGAGGAGAGTATTTTTACTGGTCAATTTACTGGTATTTGCACCATTATTTACATTATTTTTATTGCACTCTTGCACTGACTTGCCTTGTTTAGTTAATCTGGCTCTTGGAATAATAAGCATGTGTCATATGGATGGATTTTATGATGCTTTGATGTCATTTTTTAAAATCTTGACTGCAGCCTTTAGTCACTTTCTGCTTTCATTGTATTTTTTGTTTTATCATTGTTTCATTCTTTTGATGTATCATTTGTATCGTTTAGTTGTGTCATTGTGCTGTGTTTCACTGTATCATTTTCTAATATCAGTTAGGGCTGGGTAAAAAATATTGATATCTCGATTTTAATAGATTCTCGTTTTTACGAAATGATATTGATTCTTAAATCCCAAGAATCGATTAGTCTAGCCTGTTTTCAGTTAATGGACGGAACATTGAAGGGCACCTCCAATATATCGCAATAAGCATTGTGCTTTGGTACTTTTAATATGAAACAGTCTCAGATTTCAAATTCTGTCCATTGGATTGCAGTATTTAAACAATAAATGCCATTTTGGCACTGTTTAATGTGGAGTGACAGATTGCTGTAGCGTCTCAGTTCAGCAGACGCACATGAACTGATAATCTCCTCCACATTAATACCAGTTTCAGCACAAAATAAACATGACTAAACATCCGAAGGCAAGTTAAAAGAAAGAGTACAACTTTACAATCTGTATCCTGTCTCATGTAATCACTCAATCAGTGTTTCAGCCACGCAAAGATGTCAATATAACGGCTTGTAAACTATGTCACGTAACGTCTCATTTACCGCAGAAAAAACACATTCGGATTTAAAAGTATGCAAACTCCTACCTTATTTGTAAATTAAATTAATCTCCAATCCTTCTTCTATCGTTTCAGGTTTATCCATAGTTATTCGAATGCTAGAAAACAGCTGCTTTTCAAAGTAAAACCGCCAAATGACCTTTACACGTAGTTACGTTATGATACGTAATATTCAGCAGAGGCGTGGAAAGTGGGGGTGCTGAGGGTGCTGCAGCACCCCCTGTTTTTTTTCGGTGGGTAACTGTTTAACTGTTGGGAATATTAAAAAAAAATCGGAGTGTCTATTTAAGTATCATCAGATTCAGTGGCGCAGACATGTGTCACACACCTTTTGACACGATCGACCAGGGTTCAAATCTGCCTTTTGGCGAACTTTTTTTCCTCCCTTTTCAAATTTCAAATCACATCAGAAAAGCATTTATTTTTAATAAAAATTAAGGAAATAATCAAAAAGTTGAAAATAAAGTATCGGGTTAGGGTAGGGTAGGTGTAGGGAGGGCTTTTGTCCCAATAAGGTGGCATCCAATTTATAATTTGAAATAAAATTAAAAAATTACACTCAATAAGTTATTGCATATTGTTTTATAATGTATTACAATGCTGAGGTGCAGATAATTGCCACTATTTGCAATAAGTAATTAGCAGAATATCCTGCTATTTTAACATAGAATAAATAGAATCTAAAGCTATTTGCACTGTGTAAATAGCATATCACTAAAAAATACTGCTATTTTCACTTAGTGTAAATAAGCGACACAATTATACGGAAAACAAAGGTATTGTTTCTTATTTTTTCCTGATGTTTGTTATTTAAAATTTTATATACATTTTTATAAACCTGTTTTTTTATTATTATTATTATTTACTACTTAATAAGGCATGTTGACAATAATGTTTTAAACATTGTCTATGACCAGATATGTTTTTAGTGGACTTTCAAAATTTGCTTTGTTTGAGAAAGCATGAATATATAGAGTTATGATGTGTTTTTTTTTTATATATATATATGATTTAGTCAAGTTAGTTTTGCATCAAACACAATGTAATTTTCGTCAATCGAGATCTGGCAGCAGCAGCGCATTTTTCCGCTTGGGCGAGCACTTCACGGACAGCTTACCTATCGCATGAAAACAGGTGTATACTCAGCCAACTGAGAACGTGCCTCAATCCTGAAGAGTCATAGCGACAGAGCAGAGGCGAGAAAGCTGCGGAGTAACTGACGTAGATTTACAGAAAATTACCATTGTTTTCAAATAAATAATTTTACATACTTATTCCCAACACTTTATTAAGCTTTAAGTAACATCTCAAATGACAAGGAATCAACTTATAATCATGTTTATATTAATTAGCCCGTGAACTCATTCTCTCAGATGGCCTGGGTATGCGGCGCATTCGCAGCTTGTATGGACAGAACGCCACTACTATATTCATTATAATTTTTACTGTTCTTCAATGTTTATTTATTTTTTTTTTTTTTATGACAGCCACCATTTAAATATTTATATATTTTTAAAAAAATGAATTGAAGTAGAAATATTGTAACTTTTATTATAAAAACTTAATTAAGTGTAATTTAAGCAGTTGTATAGCCTAAAAATCAGTCAGTTTTAACCTTCAATATTATAGTAATACAGTACCAACTGACTCTCATGTATATTTTACAGTATTAGTTAAGAGAATTTTTTTTTTCCTTGAGAAAATTTGACATGTTCCTGATATATATCCAAAATAATCGATATTGAATTGAATCAAATCGAATTGGGAATTGAATCGAATTGAATCGCAAGCTTGTGAATGAGAATCGAATCGAGTTGTAAAATTTGTGTCAAAACCCAGCACTAGTATCAGTGTTATGTTGATTTGTTGTATCGTGTTGTTTCTTTGTTACATTTTCTGCATCAGTGTCCTGTTGTTTCATTGTTTCTTTTTGTTGTTTCATTGTATCGTTTTGTTTCATTGTCTCATTGTTTCATTACAGCAAAACAGTGATACAGTAATCAATCTGTTGTATCAATGTTCCGTTATCATTTTTGTTGTGTCAGTGTTCTGTTGATTCATTGTGATGTTTTGTTTCATTGTAACATTATTTTCATTGTAGCATGATTTATTGATTCTTTGTTGCATTAATGTTCCTGTTGTTTCATTATATTGTTTTGTTTTGTTTCACTGTATTGTTGTTTCTTTGTAGCAGTTTGTTGCATCATTCTGTTGTATCAGTGTTCCATTATCGTTTTGTTGTGTCATTATGTTGATTCATTATAATGTTTTGTTTTATATTGTTTCATCGCTTTGTTTCATTGTGCTATTGTTCCGTTGTTTTATTGTTTCGTTTAAAGTGACACAGGTTTAGCACAACATGAGGGGAAATAAAATATGACAGATGTTTCATATTAATGAACGGTTCCTTTAAATAAGAGGTATTTATTTTGTTAACGGCAGTGATAAGAGCTGTAAATCGACCGTGTGTGTGTGTGTGTGTGTGTGTATGTTGAAGGCCAGTTGGCATGGCAGCGCTCCAGATGAACAGCAGGTTGGCATCAAACTTCCCCGATGAACACACACACAGACGTGAAGGTCAGAGGGAGTGATGGAGTGTTTGACCTCTGCTAAACCCACCTGTGTGTTTCAGCTCACACACACACTAAATGTTAGTTCTGTATGTCTGATACATGAAACTGAATTTGCACTGTAATAGATGGCAGAGGAAAGGTGTGTGTTTAATGTTTCCTGATGGAGATCAATGTCTCACGAGTTCTCGTAACGATCTCCGCACACGCACCTACTTCCTGCTGGAGGAGCCGCATTACCTGCACCAGAGGAAGAGATGGCAGAGTGCGAGACAGTGTTTCTCCTCTTCCTCCATTTGTCAAGAAGTGTTTACATTGAGCTATTGCTCAAAGTCGGCGCTGTGTGAGTTTGTGTGAGATGATAAAGCGTTTGCCAGAAGGCTGCTGCATTGTTTGCCAGAGTAAAGCTCTCCTCTCATTTCCTTTCATGCCATCTGACTGAATCTGCTCTGTCTCTCTTTCCTGGAAAGGAAAAGCGAAACAAAAGAACATGAATATAAAAGATGAGAGACTGCGTTTGTGTTTGAGAGAGACGTAAACACAGATCAGAGATCAGATGAGCTGGAGGCTCATAGTAAATGAAGTCTTTCTCTGTTTTTTTAGAGCTGGACAGCACTAAAGACCCGTGTATGAAGGTTCACTGCCCTCCTCACAAAGTGTGTGTGAGCCACGACTTCCAGACGGCCATTTGCGCCAATCACAAACCAGCACAGCACAGGTAAGACCCGCAGTCGCACACCAGGAAGGAAGAATCGACTAGAAAAGAAACATTTGTCAAGGCAAATGCTGACTAGTTTGAAGATTATTTAGATTGTGCAGTTTGGCAAAAGTTATGCTGAGTGGTTGCTAAGGTGTTTTGAGTGGTTGCATATGGCAGGGTTTTTCAATCTTTTAGATGCCACAGCCCACCAAATACGATCATCCACATGTGAAAGACCCCCATGCTAAAATGTGAAAGTCTGCCTTTTTTAATGTATAAAGACCTCATTTATACTGTAAAAAAAAATAGTATAATAAATATGTGCAAAATATTATTTGGAAAATATTTAGTATTTAATGTTACGTTAGTACAAATTAAAGTAGTACAAAAAGTTTGGTGTGTTTGTTTATATTTAAATACATTTTAATTTATTCATTCATTAATTCTTACAATTGTTTAAATTATTTTAATTAAATTATTTATTTAGTTATGTTTTAAAAAAAATATTTTTTATTTTATTTTATTTCATGCAAGGGACTCAGGCAGCCATATATTTATTCATAAAGACCACATTTACTGTAAAAATAATATTATAAATGTGTAAAATATTATTAAAAAATATTTAGTTTCTGCAGTATCACTGTATAATATTCTATACCACACAGTGCTAGGTTTGGTTTTTCTTAGTGTTAGTTTTTTTTTTTTTTCTTTTTTTTAAATAAATTATTTCTTAATTTCATAATATTCATAAATGCATGCATTTACAAAATAATTGAAAATAATATTTGTTTCAATCATATTTATTTATTTTAATCAAATTATTAATATAATTTTATTTATTGAGTTTCATATATATATATATATATATATATATATATATATATATATATTTCCCCTCTGATTTTTTTTTTTTTTCCCCCCAGACCTCAGTTTGAAAACCCCTGTGCTTGGATAATGCTGACCAGTTTTTTGATGTGGTTAATGCATCTATTACCGGCAGTGACTAACTAGCCAAACCCTAAAACTTTGGAAGCTGTGATTGGCTAGTTTTCTGGTGTTTCTAGCAAACCTTCAACAGTTATTCCATATCCATGATTATAAATAATTTCATTCCGTAAATAAAATCATTCCGTTGCTGTTTATTGTGAGTCGTCGTCATAGCGACAGAGGAACATTGAGGGAATGTTATTATGGGCTCCTGACTCCGCCCCCCCTCATGTCCGGACAAACAAATATTAATTTTGTAATGGCCATTCGAGCAGGTCCAAGAGTTTACTAAGCTAAATTACCACCGCCCACTTACATATGCAAACACAAAGCGCATGCTGACATGGCAAATATTACGTCTAGGGGTGAGAATCGCAGGGTACCTCACGATACAATATAATCACGATACATGGCTCACGATAACGATAATATCATGATACAGCGATTCTGCGATAATCGATATATTTCTAGAAAATCCAATAATAATACATCACGATATCTGTCTAAACAAAATGTCTGTGAAAAGGTTGTGTAAGTTTTCTTTATTCAAGTCCAAACTGTTAGAAAACAGCAAAAAAAAAAAAGTTCTGTAAATCAATTTTAACATGTTGAGTAGCCTAAATTAATCATTTTATTCTTATTAAAAACTTATTAAAAGCTTACACTTTTCTTTTTCTCTTTGTGTAAACAAACACATTTAACTGCTTATCAAACAGAAAAAAAAAATAGATAGATCGATATAATATAAACCTGGTACATTTCAGAATTTACCTGGAGTGCTTTCTCAACCTTTCTACTTCTCTCATCATAAAAACGGAGCCCCACATGAAGAAATAGCCATTCACATTGCGTCTTTTGCATGCCCAGGTTCGTTATTTCAAATGTAGATGCGCGGCAAGCACACACACTGCACACTTCTGCGCCGCATTGTGGCTCTGACAAGGTTTTGTTTCGTCCTCCATGCCATAGGTGGAGATTTATGTTTCTGCTGGTCGGTGCCCACACACTGCATAACGCGCACTTGTAATATCTGAGAGAGAGGGAGAGCATCCAGTTTTGTTCACATAAAACTGGACGCACCGGCGGCGCTCTCTCTCACTCATATAGTGAGGGAAATGCACCTGCGATCTGAGCGGAGATGTTAGGCTACTCATGAACTGAATATGCGCTCTGCAATAATAAAGTGATCGGTGCCTATGGTCCACGTTGATAGCTGTTCCGGGTCAGTTTTTTAGTTTTCATCTCCATAAACATATATAGCAGTAAAGCTAATACAGTGGCTGGAAATCTGTTTGTCCTTCATTCCTCGTGCTTCCCCATCTTCTCCAGAGAACGCACTTCATGGAACTTGCTCAGAGTCAGAGACTTGGGTAAAGTTGGTTTTATATTCGCACATTCACAACATTCACACATTTCCATGTTCAATAACTTTCTAATTAGATGTGCAATAAAGTTATTTTTTGCAAATTCTAATCAGCGACATCGTCAACCTACTACATTTTTTTTCACAATTGATCAAAATGGGCAAGTATTGTTTTAATGTCATACTTACTTGCGAATGTCCGCTGAATGTTCAATGTAGTGTGGTTAACAAAGTAATTGAATGCAAATAGTCCGAATGTGCGAATATAAAACCAACTTTACCCAAGTGAGTCGGAGCAGCTTTTGGAAAGCTGGAAATGGCGCGGCCGCGATTTCCACGCATTTTTAGACACTGAACAGGGAAATCTATTTAGAGCACCTTATTGTATTAATTAAAATATCGATATTTGGCGCCAGATATCGATTCTCGTATCGCATGGATATATCGCCATATCGATTTATTGTCCCACTCCTAATTATGTCTGGCTGAGAAATAACAGCACGCTGATCCGATTAGAAAGCCAAGCGCGCTGCTAGCAGGTGATAATGCTGCATTAGTCAAGCTATCATTAAAGACCAGCACATGAGGTGT
Organism: Spinibarbus caldwelli; assembly: GCA_039654775.1. NCBI lineage: Eukaryota > Metazoa > Chordata > Actinopteri > Cypriniformes > Cyprinidae > Spinibarbus > Spinibarbus caldwelli. Next base: position 23,986,574 of record CM077246.1, on the reverse strand, counting down.
AGCTGCCACTTCTGATCATTAATTTACACCTTAAAACACTGCGGTACATAATGCATGAATGTATGAAGAGCGCTGCTAGATTAAGCACAACAAAATAACACGTTAATAAATCATAAGTAGATCGCATGAAATCTGCACACTTTTTTTTCACAGTTTCTGCACTAATTATTGGGGAAAATCTGTCAAATGGATCTACATATGCTATGAAAAGGAGCTGATGTTGCTAGTGTTAAAGCAAATGTTCAGCAAACAAGCACTTCGTGTCTAAAACTTGTTCGATTTCTCTGGATGCAGTTTTTATGCGTGACTTGGCACTTTTCCAAAATTTAGTGCACTACTTAGGCAGAATCCTAACTGAAATGAGCTCTCATAAGTGCCTGATTTGTAGCAGTATATGTAACATATGATGCTACTGTAGTTCTGGGTCAAACAAGGTATTATCCAGGAAAACAATAAGCATAATATTGCTGCTTACTTTTTGATACAACTTTGGATCTGCAACTGTCTAGATAGGCAGCTCACTAGATTTTAGAACGGAAATTTCAGTTAAACTCAATTAAAGTGTAGTTATGGAGAGAGACTCATACTGGTTGTATCAATACTCTATTGCCTCATTAAGACTGATTTGGGACAAGATTCAACACAGCAGTGAAATTTCCAAATACATTTTTTTTTTCTAGATTTAATTATTTTGTGCTCTTGCTCTCTCTCTCATCATTTTATTTTTTCTGGATTTTTTAATGGAAAAAATATATTTTAGTAACCAAAAAACATATAATTGATTAAAATATTGTAATTGTAAGTCGCTTTGGATAAAAGCGTCTGCAAAATGACTAAATGTAAAAATGATAAAAGCGTCTGCAAAATGACTAAATGTAAATGTAAAATAATGGAACTAATATGATTTAACAACAATTTAAGTTTTTATTATTATTATTATTAAGGCCACATGTAATCAGTTTTTATTTTTTCCCAATTTCCATTTTATTTGAATAAATTTTTCTATTTTATTAACCATTACTGATGATATTTAAAGGGTTAAATTCAACTGAAGTGTAATTATGAAGATTTATTCTTATGTATGGATAGACTGTATTTCCTTGGTAAGACTGATTTGAGAACAGATTCATCACAGCAGTGTAATTTCCTCAGTGCTGAGCTGATATTACAAATATACTTCAATATAACACAATGAAGTGTGAATCACAGACTCATAATATAATGCACCGTAATGTGCTGTAATATAATCCATTAGACTGTATCCGCTGCATTATCCAGCAGTTTGACATATATAGACTGCCTCAAGACGAGGACTTCATAGTAACCAGAGACAGATTCTGCTCATTCTCACTCAGTAATGTCTGTGAATGTGGCAGACGGACTGCTTCAGAAGGACTGGCAGTGAGTTGAGCTCATTACATGGCTGTGATTGGTCACCTGCAGCATTCGGCCCACCAATATTTTTGTATAATGATGCTAAACTGTAGCTGCTAAATTGACCATTGTCCCCCTCAAATGATTTCCTAAAGAGCTGTGTGAGTTTCCATTCGTGTCACTCCACGCTCTCTTTCCCCTCACATAATAAAATAATTTCAACATGAATCAATAATTCATATCTGCTTATTTATGTGGTAAGCACTCTTGTAATAAGTGAGGAAATGTGCAGTCAGCTAGTCATTAGCACAACATAAAGCCTTTTATATGAGAAAACTCAGATTATATATAATGAACACCATAAATGATAAATAAAATTTGTAATGGGTCAAAGATGACACAGTAAACGTCTAATACAGCTTTGGTTTTTTTTGGGTTTTTTTCCCCCTCTGTACACTAGAATGTGTCCTGTTTATGTATTTATTTTTTCAGAGCAAAAAAATTATGACTATCTTAAAATTAAACTATATCAACGTTAGTATGATCACTTTTACTTTTATATATTTTAATAAGTACAGCTCAGAATATGTTGTTTCATTTTTACTTAAATATATGTTGCACTGAATGACAATGGAACATTATTTCATCCATATTTTGACATTTTATTTTCATAAGTTATTTGAAACATTAAAGTAGAAATTTAATCACTTTTTAAAATCACTTTTCTAAATTTAATTTGATGCAGACACCAAAATGGGAGACAAAAGTGATTTTATATGTATAATTTAGATTAGATTTTTTTCATTTTTAATGAATACCCTTATTCATAAGGCTGCATTAAATTGATAAAGTAATTGACAGTAAAGACATTTATAAGGTTACAAAAGATTTCTGTTTCAAATAAATCCTGTTCTTTTGAACTTTCCATTTGACAAAGAATCCTGAAAAATAAAATGTATCACAGTTTCCACAAAAGTATGTTTATGTGTGATGATTATGTGAATTATTTCTGAAGGATCATGTGACACTGAAGACTGGATTAATGATGCTGAAAATTCAGCTTTGCATCGAAGGAAGAAATTGCATTTTACAATATAGTCACATAGAAAACAGTTACTTTAAATTCTAATAATATTTCACAGGATTGCTGTTTTTGCTATATTTCTGATCAAATAAATGCAGCCTTCATGAGCATAGGAGTCTTCTTTCAAAAAGCTCCACAATCATACAGCCATTTATCAAATCTCTGATATTGTCACTGATCTGTTAGAGTGCTTCTGTCAGCCATGAGATACAGACAGAGATCATGTCTGTTTATCACTGTCAGATGATCACACTTCACGCATTCTATGAGATATTGACATTTTGAGTGTGAACAGAAGTGGCATTACAGACATCTTTTGTCACTTTCTTATCTCCAGTGTGTGTATGTGTGTGATATCTGATCAGCCGGTGTTGTGTTAAGATTTCATCTCCTTGTAAAAATCCCTTTCGGATTCAAGTATTATCTGTTTGTAATGTCGCTCACATCTTGACTGGGCCGTTGGCACAAGGCTGCAGGTAATCAGAACTAACTTAGTATGCTAATTGATGAGCTTCTAACTCTAAGGAATACAGGACGGCAGGTTAGTTTTGCAGGGTAATCAGATCAGTTATCATACTACACAAGATAAATCTTTAATTTGGCCACTTATTTAATCAGATGATGTGATAAATATAATTTAAAATACATTTAATTGCTGTATTTTTATAATATACATTACATAAATCATAGTCTTACTGTAGGATTCCCAATCAGGTGCTAAATAACAAGTTTAAAATCCAGAAATTCTACTATACACTAGTAATATATTTCTCATTCAGAACATGCTGATTTCATATTCATTGCTGTCTTTTTGCATTTTAATATTCACAGACACTGGTCCATATCATGATTTGATGATTTATTTTTTTATTCACGGAAATTTGCCAAATTCCGTGACATTCAGTCTATGCCTAGATTCCATGATGCCGTCCACGTTTTCCACATTACAGAAATCATAGGGCCCAACAAAAGCAAAAAATAAATAAATATATATATATATATATATATATATTTCTGATATTCCCCACTAATTTTCTTTTGTTCTCTTTGTAGCATTAAACCCAGGAAAGGAAATCCCCCACATAAGCGTTGGATGGGAGTTGTGAATCATGGGAAATGTAGGCCATGTCCTGTAGTTCACTCCAGCTTGGTGTGCGGCTCTGACGGACACACATACTCCTCAAAGGTGAGATATTCATCACTGTTTACATTGAGTTGAATGAGCTGATCCCATGACTTACCAATAAGAACTTAGTTTAGTTTAGTTTAGTTTAGTTTAGTTTAGTTTAAATTTAGTTTAGTTGGTTTAGTGATTTATAAAGTACATTTAAAAATAAAAGATGTTGAAACCAAAGTGCTGTACAGGAAATATAAAGCAGAATTAAAACAAAATAAAAGACTAGACAATATTCAAAACACAACCAGATAGACAAATGAAAAATGTACACCCTCAAGAAGAACTAAAACACAAAGAATACAAATTGGTCTTTAAATAGGATGTGAACATACAAATATGCAGCCACCTAGAAAGCCTGGTCACCTTTAGCTTTAAAACGAAAAATGAGGAACTGAGAGTAGTAATTGACTAGATCAGGGATCCTTAAATCTGGCTCGTGAGATCCACTTTCCTGCAGAGTTTAGCACCAACCCTGATCAAACTCACCTACCTGTGATTTTCTAGTCATCTTAAAGATATTGATAAGCATTCGCAGGTGTGTTTGATTAGGGTTAGAGCTAAACTCTGCAGGAATGTGGATCTCACAAGCCAGATTTGAGGATCCCTGGACAAGATGATAGAAGGAGTCTTGAAGCAGTATATGGGGTGAGAAAGATCACAAATATACTGAGGTTCAAGTCTATGCAAAGCTTTAAAAACAAAGGGCAACTTTCAAAAAGAAATTGCTTTTGTCATGAAAAGCAATCTGTTTTTAAAACACAAGGTGGGATCAAAAATAACACAGTCACGTACATTAGAGGAGAGGGGACCAAGGTGATTGACAATGTCAGAAGTCAGAACCAATGGGCCAAAGATGATTATTTTTGTCATTGTTTAGCTGCAAAAACATTCACATCCATCCAATAGTTTATGTCATGCAGACAATCAAACAAACTGTAATCTTTAACAGGAAGATAAAGCAAAGTGTCGTCGGCATAGAAATTATAGGACAAGTTTTGCCTCTGAATGATATGATCTAGAGGAAGCATATATAATGCAAAAAGAAGAGGACCTAAAATGGAACCCTGCGGAACACCATAAGAGATTTGAGCACAAGATGAGAAACATTCCTCTACATTAACAGAAAAAGTTCTCTTCTTGAGGGAAGAGGTAAACCACTTAAGCACAGACCTCTGAAACCCAGCTACATGATTGAGTTTTTGTAAAAGGATATCATGATCTGCTGTGTCAAATGCTGCACTTACATCAAGCAGGATTAAAATACAGCTCAACCAGAGTCAAGAGTGAGTAAAATGTCATTGGAAACCTTCAGCAATGCAGATTCAGTACTGTGTCACTTCCTGAAACCAGACTGAAAATAATCAAAAATACCAAAAATGCTCAGGTAAGATGAAATCTGAGAGTAGACAACTTTTCCCAAGACTTTTGAAATAAAAGATTTCCATGCTTATTCATAAGATACTGATCAAGATGATGCTTTTCAACAGTGATTGTAGTATAGCATGTTTAAAGTGTCTGGAACCCTCCCTTTGACTAGAGAACAGGGAAGTCACGATTGGACTCAACTGTAAAAGCCTCTTTAAAAATGTGTGAAGGCAGAATATCAGAAGGGCAGGAAAAGGGTTTCATAATCGAAACAATATCACACTAACTAATTGCGACTCATTTCCGTGTTTGATTAAATGTAAAGTGTGTTTGTGTTGAGGTTCAGGTGAGATACGATGCAATCTGATCAGAGGAATTTAACCTGAACACTATCAGGCGCAGGATCATTGTGTCCCAACGAGGAGAGAGTCACCTTTAAATTCCAATATCAGCACACAGCTCTCTCTCTCTCTGCTGGTGTAAATGATGCAGTGTTTGGTGATGGATGGTTAGGTGGATGAACTGTGTCCGCTGTTGATATTGGATTCTTGAGTCCTGCGCAATCCCCCCTCCGGCTCGAGAACAGAGAGAAAAACTTGAACCTCCAGCAAAACCTGTGCCTCCCATCTGTGACCGCACCACTTTAACCCCGCCCACACCATTTCCTTCCCTTCAACTAGAATGAAATCAGATGTGAGTGATGGAGTGAGAGAGAGTCTTGGTCTGAACAGATAGAGCAGAGAAATGAACAGCGCCTGGACGGGGTAGATATGTGAATGGCTGTTCTGATATTTTCAGCTGTAGAATCAGTAACACCATATTTAGAATGATTATCATAAACAGAAACATCCATTGTCTAATTATGTTTAGACAAATGATGGTAATTTTCATAAGACAAAACCACAATTTAATTTTTATGCACCATTAAAACAAACTGAAACTAGACTGCAATGGAAAATCAGTATAAAAAAAATAAAAGAATATAAAATACCAAAATTAAAGCTCTATACACCAGTTAAAAAAAAACAAAGGAGAAAAAAAGCTCTATGCACCAGTTAAAAATGGAAAAATAAAAAACTGAAACTAGACTTAAATAGAAAACCAGCATATGAAATATAATATTAAAGCTCTATGAACCACTAAAAATAATAAATAAATAAATAGGCTCAAAAATAAAATAATAAAATAAATAACAATATTCAAGCTGTAATTACTCTGCATCACAGTTGTTTTATAGTGTATTAACTATATCTATGTGGATGAATGATGGATAGATGTCAAATCAGTAACACTATACAGTATATAGAAAAACAATATTATAAACAAAAAACATACTGACAGAATATTTTCAGACAATTGACAGTAATTTTCATAAGACAAAACCAAATTTAAATCTTTATGCACCATTAAAACAAACTGAAACTCGACCTAAAAATACCAAAATTAAAGCTTCACCCACCATTAAACTAACTAGACTGAAACAGAAATATATATACATATGATACATATTTGTTTTGTAATGTATTTCTTTTATTACTAATTGCTAATTACTATTACTAATAACTACTGTACATCTAGATGGATGGATAAATAAATGTACAATCAGTACTATATAGAGAAAAAATATTACAAACAAAACCATCCCCTGACAGTATTTTCAGACAAATGACAGTAAATTTCATAAGACAAAACCAAAATCAAAGCTTTATGCATTATTAAAACGAATACTACCAGCATACAAAATAACATACAAAAAAACAAACATTTATAATTACCCCGATACAGATTTGTTTTATACTGTGTTTATTTACTATCTGGTTTTCTAGTATATTATTTACTATCTGTTCTGTCTGGATGGATGAAGTCAAATTCAGGTCACATTATGAAAATAAAATGGGTTGTAAAAGCTGTTTTATGTTGTTTGCATGTATTATAAAATGGAGTATGTCAGAAAACATTGATCTCTAGGGTTTTCCTTGACAGATGTGATTCACTTCTCTCTCTCAATGCATTTGTGTTGATCTGAAGCACTGAACAGACTCTTTACTGAACAAAAGCCCTTTCAGTGGTAAAATAAGATGCAAGTCTGAAACTGGCAGATTATTCTTCATTGATATGCACACAAACAGTGTTTGAATGCCGTGTGTTGTTCAGGTGAGTCTATTGTTAAGATTTTAAAGGTTATTGGAAGGTTTAAACACTCATCAGGATGAAAACAGTAAATAAAGCACAACAACCATGTCACAGATTTCTTTCTTTCTTTCTCTTTATTCTCAATCATTATGGAATTATTTGCAGCACAGCAGCAAATGGCCTTAAAGGAATAGTTCAGTCCCCCTCTCTCATGGGAACAGATTTTGAGAAATGTAGCATTACATCACTTACATCACCAATGGATCCTTTACGGTGAATGGGTGCCATTAGAATGAAAGGACAACAGGGGATGGGGAAGTGTTATTATGGATTATAGACTCATATTTTTTCTAAATGCAAGAGTTTGAAGTTGAAAGCATCTTGATGCCATTGTCTCTTACAAACATGCAGCTTTTCAATTCACAAGACATTAACTGATGGACTGGATTCATGTGAATTACTTGTGGATTATTGTGATGTTTTTATCAGCTGTTTGGACTCTCATTCTGACGGCACCCATTCACTGCAGAATGAAGACACAAACTCATCTACATTTTGGATGACCTGAGAGTGATGAAATTTCAGCAAATTTTTAATTTTGGGTAAACTATTCCTTTAATAAGTGGTGAAAAACTCATTCTATTCCATAAGCTCACATTTTCAACAATCTGATGTCTCGATATTAATCAACAGGACTGTCTGCTGTTTATTTAATTGATTTTGCTTTGATAAATAATGAAGTATTACACTTGATTAAGCATTATAGTCTGATAGTCTAACCATGACATCATCTTTAATTAAAAGCCAAAGAACGCAGCAGATTTTACACCGTTTCTGTGTGATCAGATCTGACGAACACAATTGCCTCACTTCAAAGGAACTCAAATCTTGTCATCTTAATTTGATAACTCGCATTTTTCTCCTGGCTGAGGAAACAGACTCATTTCACGAGTGATAAAACTCAAAGCTCGGGCTGTGATGGTTAAATGCGATAATGTCTCCAAATGCACTACCCAGAATCCTCTCTGCTCTTCCACAGTGTAAACTTGAGTTCCAGGCTTGCAGCTCGAGCAAGAGCATCTCTGTGAAGTGTGAGGGTCCATGTCCCTGCCTGCCAGGACAGGAAGTCATCAAATCACACGCAGAGAAGAACGGTGAGTTATTTCCTGTTTGTTAGGATGTAGACAGGACCGTATACTCTCTGAACAGAGACTGTCCGCACCCTCATATTGTAGATGATGAAATCAGATCTGTTTGTGGTCAATATTTGCTGTATTTGCCTTTGATTTCTATATTACAACCTGAATTCCGGAAATGTTGGGACTTTTTTTAAATTTGAATAAAATGAAAACTAAAAGAAAAGCCAATATTTTATTCACAATAGAGCATAGATAACATAACAAATGTTTAAACTGAGAAATTTTACAATTTTATGCACAAAATGAGCTCATTTCAAATTTGATGCCTGCTACAGGTCTCAAAATAGTTGGGATGGGGGCATGTTTACCATGGTGTAGCATCTTCTTTTAAAAACAGTTTGAAGACGTCTGGACATCGAGGTTATGAGTTTCTGGAGTTTTGGTGTTGGAATTTGGTCCCATTCTTGCCTGATATAGGTTTCTAGCTGCTGAAGAGTTTGTGGTCGTCTTTGACGTATTTTTCGTTTAATGATGCGTCAAATGTTCTCTATAGGTGAAAGATCTGGACAGCAGGCAGGCCAGTTCAGCACCCGGACTCTTCCACTACGAAGCCATGCTGTTGTAATAGCTGCAGTTTGTGGTTTTGCATTGTCCTGCTGAAATACACAAAGCCTTTCCTGAAATAGACATCATCTGGAGGGAAGCATATGTTGCTCTAAAATCTTTATATACCTTTCAGCATTCGTAGTGCCTTCCAAACATGCAAGCTGCCCAAACCGTATGCACTTATGCACCCCCATACCGTCAGAGATGCTGGATTTTGAACTGAACGCTGATAACCCACTGGAAGGTCTCCCTCCTCTTTAGCCCGGAGGACACGGTGTCCGTGATTTCCAACAAGAATGTCAAATTTGGACTCGTCTGACCATAGAACACACTTCCACTTTGAAACAGTCCATTTTAAATGAGCCTTGGCCCACAGGACACGACGGAGCTTCTGGACCATGTTCACATATGGCTTCCTTTTTGCATGATGGAGCTTTAGTTGGCATCTGCAGATGGCATGGGGGATTGTGTTTACCGACAGTGGTTTCTGGAAGTATTCCTGGGCCCATTTAGTAATGTCAATGACAGAATCATGCTGATGAGTGATGCAGTGTCGTCTGAGGGCCGATTTTGCAAAGCCTTTGCAATTTGACATTGAGGAACGTTGTTTTTAAAGTATTCCACAATCTTTTTACGCACTCTTTCACAGATTGTAGAGCCTCTGCCCATCTTTACTTCTGAGAGACTCTGCCTCTCTAAGACATCCCTTTTATAACTAATCATGTTACAGACCTGATGTCAGTTAACTTAATTAGTTGCTAGATGTTCACCCAGCTGAATCTTTTCAATATTTCTTGCTTTTTCAGCCCTTTGTTGCCCCAGTGCCAACTTTTTTGAGACCTGTAGCAGGCATCAAATTTGAAATGAGCTCATTTAGTGGATAAAAGTGTAAAATTTCTCAGTTTAAACATTTGTTATGTTCTCTTTGTTCTATTGTGAATAAAATATTGGCTCGTGATTTGAAATTCTTTTAGTTTTCATTTTATTCAAATTTAAAAAACGTCCCAACATTTTCGGAATTCGGGTTGTATATACAGTATAAGGGACTCTCAAACCTTTTTGTCACCTGAATCCGTTAAATTTCACTACCCCTGAGATTTTAAGTTAATATTTCTAAAATATGACAAAGCTTTTGCATACTCATGGTACTTTGATTTTGGTTAATGGTCACCTGACATGCAGGAAAACAAATTAAAGGGATAGTTCACCCAAAAATGAAAATTCTGTCATTAATTACTCACCCTCATTTCATTCCAAACCTGTAAGACCTTCGTTCATCTTCAATATTTTTGATGAATTCCGAGAGCTCTCATACCCTCATATATACAGCTAGGATCCTACCATGATCAAGGCTCAGAAACGTAGCAAGGACATTGTTAAAAAAATCCATGTGACATCAGGGGTTCAACCATAATTTTACGAAGCTATGAGAATAATTTTTGTGCGCAAAGAAAACAAAAATAACGACTTTATTCAACAATTCGTCTCCTCCACATCACCCTATAGCTCCATTTTGGAGAGTATCACATACGCAGGGCTTAAAGTTCTCCGGAGTTTGCGTTTGCGTTAACTTGTTGATATCACTTTCGAGTTCATGAGTTCGCCTACCAATGGTATGAGAGGAGCACAGCTTGCTCTCTCAACCAAACTAACATTACTAGCCAATCAGAATTTTTTTGCTGTTATAAACATGAGACGCGCATAATAGTATCCAATTGCAGAGTCGCAGCCCTGATAAATGGAGAAGCGCGACAAAAAGCTGCGAGGCGCAATGGTCAAAGATGTCCATCTAGCTCATATTTACATAGAAAAACTAATTAAAAAGCAGTGGAGCTTTGTAAACAGCTCAGAGTAATCATGTCATCTCCATTAGAATGATATGACAAACAAATTTACCGGGATTTTTGAAAAGGTCCTGTTCACACATGATCTCTGAATGGTAACTTACCGGTAATTTGCCAGTAAAGACTGAATGTGTGAATGGGGCTAAACTCTTCCTCTGCATATGCTGTGAATTTGAATTGCTTAACGTTCATTAGGGCTGTGACGGTCACCATAACAACCACGTCAGTGGACCACCGCGGTGGTTGATTGCCATCGGCGGTAATGCGTGTGACGTCACACACTCTATAACAAGCATAAAATACAAAGTTTTGTATACAAGTGCAATAATAGTAACTGTTGCAATATAATTCGGTATTTATAGCATATACCATTTAGCTGTAAATTGTTTTATTTAGACTGTTAATTCACAAATTCCATTAACACCGTGTCTACACCGGACACGAGAGGCGTTGCGCGGCACGACAAAATACCAGAACACAATACATTATAATCAGTGACGCTGTCTATACTGGATGCGGTGCGGCACGACAAATTCCCGACAGTAAACTGATGCCTCGTTTTATTTATGACGTGCTGACACAAAGTTCAAATGATTTTTAACGATCGCTTTGTTGCGTCCAGTGTAGACAGACTTTAGCTGTTGCAGTGCGGTGCGTTAAGTGTTAAATGGGTGAGCACTTCAAATCTCAAGAGCCGTTTCCAGTTGCTATTTGCGAGGGGAGGCCAGCGAAGACCCGCTTGCTTGGTGGTGGAATAATGAGGCAAGATACCTGGCCACGGTTGCTTAAAATGCATTTGCGCAACAAGTACACCATCTGAACGCGTGTTCAGTGCGGCTGGAAACATCGTGACACCAATGAGGTCCTCCCTTAAACCGGACAATATCAAAATGTTTGTTTTTCTGTCAAAGAATTTTAAATATAACATTAGCCTATATAAAAGCCAAAGGTAGGCTTAACCATTAGTGTTTATGTTCTAATTGTTATCAGGCCAATGCAGATTTTCCAGTATGTGATTGAAGTTGTTACGAATTATTTAGGCTACTTATTTAGGCTACTTTCTTATTTAACTGTATTATTTCTTTGATAGCCTAGTGTTTTGCAGGCTGCGTGTTGTCGTGTTCACTGATGGAAGTGCTAAAATAAACACGTACGTTTGTTAATAGATGTTTGAGCCATGCCCGCATATATATATATATATATATATATATATATATATATATTGCAGCCATTTGCTAAAATCATTTAAGTTCATTTTTTTTTTCCTCATTAATGTACACACAGCACCCCATATTGACAGAAAAACACAGAATTGTTGACATTTTTGCAGATTTATTAAAAAAGAAAAACTGAAAAATCACATGGTCCTAAGTATTCAGACCCTTTGCTCAGTATTTAGTAGAAGCACCCTTTTGATCTAATACAGCCATGAGTCTTTTTGGGAAAGATGCAACAAGTTTTTCACACCTGGATTTGGGGATCCTCTGCCATTCCTCCTTGCAGATCCTCTCCAGTTCTGTCAGGTTGGATGGTAAACGTTGGTGGACAGCCATTTTTAGGTCTCTCCAGAGATGCTCAATTGGGTTTAAGTCAGGGCTCTGGCTGGGCCATTTAAGAACAGTCACGGAGTTGTTGTGAAGCCACTCCTTCGTTATTTTAGCTGTGTGCTTAGGGTCATTGTCTTGTTGGAAGGTAAACCTTCGGCCCAGTCTGAGGTCCTGAGCACTCTGGAGAAGGTTTTCGTCCAGGATATCCCTGTACTTGGCCGCATTCATCTTTCCCTCGATTGCAACCAGTCGTCCTGTCCCTGCAGCTGAAAAACACCCCCACAGCATGATGCTGCCACCACCATGCTTCACTGCTGGGACTGTATTGGACAGGTGATGAGCAGTGCCTGGTTAAGGCCAAAAAGTTCTATCTTGGTCTCATCAGACCAGAGAATCTTATTTCTCACCATCTTGGAGTCCTTCATGCGGGCTTTCATGTGTCTTGCACTGAGGAGAGGCTTCCGTCGGGCCACTCTGCCATAAAGCCCCGACTGGTGGAGGGCTGCAGTGATTGTTGACTTTCTACAACTTTCTCCCATCTCCCGACTGCATCTCTGGAGCTCAGCCACAGTGATCTTTGGGTTCTTCTTTACCTCTCTCACCAAGGCTCTTCTCCCCCGATAGCTCAGTTTGGCCGGACGGCCAGCTCTAGGAAGGGTTCTGGTCATCCCAAACGTCTTCCATTTAAGGATTATGGAGGCCACTGTGCTCTTAGGAACCTTAAGTGCAGCAGAAATTTTTTTGTAACCTTGGCCAGATCTGTGCCTTGCCACAATTCTGTCTCTGAGTTCTTCAGGCAGTTCCTTTGACCTCATGATTCTCATTTGCTCTGACATGCACTGTGAGCTGTAAGGTCTTATATAGACAGGTGTGTGGCTTTCCTAATCAAGTCCAATCAGTATAACCAAACACAGCTGGACTCAAATGAAGGTGTAGAACCATCTCAAGGATGATCAGAAGAAATGGACAGCACCTGAGTTAAATATATGAGTGTCACAGCAAAGGGTCTGAATACTTAGGACCATGTGATATTTCAGTTTTTCTTTTTTAATAAATCTGCAAAAATGTCAATTCTGTGTTTTTCTGTCAATATGGGGTGCTGTGTGTACATTAATGAGGAAAAAAATGAACTTAAATGATTTTAGCAAATGGCTGCAATATAACAAAGAGTGAAAAATTTAAGGGGGTCTGAATACTTTCCGTACCCACTGTGTGTGTATATATATATATAAATATATATATATATATATATATATATATAAAAACACCCCGTCACCGCCGGTAGTTGGTCCATTACCACCGCGGTGGTAAAAATCTGCCACCGTCACAGCCCTAACATTCATCTGGGAAAAGAGTGTGCATTATCTCACTAGATTTGTAACTTAAATCATTTATAAACCTTTGCCAACACAGGAGAATACATCAACCTTTTTCTAAATATGCCATTTATTGTACATCACGATTTCAAAATAAAAGTTTCTGAGTTTGCAAAGTGTAAAGTGAAACAAATATTTTGTAATTGAAAATTTCTTAAAAATAGTATTAAAATATTGTCTCGTTCTAGTGAACCAAGTATCTGTATTTTGTCTCATCTCATGAGCTGAGTGTGTTGTGTCGATAAGCGGTGATATAGCTCATAATTTTCCAAGTGTATGATATAGCTTTCATTCTTCAGGTCAACCTTATATTCTTGAAAAAAAAAATCTGTTTAAATAAGGAAAACGATAACTTTGCCATAGTATCCTTTCAAATGTTAAAGTTGCCACAGTCATTGCATGCTTTGCATGCGTTAAATCAAGATACTTGAGATGCAAAATGATGGAAAATATTTTTCACACTCAACTCTGATAAATCACTTAATTCTAACTTAAGATATTTGATAATTATTTTTAGATAAGTGTACTGTATTGTGTGATTGTGTATATATGTAAGTATATATACTAGGGCTGTCAATCAATTAAAATATTTAATCGTGATTAATCACAAGACTGTCATGAGTTAACTCACGATTAATCACAATTTAATCAAACTTTTTTTATCTGTTCTAAATGTACCTTAAATCAATACTTTTCAAGTTTTTAATACTCTAATTGACATGGGCATGGACAAATATGGATGCTTTATGCAATATATGTTTATTATTAGTGAAGCCATAGTTAATCTAGAGCAGAGGTGGGCAAAATTTTTAGCCCAGAGGGCCACATCAAGTTTTGCAAACCAAGTGAAGGGCCGCATGCCAAATCCTTGATAAAAGAACTTTTATTGTGGAGGTATGCATGGAACATATATTATCTGATAGAAACATCTGTCACATTAACACATTAAACAAAAATTCTTATTTAATATCTATTACTGAGTCAAATTTACAACAGACCATTTCATTTGTACTGCTTTTAGTATGCACATATCAATATTCATAAAACTTGATAAAATAACAAATCCTTGATAAAAGAACTTTTATTTACAGTGGAGGTATGCATGGAAAATATATTATCTGAGAAACATTTGTCACATTAACCTATTAAACAAATATTCTTATTTAATATCTATTATTGAGTAAAATTTACAATAGACAATCTCATTTGCACTGCTATTATATAAATATCAATCATCATAAAACTATTTCTGATAAAAACTCAAGGAGAACCTTAGTCTTTGTCTTTCCAAGTCATGGTTATGAGTGTGTTAATGTGAACAATGAGCCTGGTCCCATCTCCTTGCAAGGGTTTCAAAGTCTGGAGTGATCTTTGATGTAGAGATCCTCAGGATAGCTGACAAGTGGCTGTTTGTTAAATTTGATCTGCAGTTGGATTTGTTGTAGTTCATGACTGAGTAGGTTTGTTCACACACATATGTGGATCCAAATAAAACAAGCATTCTTTGGGCATGCTTTTTAATGTTTGGGAATTTTTTTTCATCCAGTGAGGCATAAAACTGGTTAACTGGTGCTGTCTGAAACTTTCTCCTTCAAAGTACTGTCACACTGCATGTCGATGAGTTCCAGTTGTGTGTCTGGTGGTGCTTTCTCACTGTCAAAAGATAGGGGGCATGAGACAAGTTCAAGCTCAGTCTCAATTTTTGCAAAGTCTGTGAAGCGACGGGAAAATTCTGCATGCAGGTTGATCAAAGTGCTGCTGTACCTCTCAATGCGAGACTGTATTATTGGTGTGCTTAGTCCGGTCAGTGCAGGAAAATGAGCGAAATCTCGACTGGATATCTGTCTGGAGAACAGTACATGTTTGGCCTTGAACGCTTTCACGTTGCTGTACAGTTCGTGCACAAAAACATGCTTTCCCTGAAGTCTCAAATTGAGATCGTTCAGATGCCTCAGTGTATCGACACCGAACGCGAGGTCGGCCAGCCAGTCTGTGTCTTGTCATTAGGGGAAGTCATCAGTTTGGCCAATCGTATTGAGGAACGTTGCTATCTCACCTTTTAGTTCCCAGACACGGTTAAACACATTGCCGAGACTTAGCCAGCGCACATTTGAATGGTACAAGAGGTCATGGTGCTCTGCCTCCGTTTCGTTAAGCAGCTGAATGAACTGCCGGTGGTTCAGCGCTCTTGCCCGTATAAAGTTGACAAGCTTCACAACCACTTTGACAACATTTTCTAGCTTCAACACACTTTTACACAAGGCTTCCTGGTGTATGATGCAGTGAAGAAATATCAGTTCTTCTGAGTTCGGGGTTTCGTTTTTTACTTTGTCTTGTAACCTTTTTAGCAGTCCAGTGTTTTTACCGGTTAGATTTGGCGATCCATCTGTTGTGACGCTTGTCAGCTTTCTCCACGGCAGGTTATTTTTTTCCAGGCAGACGGACACACTGTCATATAAATCCACGCCCCTGGTCATTCCCATCATTGATTCCATCCCGAGGAGTTCTTCTGTTATTTCGAAATTTTCATTTATTCCTCTGACAAAAATCAAAAGTTGAGCAGTGTCTGTGATGTCAGTACTTTCATCAAGTGCGATAGAAAAAAAAAAAAATAGCTTATCAGGCTGTTTAAAGTGACAGAAGAGGTAGTTGAGTGGGGTCACTTCAATACTGACTGAGGTAGTGGGCAGTCCAGTGGTGCACTAAGTGACTGGTGCGGGTCACAGTGTGTAGGGGGGGGGTCAGAGTTCAGTGGTGCGTGGGGCAAAAGAGGGGAGGGGGGGCAAGGTCGGGAGGGAGTTCAGCTTCCTGACAGCCTGATGAATGAAGCTGTCCTTCAGTCTACTGGTCCTGGCCTGGAGACTCCGCAGTCTCCTCCCTGATGGCAGCAGACTGAAGAAGCTGTGTGTCGGGTGGGTGGGATCACCTGCAATGCAGAGGGCTTTGCGGGTGAGACGGGTGTTGTAGATGTCCTGGAGGGAGGGGAGAGAGACACCAACAATCCTCTCAGCTGCCATACCACACAGTGATGCAGCTCGTCAGAATGCTCTCGATGGTGCCTCTGTAGAAGGTGCACATGATGGGGGCCGGGGCTCTGGCTCTCCTCAGTTTGCGGAGGAAGTAGAGACGCTGTTGTGCTTTCTTGGCCAGTGCTGCGGTGTTGTCAGTCCAGGAGAGGTCCTCTGTGATGTGCACACCCAGGAACTTGGTGCTGCTCACTCTCTCCACAGTCGCACCATTGATGGTCAGAGGAGCATGCTGAGTGTGCACTCTCCTGAAGTCAACAACAATCTCCTTCGTCTTCTCCACATTCAGAGAGAGATTGTTGTCATTGCACCACCCGGCCAGGCGGCTTACCTCGCACCTGTAGTTTGTCTCATCTCTGTTACTAATGAGACCCACCACAGTCGTGTCGTCCGCAAACTTAATTCAATTCAATTCAATTCAAGTTTATTTGTATAGCGCTTTTCACAATACAAATCGTTGCAAAGCAGCTTTACAGGAAATTAAGTTTCTACAATATATTTATATATTGTAGAAACTTAATATATTTAACTTATGGCGAAATTTGGTAGTTCTGTATGTTGTCTGAGGGTAGGCTTCATCTGAGGTCCTCTGAGGGGTTGGCATCATCTCTTCTCAGGTGTTCTGGATCCAGACTGAAGCTTGTGTAAATCCTAGTTACCACGGGATGTTAATCCCGTGGCAGAAACAGAGAAACAAATAGAGACATAATTAGCGTAGCTGCTGTTCCAACCAAGCAAAAATTATTTGTTCAATCCAAGCTAAAGAACAATAATGTGTGTTTGATCAGATATAACTGCAGTACAAGATTATGAGATGCATTATGTGAATGCTTGGCTAAAGAGATGTGTCTTTAATCTAGATTTAAACAGAGAGAGTGTGTCTGAACCCCGAACATTATCAGGAAGGCTATTCCAGAGTTTGGGAGCCAAATGTGAAAAGGATCTACCTCCTTTAGTTGACTTTGCTATCCTAGGTACTACCAAAAGTCCAGAGTTTTGCGACCTTAGGGAGCGTGATGGATTGTAGTGTGGTAGAAGACTAGTTAAGTACGCAGGAGCTAAATCATTAAGGGCCTTATAGGTAAGTAATAATATTTTGTAACTGATGCGGAACTTAATAGGTAGCCAGTGCAGAGACTGTAAAATTGGGGTAATATGATCATATTTTCTTGACCTAGTAAGGACTCTAGCCGCTGCATTTTGGACTAACTGTAGCTTGTTTATTGAAGATGCAGGACAACCAGCTAGCAGTGCATTACAATAGTCCAGTCTAGAGGTCATGAATGCATGAACTAGCTTTTCTACATCAGAAACAGGTAACGTTTCGTAGCTTGGCAATGTTTCTAAGATGGAAGAATGCTGTTTTTGTAACATGGGAAATATGATTTTCAAAAGACAAGTTGCTGTCTAATATAACACCCAGATTTTTGACTGTAGAGGAAGTAACAGTACATCCGTCTAGTTGCAAATTATAATCCAAGAGATTCTGTGTACTGTTTTTTGGTCCAATAAGTAATATTTCTGTCTTATCTGAATTTAATAGGAGAAAATTACTGGTCATCCAATCTTTTACATTTTTAACACACTCTGTTAGCTTAGATAATTTAGAAGTTTCATCTGGTTTTGTTGAGATATATAGTTGAGTATCATCAGCATAACAATGGAAACTAATCCCGTATTTTCTAATAATATTACCAAGGGGCAACATGTATATTGAAAATAGCAGAGGACCTAGGACAGATCCTTGTGGTACTCCATATTTTACTGGTGATAAATGAGATGACTCCCTGTTTAAATAAACAAAGTGGAAGCGATCAGACAGGTAGGATCAAAACCATCTTAAAGCCTGCCCATGAATACCCATATAATTTTGTAATCGATCTATGAGTATGTCATGATCTATAGTGTCGAACGCAGCACTAAGATCAAGTAAAACTAGCAATGAGATGCAGCCTTGGTCTGACGCAAGAAGCAAGTCATTTGTAATTTTAACAAGTGCGGTTTCTGTGCTATGGTGGGGCCTGAAACCTGACTGAAATTCTTCATAGAGATCATTTTTTTGCAAAAAAGAGCACAACTGAGCAGATACAACTTTTTCTAAAATTTTAGACATAAACGGAAGATTAGAAATGGGTCTGTAATTTGCTAGTTCATTAGGATCTAGTTGTGATTTTTTTAATAAGAGGCTTAATAACCGCCAGCTTGAATGATTTTGGAACGTGACCTAAAGATATCGATGAGTTAATAATATTGAGAAGCGGTTCTTCTGCTACAGGTAACAACTCTTTCAGTAATTTAGTGGGTACAGGATCTAATAGGCATGTTGTTGGTTTAGATGCATTGATAAGTTTAATGGAGCAATGAATGGAGCTGAAGTACTAGACGCTGCAGAATCTACATTTGTTATTCTATTTCTGATGTTATCTATCTTATCAGTAAAGAAATTCATAAAGTCATTACTATTAAATTGTGAGGGAATATTTAGATCGGGTGGCGTCTGTTTATTTGTTAATCTAGCCACTGTGCTAAATAAAAACCTTGGATTGTTTTGGTTATTTTCTATGAGTTTGCGGATATGCTCTGCCCTGGAAGCTTTTAAAGCCTGTCTATAGTTGGACATACTGTTTTTCCATGCAATTCTAAAAACTTCCAAGTTAGTTTTTCTCCATTTGCGCTCAAGTTTACGAGTTTCTTTCTTGAGAGAATGGGTATTACTGTTGTACCATGGCGCAGTACGTTTTTCTCTAACCTTTTTCAATTTGATGGGCGCAACAACTTCTAATGTATTAGAGAAGATAGTGCCCATGTTGCTAGTCATTTCATCTAGTTCATGTGTATTTATGGGTACACAGAGCAGTTGAGATAAATCAGGTAGGTTATTTTTGAATCTATCTTTAGTGGTTGGAACAATAGTTCTTCCTGGACGATAACGCGGAGCCATATAGTTAATATCAGTAATACTCAGCATGCACGATACTAGGAAATGGTCAGTAACATCATCACTTTGAGGTACGATATCTATGTCAGTAAGATCAATTCCATGCGATATAATTAAATCTAGCGTATGATTAAAACGATGAGTGGGCCCAGTGACATTTTGCTTGACTCCAAAAGAATTTATTAGGTCAGTAAACGCAAGTCCTAACGCATCATTTGTATTATCGACGTGAATGTTAAAATCTCCGACAATTAGCGCTTTATCAACAGTAACCAATAGGTCTGAGAGGAAATCTGCAAATTCTTTTAAGAAATCTGTATTCTGGCGGTCTATACACAGTAGCCAGAACAAGAGATAGGAGAGATTTCTTTTGCATATCTGACAGTGTAACATTAAGCAGAAGCAATTCAAATGAGTTAAACCTGTATCCTGTTTTCTGGGTAACATTGAGAATATCACTATATATTGTTGCAACACCGCCGCCACGGCCAGTCTGACGGGGCTCATGCTTATAACAGTAGCTTGGTGGAGTAGACTCATTTAGACCAATATAATCATTTGGTTTGAGCCAGGTTTCAGTCAAGCAGAGCACATCAAAACTATTATCTGTGATCATTTCATTTACAATAACAGCTTGGTTTTAAAAAAAACCAAGATGGCGGCGCGCCCAGACGCAGCAGCTTCTCCGGATCCCAAAGACGGTGCTTTTATGTCTTTTAATGTCGTCTGTTCGTCTCCAAATAGTGTTAATTTACCGCTAATTCATCGGGAGATCACTCCGGGATACATCTATGATCGCCAAAGCCTTTTGGATATCAACAACACATACAAACACAAACTCTCGCCGGCGGCTACTGAGAAGCTACGAGGCCTTTGTTTACTGCTGGAGCCGGACCTCGAGACCGCGGCCTCGCCTACTGACGCTACCCGCACAAGGCGGCGTCGCAAGCGGTGTGAGAGAGGACGGAAGCGCGGTAAGCGCGGAGGTATACGAGCTAGGCTGAGGGCTAACCCCACAAGACCGGCTCTTCCAACACTCATGCTCTCAAACGTTCGCTCTCTGGAAAACAAACTGGACTTAATTCAACTCAGTCGATCTACACAGCATGAGGCAAGGGATTGTTGTGTGTTTGTTTTCACTGAAACATGGCTAAACGACAACAACCAGGACTCCGCCATTCAGCTGCATGGCCTAACCTGCTACCGAGCGGATAGAGATTCATCACTGTCTGGTAAGACTCGCGGGGGTGGCTTGTGTGTTTACGTCAACAAAAAATGGTGTAACAATGCTGCGGTAGTATCTAAACACTGTTCATCACTGGTGGAGTTTATGTTTGTGAAGTGTCGACCGTTCTATCTGCCGCGGGAGTTCACGGCCATTGTTATTGTCGCGGTTTACATTCCTCCGTGTGCAAACGCTAAGGACGCGCTTCGCGAGCTGTACAGCGCCATCAGCGAACAACAAACAAATAACCCCGACGGCTTTTTCATCATAGCCGGTGACTTCAACCACGCAAACTTAAAGACAGTTTTGCCAAAGTTCTACCAACATGTGAACTTTGCAACAAGGGGAAACAACACACTGGACTTTGTTTACACAACAGTTAAGAACGCATACAAAGCCGAACCCCGCCCCCACCTCGGGTACTCGGACCACATCTCTGTTATGCTAATCCCAGCATATAGCCCACTTCTCAAACTCACCAAACCGGTTCAAAAGCAGATCACAGTATGGCCAGAAAATGCTACCTCTGCACTGCAGGACTGCTTCCAGGACACAGACTGGAACATGTTTAAAGAGGCAGCCACTTACAACAACCACACAGACCTACAGGAGTACACTGAAACTGTGACTGCTTACATCAAAAAGTGCACAGATGATGTGACAGTCACAAAGACCATCACCACACGCGCCAACCAGAAGCCATGGATGACAGCAGAGGTTCGTGGGCTGCTAAAGACCAGAGATGAAGCTTTCAGATCAGGAGATAAAGCAGCCCTCAAAACAGCAAGAGCCAATCTGTCCCGCAGCATCAAAAATGCAAAACGGTCATATGCTCAAAAAATCAACAAACACTTCACAGACAGCAGAGACACACGGAGTCTGTGGCAAGCCATTCAGACCATCACAGACTACAAGCCCCCGCCACAGGCCTGTGATGATGACACATCCCTCCCAGATACACTCAACCACTTTTATTCACGGTTTGAAATGCAGAATGACACACCTGCACAAAAACTGCCCACACCTCCCAACGACCAGGCGCTCTGTCTGTCTCCAGCCGACGTAAGGAAGACCCTATCTAGGATTAACCCACGCAAGGCTGCGGGTCCCGACAACATACCTGGCCGTGTACTGAAAGACTGTGCTGTACAGCTGACAGATGTCCTAACAGATATCTTCAACACCTCGCTGAGCCAGGCAGTCGTCCCCACATGTCTCAAATCCACAACAATCATACCGGTACCAAAGAAATCACCTGTGTCCTGTCTAAATGACTACCGTCCCATAGCACTGACTCCAATCATAATGAAGTGCTTTGAGAGGTTAGTCATGCACAACATCAAAACCAGCCTCCCCAACACACTCGATCCGCTCCAGTTTGCATACCGTCCAAACCGCTCCACAGACGATGCAATTTCCTCCACCCTCCACCTGGCTCTTACCCACCTAGAAAACAAAGACTCTTATGTTAGAATGCTGTTCATTGACTTCAGCTCAGCATTCAACACAATAATCCCACAACAGCTCACAAATAAATTAAACCTACTGGGCCTTAACAATTCCCTCTGTAATTGGATTCTGGACTTTCTAACCGGAAGACCTCAGTCAGTCCGTGTCGGCCACAACACCTCGAGCACTACCACACTGAGCACAGGTGCCCCACAAGGCTGTGTGCTCAGCCCGCTGCTCTTCACGCTGCTGACCCACGACTGCACTGCCAAGTTCAGCTCCAACCACATCATCAAGTTCGCTGACGACACAACAGTGGTAGGTCTCATCAGCAACAACGATGAAACGCACTACAGAGAGGAAGTGGCACAGCTGGCTGAATGGTGTGGTGCAAACAACCTGTCCCTCAATGTGGAGAAGACAAAGGAGGTTGTGATGGACTTCAGGAGAAACTCCGCTGATCACCCCCCACTGACCATCGACAGCTCGCCTGTGGAGAGAGTCAGCAGCACTAAATTCCTGGGGGTGCACATCACAGAGGACCTCACCTGGACCACCAACACCATGTCACTCTCCAAGAAGGCACAACAGCGCCTACACTTCCTCCGCCGGCTGAAAAGAGCAAGTCTCCCTCCACCCATCCTCACCACTTTCTACAGGGGCACCATTGAGAGTGTGCTGACCAGCTGCATCACTGTCTGGTACGGGAACTGTACTGCAGCAGAACGCAAGACCCTCCAGCGGACAGTGAACACAGCTGCAAGGATCATCGGTGCCCCTCTCCCCTCCATCCTGGACATTTTCCTCAAACGATGCTCCAGCAAAGCCAACAGTATCGTAAAGGACTCCACACACCCCTCCCACAGTCTCTTCCAGCTCCTACCATCAGGTAGACGGTACCGGAGCATCAGAGCCCGCTCTGCCAGACTGCTCAACAGCTTTTTCCCCCAGGCTGTGAGAGCCCTGAACTCAAGTCACCCCGCCCCTCTCTGAATCCCCATACAAACCCCCTACCTCCTGAAACATGGACAATCTGGAACTTATGGAACTTTGTTTGTGCAATCGGAGAGTGCTACAGGTGAGTGGGCCTGTACAAACCACCTATAGTAGCACACTTTCTTCCTCTATGCGCACTAGTCACTTTTCACACACACTGCTGTGTGCACACAAATCCCACAAAAAGACTCAGTAATATCAGTAATATATTTATGTTTACATGCTCATGCACTACAAATCATCCTGCACTGTTCCCCAGCCAGCTGCTTGAACTCACATTGTCTCTCTTTGCACATGTACAGTATTTATCTGAAGCATTCGTATAGTTTGTATAGTTTGTATTTTTTAGTTTATGTATAGGTACATTTTTTTTTATATAGATAGTATATTTATAGTCAAAATCTATCAGTAGGATAGTTTGTGTATAGGTTTATATTGTTTTCATTGCTGTATGCCTGTATTTATGTAGCACCGTGGTCCTGTGAGGCACGACATTTCGTTCCACTGTATGCCCCTGCATGTAGCGGAATGACAATAAAGCTCAACTCAACTCAACTCAACTTTGGGTGCGAGTGATCTAATGTTTAGGAGCCCAAGCTTTAAAAATTGCTTTTGTTTATTTGTTTTGCATTTTTCTGGTTTAATCACGATCAGATTATTTCTAGATCCTGCATTAAATTTATATTTTGGCTTCACTGTTCGGGGAACAGACACAGTCTTTATAGATTGGACAGCACAAGTATTTCTATCATTTAAGTGGGTAGAACAAAAGTCATCATAGCAGTTATTTGAGAATGGGCTCCAACCTTAATGAGGAGGTTGGAGCTGTGTGACGGTGTGCAGTCATGGGTCAGCAGAGTGAAGAGAAGGGGGCTCAGCACACATCCTTGAGGGGCCCCTGTGTTAAGTGTGATGGTGCTGGATGTGTTACTGCCGACCCGTACTGCCTGAGGTCTCCCAGTCAGGAAGTCCAACAGCCAGTTGCACAGCGAGGTGTTGAGCCCCAGCTGGACCAGTTTGTGAATGAGCTGTTGAGGGATGATTGTGTTGAATGCTGAACTGAAGTCTATGAACAGCATTCTGACGTACGAGTCTTTTTTGTCCAGATGTGTGAGTGCTGAGTGGAGGGCAGTGGCGATGGCATCATCGGTCGAGCGGTTGGACCGATATGCAAACTGGAAGGGGTCCAGGGAGGGGGGGAGGGCAGACTTGATATGATGCATGACTAGCCGTTCAAAGCACTTCATGAGGATCGGAGTAAGTGCGACTGGACGGTAGTCATTGAAGCAGGATGGAGATGGCTTCTTCGGGACTGGAATAATGGTGGTAGCCTTGAAGCATGTGGGGACAACAGCCTGACTTAGTGAGATGTTGAAAATGTCTGTGAAGACATCAGTGAGTTCCGCTGCACAGTCTCTCAGTACACGACCAGGAATGTTGTCAGGACCCGGAGCTTTGCGTGCATTGATCCTGCTGAGGGATCTCCTCACGCTGTCCGGGGACAGCGTCATCACCTGGTCGCCGGGAGGAGGTGGGGTCTTCTCTGCAGTGGTGCTGTTTTGTGCCTCAAAGTGAGCGAAGAAGGCGTTCAGCTCGTTCAGCAGGGGGATGGTGCTGTCACAGGTGCGCGGTGGGGGCTTATAGTCCGTGATGGTCTGAATCCCCTGCCACAGGCTCCGAGTGTCCCCGCTGTCGCTGAAGCGATGGGCTACCCTCCTGGAGTACTGTCTCTTAGCCTCTCTGATGCCGCGGGATAGATTGGCCCTAGCTGTCCTCAGGCCCACCTCATCTCCAGCTCTGAAGGCAGCGTTACAAGTCTTCAGGAGTCTGTAGACCACGGCTTCTGGTTGGCCCGGACAGTGATGGTCTTTGTGACCGTTACATCATCAATGCATTTGGTGATGTAGGCAGTGACAGTCTCTGAGTACTCTTGGAGGTCTGTGGTGTTATTGTATGTGGCAGCCTGCTTAAACATATTCCAGTCAGTGGTGTCAAAACAGTCTTGAAGTGCCTCTGACGACCCTTTTGGCCACACTTGTATCTGTTTGTGAACTGGTTTGGTGACTTTAACGATCGGTCTGTATGCAGGCATTAGCATGACAGTGATGTGGTCTGAGGTGCCAAGATGGGGGAGGGGAAGGGCCTTGTAAGCTCCTCTCTGGGTGGTGTAAACAAAGTCCAGAGTGTTGTTTCCTCGTGTTGGAAAGTCTACGTGCTGTTGTATTTTTGGGAACACACTCTTTAAGTCTGCGTGGTTGAAATCCCCAGCTGAGATGAGAAAAGCATCTGGGTGGGCTGTCTGCTGCTCACTGATGTGCTGATACAATTTGTTCAGTGCCTCACTCCTGATGTTGTTGTTGGAGTTGGGAGGGATTTATACAGTAACGAGCAGTATGGCTGTATATTCCCTCGGTAGATAAAACGGCCGACACTTAATAATCATAAACTCCACCAGGAGCGAGCAGTGTTTGCAGACCACAACAGCGTCGCGGCACCACGCGTCATTAATGTAAACACAAAGCCCGCCGCCGCGGGTCTTACCTCCCTCGACGAGAGCTCTGTCCGCTCGATAGCATGTTAGCTGGTCGAGCTGAATGGCGCAGTCCAGAACGCTGTTGTTGAGCCATGTTTCCGTGAAAACAAAAACACAGCAGTCTCTTACAGTCCTCTGAGTTAAGCGTAGTAGTCGGATGTAGTCCAGTTTATTGTCTAAAGAGCGTACGTTAGCCAGTACGATGGTGGGGATAGCTGGCTTGTGTGGGTTAGCCGCTAGCCTAGCCCGGATACCTCCGCGCTTACCCCTCTTCTGCTTCCTCTCGCGCCGCTTGTGGCGCCTCCGCTCTGGGCGAGATGCAGTAGTGGGGGTCGGTGATGTTGTAGGCCTCCGGAGCAGACCGAGGTCCCGCAGCTCTTCGGCGTGCGCGAGGTTTAACTCTAAAAATGTGGTTCTGCCGACGTCGAGCAGAAACTCACGACTGTATGCACGTTTAAAGACAGATAGACGTGACGAAGACGTACAAAAACACTTCGATTTACAAGATAAAAAACACGAAAACACCGTTCTGTCGGGAGAGAGAGAAGCCGCAGCGTGTGCACGCGCCGCCATCTTGAGTCAGAAGACTATGTAGCACTATGTAACTTTTGGCGCTCTAGCGGTTAATAAACAGAACTGCACGCGTCCCGCGGAAGAACATTCTAACCGGAGCTACTTCTCTAAGTTTATGTCTATGGCGATTCACGCAGGCATGTGTTACTCCGCAGCGGTGAAGACCCGAACAGGCTACAATAGTCCAAATATAAGCACTTATTATAAGTGTACCGTAGTGATTCGGGATACGACAAAAACGCGGTGCATTGTATGCATTATATGCATTTTGCAAATTCTAAACAGAAAAAGTTACATGCTGAACAGAGCAGACCCAGAGAGAGAGAGAGAGAGAGAGAGGTGTGTGCACAGCGAGAAAGAGAGTCTTCGCGCTTGTGCAATGTACAGTACCGGCTAGTCTCAGAAACTAAATAAGGTTTGGGCAAAAACTAAAGATTGGTCGCTAGGCTCTTTTTAAAAAAAACAAACAAAAAAAAAAAAGTTGCTAAAGGATTCTGAAAAGTCGCTAAGTTGGCAACACTGACAGCATCTCCATCCATTTCTCCAACCACGGGTTAGGCCATAGCTCAAACAGAAAATGCGCCCTGCGTTAATTGCGTATTAATAAAATTAGCGCCGTTAAAATGAATTTGCGTTAACGCGTTATTAACTTTGACAGCCCTAATATATACACACACACCTATAGTCTAAAAATGGGGTTCACAAGCTAATAAATAACAGAATTTAAAATAAATTTAATCATAAAAATGTGATTAATGAGTTTATATGTAAAACGTGTCAGAACAATTATAAAAAGCGTTCTCTGTTTAATTAAGAGCAGCTGTGATTGTGGAAAGGCAGGATTTTGCCTATTTTTGTGTTTGACATTTTGACACAAGGCAGAAACTGATTTTCTTCCTCAGTATTTATGTCTTGTTTTTCAGGATAAATACTGTATCTAAACATAATATCTTAAATCTGATTTTTTTTTTTTTTTTTTTTGGTTAAGCATAAACTCAATTAGGATAATTTTTTCTTAAAGAAAACATCTTTTGTTGTTTGTCATTGCACATATCAAGTAAATATATCTTGATTTAACAATTATTCAATATTTGTACTGGAAAACAAGATAAAACTATTAAGAAAGAACTCCACATTTTGGTAATGTATTTTACAGATTCATGCATATGCAGTGTCTGAAATCACTCACTAATTCACTAAACAGCAGATGCTTCATAGTTTAATATATAGGGAAAGAATGTATAGAGTCATTACTGAACATTGTGAGATTGCATATTGGTCGCACTCTGAATGAAGGGAAAATAACTTTGAAATGCGATCAGACGCTCAGACCGTTCAGATTTTAATTGAATATAAAATGATCTGTGAATGTGGTTTGGATGGGGTTTGTGAAAGTTGCATTTGGTGTGTTTTTGCAGTTTAGACTTCAGAAAATACAACGCATTTGAGTTTGGACACGCCAAAACATTTTTGCTGCCTGTCTGAACAAACCGTAAGAGACACATGAAAAAGCCTCGAGAAAGAAAAACACTCAGACGCAAGATGTTTTTTTATAGTGTGTGTGTGTGTGTGTGTGTGTGTGTGTGTGTGTGTGTGTGTTTCCTGAGGGGAAAGTGAATAGTGAATTTAGAGTTTTGGGAACAACACTGGACATCACAAAGACAAGCTCTCAGGAGGAATAAAAACAGAAAGATGTTTTTTTTAATGTGAATTTCAGATGTTTTATTATTCATGAGATAGAAACATCTCAAATTAGATCTGTTTAATACTTAACTTGCAGATTAAATGGAGATTCAGTCTCCTGCGTTCCAGATGTTTCCTCTGAGAAAAAAGACATACAAGTGCCTCCTCCGGAGTTTTGCAAGAATCTCAGCAATGTCTCAATCAAAAATCTCAGAATGAACTCACATTTCTCATCAAATGATTGATGAGCTGCACTTCACATTAATTTTATCAGCCAGTGACACATTTTGGTCTCTTACAGGAGAAACATTTGAGATAAAGATGATACAAGGGCTCAGTTGACAATATTGACTAATCAAGCTTCATTTTAATGAAGATATTGATTCTTAAACACTGTTGTCAGTTGATTCATGAACCAAACTCCACTAAACATCACAATAAGCTTTGTGCTTTGATATGAAACAAAGACTCAGCTTTCAAATTCTGTGAATTTTATCACAAAAAAATTTAAAAAATTAACGTGGTTTTGACACTCTTTAATATGGCTTGACAGATCATTGTAGAGGTGAACGATCATCTCTACATCTTTACCGCTAGTTACAGCACCAAATAAAGAAGAAGGGGTTGAAAAAAAACAGAACTTACTGAATTTACTGTGAAGTCTGTTTCAACCACTGAAAGATATAAATAAAACAGCTTGTAAACAATAATGTCATGTAACATCATCGTTTCCTCAGAAATACTCCACAGAGGAGCATTTTTATAAATATATGCACTGTATTACAGATTCATTATATTTTTACTTAATCTGTTAATGATTTCAATTATACAGCCACTGTATAAATGTTTATATTTCAACAACAAATTAGAATATAAATAGAATATAAAATCTGCCTTATGTGTTATTTAAATGTTAATTATCAGTTTTTGAGTGTTAATTGTTATATCTAAATAATTAGCAATAACTATAGCAATAAATCAGAAAAAAATATCTGCTTTAGTTCTATTTTTTTCCTGTACCTGATACATATCCAAATTAATCACTATTGAATCAAATTGAGATTGGAATCAAATCAAATCAAGAGCTTGTAAATCAAATTGAATTGTGAAATCTATATCAATATTCTTGAAATTTGCATGAAACATATTACATTAATAAATATTTTAAAAAAATGCCTTATCTGCAATTTAAATTAAAATTTTTTGTTTTTTCAATGTTAATTATAAGCAGTTTTAGATTAGGTTTTTGCCTTAAAAAATTAACATGTATTTGATATATTTCCATATTAATCAATATTCAATCGAGATCAGAAGCAAATTGAATCAAGAGCTTGTGAATCAAAATAAAGTTGAATTGTGAAATATGTCAATACTCTTGATACTTACATTAAACTTATCTGAGGATAGAAACATAATAGCATATATAATTGCATATATCATTAAAAAAACTGCCTAATGTGCAATTTAAATGTTACTCATCTCAAAATAAATATAAATAAATCAGAAAAAACACCTTAGTTGAGAGAATTTTTTTCCTAAGAAAAACTGACATGTACCTGATACATTTGAAAATTAATTGATATTAGGGGTGTCAACGTTAACGCGTTAACGCATGCGATTAATCTAAAAAATTTAACGCGTTAATATTTTTTTAATGCAAATTAATCGTGATAATGTTTGACCCCAACTTCTTGCCAGGGCAGCGGCACAAGTGGGCTATTTTGAAAATGCAGTTGTGGAAAAAATTACAGAGCCACGGGTTGCGTTATTTTGGGCTACTTTTATAATGTACCGCGGCTGCCCAAAGTGTATATAGACAAATAAAAATTAAAATAGATCCTTTTACTAATGTGTATTATACTTGGAATGTATACCTGGCAACTTAAGAACGGACAGGTGGTTGTAACATCACAAACAACGTGAGTTTCAGCCAGAGCATACATGTTAAGGCTTTTACACAGCAGAAATAAACATGACAACACCCACTATAGATTATATAAGATAATAAACACACAATTACGATAGGATATGGTTTGTATGTGATTTTCTTGAGATAAATGTGTACATCTGAAATGCTAATTTGTGCAGCGATATCAAAGGCTATAAATAGCATATTTTAACAACAGTAAACGTTTTATTTCCAGTATAAAGACTGATAATGGCTGAATAAAAACAAATGAATAATGATAAACGAATAATAAGGATTATGTCTCATACCTGGCGGAAATGTGAAAGGTTCTGTTTCCTTAAACTAGTTTGTCATGCATTTCATTTCAACACATTTACAGGCAGGGCTTGACATTAAGCATTTTTGTGTGGTTGTCCATCGGACAAGTAAATTTGTCATTTACTTGTCCGAGTATAAAAGTTACTTGCCCAGAGAGAATTATTATTATTATTTTTTTTTTAATTGAGTTATAAATATAATTACTTATTGTAGTTATACAAAACACATTTAGTTTTAGTTAGATTTTTCTTTTTAAATAAAATAATAAATTGTGATAACACTGTTATATTTTAAAATAAAAAGGGAGTATTAATTACAAATATAATTATTGTATATTAAACTTAAAAATAAAATTCTAATATTTACTTCTTTTTATAAATATAAGTTTTTTAATTAGTTCAATTTAATCAGACAATTAGTATAATAAGACATTTGGGCTGTTACCAAACAAATGAAATCAGTATCAACAAAATTCCTCTTTGCAATGTAGGAAACACAGAAGCTGCATCTGAAGTGGCATAGATACATTTACCCACTGTTTAATGCAGCTCTGAGGGACATGGAATACTTTAATCTGCAGTTACAAATGAATAAATAATGTTTTGATTCATAAAACGTTGAATACTGATATTTGAAATTATTTAAAAAATTAAAAAGTACTGTAAATGTGAAATTAAAACCACCAGTAGGTGGCATCAAGTCAGTTTATAAGTGAGTCATTGCGACTGAACCGAATCATTTAAACGGTTGATTCATTCAGGACCGAAACGCCGTCATGTTGCTCAGAGACTCAAAACAGTGCTGTGACTGTGTTTGGAATGATTTTTGTTGGTGAAACAGAGCAGAAACAGGAAATATGGTGTCTAAAACGTAAGTCTCTTAATGTTAACTTCTTGTTTATTGAACTGTTGCATAAAATCACATTTGTAATCATGATGGTTTTTAGAGCAAAAAAAAAAAAAAACGGCGCTCGATCTTCGTGTGAAACTATATGAAATTATATAAATATATACATTTTCTGCTCCCATATCTTGAATTTTGTGATCATTCTTCATGCATTGTAATACTGAATCATGCAGTGAAAGAACGCACTCGCACGCGCGCTGTAGGTGCACAGTCCATGACTGTGATTAATCATTTACAGAAATTGTAAATCACAGTCCATGACTGTGATTAACGCGATTAAATTTTTTAATCGATTGACAGCACTAATTGATATTGAATTGAAAAGAGTTTATGAATCTGAATCAAACTGAATCAAGAAATTGTAAATCAGAATCAAAATGAATCAAGAACTTGTGAATTAGAATCAAAATGAATCAAACTCTTATGAATCAGAATCAAAATGAATCAAGAACTAATGAATCAGAATCAAATTGAATCAAGAGCTTGTGAATTGCATTCAGATTGTGAATATTGTGTCAATATCCAGCCAATTTCCCTCACATATCCTGAGTGCTGAATGAGCAACTCTGAGCAGTGAAGTTTTCCTCCTGAAGTGTTTTGATGCCTTCAGTCTGTTATTTTAAGGGTTTTGTGCTGTAATTCAGATTCATGACCTCTAGCCTCTTTGCACTTATTTCCCAAAGGCTTCCCCACACAGCACGGTCTCTCTCTGTGGGTTCTGCTGTGAGATGTGAGCAGAGATGAGGGTTCGGTCTGATAGCAGCGTTATGATATCTGTATTTTAATGACTTCAGATCACTGACATGATCTTTAATTGGAAAAGTGCTCCATACATCAGGAAGCAATTACCACCGAAAGAGAGAGTGTGTCATTTGAAAGTCCATTTTTCTTTCATTTCCTCTCGTCTTTATTGTCTCACGGCCTCTTCTCTTTCTCTTTATTTGACCTGTTCATCTTGTTTTGTCATTTTATCTCTGACTTTCATCTCGCTCTCTTTTATGTGTCTCTGTTCGGTATTCAGATGAAGCAGTTATTCCTCAGTGTTTGCATTGAGAAAATCTCTTTCTTCTCAGCGTCCGTCCATTATCTGCTCTTCTGTTTTCATCCGTGTGATTCTCGCTGGAGCTACATAATAGTTTAGAAAGACGGGTGACGGGGCAGGACTAGGGCCATAACATTTCTGCAATAAGGAAAACGTGGACAGAATCACAGAATACAGTTCATGAAAATGAAATTCACTGTATAACGTAAAACTTTAGATGAATAAATCAAAAGTAGGACTACACACATTATCAAACTGTGATATGGAAAAGTGTCTGTGAATATTAAACAAAAGATTGCTATTGAAATTAACTTGAACAAATTATTACACATACATATATATATATATATATATATGTATGTATGTATGTGTAATAATTTGTTCAAGTTAATTTCAATAGCAATCTTTTGTTTAATATTCACAGACACTTTTCCATTAAATTAAACTATTAAAACTAGATTTAGGGATATCAAAAAATTCTCTTGTTTTAATTTTAATTGTAAACTCTGGCAATAAATAAATAAATCAATTTGTCAATTTTAATTTTAAAAGATTAATTAAATTGTTAATGTGTTATGCCTTCTTTTGATCACCACTATTTTTGATAATACTTTTTTGTTAAAACATAAATCAGTAAAATTAAGCAGACAAAACAGAATTTCTGAGCAATTTTTGAACATTTCAAAGGGCACTGTTATTTAAAAAAGAAATTATTAAATTGTAAAAGTTTCATGAATTCAATTGATTAGACATGCTTTTTGATTATTAAAATTTAATTAAACCATTAAAACGGAATCAAAAAAAAAAAAAATCAAATGGAAAATGCAGAATTTAGGAGGAAAAATGAACTTATTTCATTGACCCAAAAAATTTATTTTGTTAAAATTTTGTTTAATTAATTGTTGTTTAATCATTTGTTTAATGATTGTAATTAATTAGACATGCTTTTTTATGACTAAAATTTAATGAAACCACAAAAACGAATTTAGAAAGCACGGAATCCAGAAAAACTGATTTCGTAGGGCACTAAAAATGTAATTTTTGTTTAACGTGTAATCAGTTGTTGTTACATTGTGTACATTTCATGATTTTAATTAATTAGATGTGATTTTTGATTATTAAAATTTAATGAAACCATAAAAACAAATTAAGAAAAATTGAAAAACATGAAATTTTGGAAAACATAAAACTGATTTCATAGAATACCAAAAAATGTTTTTTTATGTTTCATTATTTTTATTTATTAGACATTCTTTTTGATGATTAAAATTTTATTTAATTTAACCAGTAAAGTGAAAAAGAAAATTGGGGGGAAAAAAAAAAATGGACTTGGGGGGCGGGATTTAATGGGCCTCTACAGGAGATTTAAATGTATGTGTTTAGCGGAGGCTTTTATCCGAAGTGACTTGCATGGAATCAAACCTGTGATCTCAACCAGCCGAGCTGCAGGAGATGACTCCTGGAGATGCTAGAAGTGAGAGACAAAGAGGTGGAGATGATTACAGATGGAGCCAGAGGGGGTGGAGATGGGCGATGGGGTTTGTTAGGATGAAAGGACGGATGGAGAACAGGAGAGAGATACGATCTGAAGAGAAACACCAGAGAGATTTTTCACTCACAGCAAGAGAGAAAAGTGAAAAATAGAGGGATCACCTGAGAGAAAATACTGTAGAGAGATGAGTGTGTGTACGGCGAACAACACTCGCTCATTATGTTTTGAAGAATCGTTTTTCATGCTTTACACTGCAATATAATACAACACACACACACACACACGCTCATCTTTCTTCATTGGGCCTTAGAGGAAAAACAGCAATATGAGGCTTTCAGTGGAAAATTACATCTGCACAAATCTGTGTCGGTGCGTGTGTGTGTTTCTGGGTCATTCACTTATGCAGAATATCTTCATCTCACCATGTTCCTTCATATGCTGGATAGAACAGATGTAAAACATATTAGTTTGTTTCCTTTCATCATAATTTCACAGTTAACCAAACGCAAGGTATGGTGTTTCCAGGAATGAAAAATTGCCAGTTTATTCAGAAATATTATCTAAATAAAGTGTTTTAAGCAAAACATGTTTTCTTTGGATGATTGTTTTAAATGATAAGTTTTCCATCCTGCTAGACTTTTAAAATCTTATGGATATGGGATTTTGAGCTTCAAGCCTTACTATACAGTAAACTATGATTTGCACGTTTTTTAGATTTTTAAATGTTTTTGAAAGAAGTTTCTTCTGCAAAAATACAGTAAAATTGTGAAATATTCTTATAATTTCAAATAGCTGTTTTCTATGTGAATATATTATAAAATGTAATTTATTCCTGTGATGAAAAGCTGAATTTTCAGCATCATTACTCAAATCTTCAGTGTCAAATGATCCTTCAGAAATCATTCTAATATGCTGATTTGCTGTTCAAAAACATTTCTGATTATTAACAATGTTGAAAACTATTGTGCTGCTTCATATTTTGCAGAAACCATGAAACATTTTATTTGTCAGGATTTTTTGATGAATAGAAAGTTCAAAAGAACAGCATTGATTACACTTAATATTTTGTGACATTGATAAATTTAATGCATCCTTACTGAATAAAAGAATAAAAATCTTACTGTCCACAAACTTTTAGATTGTAGTGAATATACATTTCTCATTTTTTGTCTTTTTTGGTGTCCCGATTCCATTTATTCCATTAAGTTGTATCTATAATAAACAACCATTTATGAGGCTAATCTTGAAAATGAAGTGCTTCAGAAGCTCATCAAACACATGTGAATGTCTGTGTATTTCAAGCTCTTCACAACCCTGCAGAACATTCAGGAAATCCTGTAATTCTTCTTGAATCTCAGGTGCACCTGTCGAGCATTAATATGACGGTTTTAATACATCAGAATAAATGTCACTGGAGTGTTTGACTCTCTCGTACTCATAAACACTTCATTTTAAAGGTCAGACATATCAATAGCTCTCTCAGGCAGATTGATGTGATTCAAACATTATTCTTGTCTGTACTTCACATTAGGACATGAGAAATACTCTATTCAGCTTGTTTACAGGTTTTCGTTAGATTGTGTCTGCGTTCATTTATTTTACACAGCTTGTGTGCTTCTAATGTTTGTCAGAGATTTTTGCACTAAAATCATTTTTTTTTTAATCTTCTCTCTGGCTCATGTTACTGTAGCTTTAAGACTTATTTGTTGTTAATTGAGTGACAGTAGTGTTAAATGTGCTTTAAATTTGGGCAATCATATGTTAAAGGGGTCATCAGATGCCCATTTTCCACAAGTTGATATGATTCTTTAGGGTCTTAATGAAAAGTCTATAACATACTTTGGTTAAAATTTTTCAATGGTAGTGTAAAACAACACCCTTTTCACCCTGTCAAAATCAGCTCTGTTTTCAGCAACCCGTTTTAGTGCAAGTTTCTTTAAATGCTAATGAGCTCTGCTCACCCCGCCCCTCTCTTCCGTGGGGTGACGAGCCGTTCTCGTGAGACTGTTTACTTTAGCCATGGGAACTGGCTAAATAGCACGTTATTAGGAAAGGTGATTTGCAAAGATTCAAAAAAGAACCTTATACTCACTTCTTCTGTAGGTGGGGCTGGATCACGAATGATTCGCGTGAAGATAGATGCATTTAGGTAGATTGGGGGAACATTCCCTTCAAAAACAAAGGTAATCCACTGCGTCTTCAGTGGCTCAGATGTCGGGAGTAAATGACGACTGCTATGTTCATTATTACATCCAACAACAAAACACCTCAATTACTTAGGAGACATTCTTGTCTACATCTGCTCCGGCGGTGAAACAATGGCGGACTGATGACAGACCACTCAGGGCGGGTCTAAGGTAAAACGCCAGTGTCAATCAACACTCGTGGGAGGGGCCTCGATCTGTGTGACGTCACACAGACAGGCATCTGAGAATGGCTTGATATGAGAAAGGGTTGAAAAATGATTTAACGAGATTAAAAAAAACACTGCGTGGATCTTTATCATTATAGGGGGGTTGTGTACACACACTGCCAATACACATTTCAGTTCAAACAACTTGTAAAAGTGCATGTCTCATCCAATGACCCCTTTAAAGAGCTTATGTTTGTGACATCAATCATGATCGGTTTTGCATAACACTTTACAATAAGATCCCATTTGTTGACATTAATAAAAAATGCCTAATAAATGACATAAAAATAAATTTAACAACATGCTTTTTTTACAGCATTTATTAATCTTTCTTCATTTTAGTTGATAAAAAATGTTCATGTTAGTTCATTTAATTAATGTTAACTCAATTTTTGATTTTAAAAGTGTATTAATGAATGTTGAAATTAACATTTTGATTAATAAAAACCAAATGGTCCATCTTTAGTTTGTTGTTATCTTGTTAGTTTGTGTAGTTAACTAAGTTTAATAAATGAAGCTTCAATATTTTCCTCTTTATTCTGTGTTCCAGCAAACTTAAAAAAAAAAAAAAAAATAGATAAATGATAATATTAATGTAGGATTTGTATTGAAACAGTATTCTCTCAGAAATTGTACATTTTCCAAATAATTGCAAAGAAATGAAGTAACATTGAGTTTAACATGAAATTTCAAAGTAGAAAATGAAATTTTATTTTCTTATAAAATGCACTGCAATAACCTTTGTTTATAACTTTGAAAAATCTTTTACAGTGCATGGTACAGCAGTATAATATTTCAGCATGGCATACATTTTTTGCACAATAACTCCTTTAAGAGCTTTTGTAAGTTTGTAAGTTTCAATGGATTTCCAGTAAATTTTACAAATAATTGCAAAGGAATGGCAAGTAATACAAGGAATTCAGTGTGAAAGTAGAAAGACTGAAATAATATTTTCTTTAATATTATATTTTCAATAATATTAACGATTACATTTCATATATGTTGCATTTTGGTAGATTTCGTCTTTATTTTTTGTTCCATTAAAGTCATAAAGCAAAGTGGTGTTTTTTGATAATATTGCACTTTTCATAATAGATGTTTTCGGCTTCTGAAGATAACGTGATTGCTGATTTGGTGTGGAAAAATCTTCACTCAGTTAAATTGCTAGCAAATTTCAATTAATTAAAAAGAAATGATAAATAACACATTGAATTAAATGTGATATTTTGAAGTAGAAAGACTGAATAATCTCTTTTATTTACAACTTGGAAAAAAAGTTTTGTTTTTTAGCACATTTGGCACCTGTTTCCTGGCCCAGTGGGTGAAATTCTTGTGTCTGTACATCTCTTCTCAACAAGACACATGATTAAGAGCACAAACGCTAAGTTTAATACTAGTACTAGTGATACTTGTCTTAGCAAACACTGTTAATGAGACATTGTGAAATCAGTGCCACATTTAACTTACAGATCTCAGTACTTTCAGCAGTTTTAGTGGAGCAGACCACCTGAGATCCTGCACATTTGTATTGATCGTTTACATTTGTGTGTGTGTGTGTGTGTGCATGTGTGTGTGTGTGCATGTGTGTGTCTGTGTGTTGAAAGTGACTCTTCTGCCTAACAGAAGTGTTCTGCCTTCGGACGTCCTACTTTATACTCTTATTACCCATAATTCAATGTGGCCAACACACACACACACACAATTCCTGGTGGGAAGGTGTGTGTGTGTGTGTGTGTGTGTGTGGATGTAAAAACCTGAATTTGCATTGTTGCCAGACTTTATGAATCATCAGAAAACCGCGGTGCTCTTCTGTTCCTCATGAAATCTCCCGCACACACTGTTAGCGGCGGCCCGGAGGAATACTGTGGACTTTGATTAAAAGAAGTAAAAGAGGCTCAAAGTTCAACAGGGAAACTGAAAAGGGACAAAAGGAAAGCGCAGCTAATTAATTAATGATCTTCGTTATCAGCGTTTCCCTCTGTTAGTTCGGCTCGTAACGATAGAGGAAGGATGATAAGTGAAGTAAGAGCTGCTGTTTTATTCTCTCTTTTTCTGTCTTTGACTGCAAGCCAATTAATTAATCAGACTTTCTGAGATTAAACCCCCAATCGTACATGTGGCCTGCAGAGGCTTCCTGAAAGTATCAAGTCGGTTTTATTTATATAGCACTTTTTACATTACACACAGCTTTATAGAAAATCAGGGTGCTAATGTTTGTAATATATTAATATCTTCATGTCTTATAGTCACATTTAGTAGATGAGCGGGACAATAACATTTAGTTACATTCAGCTGAGGTTTGATATATAGTATGTGATTGAGTATACTGTATGTATTCAAATAGAGATGTTCTTATATAACTTTATACATTTATTCTAACTTTATACATAAATCTGTGCGATAATATAGTTAGATTTTGTAATGAAAAAAAAATCATGTAGTGAATATTTGCTATATAGTATATACTGCTTTATGTGAGTGTACTGTATGTTTGTGAATAAAATTAGATACATTTTATATCCGACTTTATATATAGAGCCGTGCGATAATTAGGGGTGGGAATCTTTAGGCACTTCACGATCCGATTCGATTCCGATTCTGGGA
Organism: Spinibarbus caldwelli; assembly: GCA_039654775.1. Lineage (NCBI taxonomy): Eukaryota > Metazoa > Chordata > Actinopteri > Cypriniformes > Cyprinidae > Spinibarbus > Spinibarbus caldwelli. The sequence goes on along the minus strand of CM077246.1, from coordinate 23,947,822 downwards.
GTCACGATCCGATTCCAAAACGATTCTTGATCTACATTTTTTCCTAATTAATTCTTCTACTGTGCAAATACATCTTTACAACTTTACATTTTAACCAAAATCGGAGTTTCTATGCTTTTTGTTTATAGTTGGAGTCTCTGTGACAGTACTGCCATCTTGAAATTAGGGGTGTGAATCGGCACTGGTTTCACGATTCGTGTCAATGATTCGATTCAATTCGATATCACAATGCATCACATCACATATTTCAATATTTGATTTTCATAAATTTTTTATAAAATTTATTTTGTGCAATATTTATTTTATTTTTTAAATTAAATTACATAAGCAGGCTACTTTTTAAAATAATTACTTATTTAAAATAAGTGTTCTTTAAGTATCTGAAAGTTTACCGCCAATCATAATTGTGGGTTTTTCTTTTTCCTTCAGCATTATTGCCGTTTGATTATTATTGATGAGATCATAGACAGTAGCAGCTTTAATAGGCTGCATTTACACTAATGCACAGATCTATTTCGACATATCAAATGTTTTGTCCTGCTCTGAAAACATAACTGACTGTGTTTACATCAGTTTCGTATAAAAGTATTCGGAGATGCAAGTGCATTTAACCGCAGCCACGAGCTTCAGGACAATACATAAAGCTCACATGAAAGTCTGTCATTACGCAAGTTTTGTGCATCTAATATGTACTGCATTCCAAACGGCATAAATGAAAGCATATCTAAAGTAAAACGCTGAAATAACAGCGGGTGGAAGCATACACTGTCCAGCAATGCACACGCGTCTCACGGCGCATATCCTATGCAGTGAAGCTGCCGCGATTGTCTCTAGCGTGCACATGTGCCATATGCGGGGAAAAAACCAAGCTCAGAATCGATTCTGAAATGTTTAGAATCGATTCAGAATCGTTGAAGAGAGAATCGCGTTGCATCGGAGAATCGATTTTTTTCTCCCACCCCTAGCGATAATATTGTTACATTCTGTGAAAAAAAAAATAATAATCAAGCAGCTGAGATTTGCTATATATATATACATATATCACCTTATGTGATAGTACTGTATGTGAATAAAGTTATATAAATCCAAATTTATATATATAGAGAGAGAGCTGTACGATTATATAATTTGTGATGATATAAACTATCACACATCCTAGATTTGCTATATAGTATATATTGCTTTACTTATACTGTATATATGTGAATATAGTTGGATATACTTAGATATTTAACTTTATATAGAGAGCTGTGCGATAATATAGTTGCATTTTGCAACAACAAAGAAATAACTTTTTTTTTTCATTTTGCTTTTTGTTACTGTATGCAAATAAATAAAATAGAGCTGTGTGATAATACAGTTTGAATTTTTGCAACAATATAAACAATCACGCAGCTGAGATTTGCTATATGTAGTATATGTAATGAGTATACTGTATGCGAGTCAAAGTTTTCAAGCATCAATCCAATAAAAGTTTAAGACAGCTTTCAGGTTTTTTTTTCTTTGTACATTAAATATGTCTTGATTCATTTTATTTTTTTCTGAGGAAAAAAATGTCTACCGTACATTTTTACTATGATTTACAGAAGAAACCCACTAAAATGTCATTCGTTGTAACAATAGTTAAAATCACAAAAAGCCCCCAAAAACGAATTAATTGTCATTTAAATCTTTTTTTTTAATTGTTTAAAATATAATCAAATTTAAAGTAGAAGTATGTAATATTAAAAGTATGATCATATTTCCTTTTATATATTTTAATAAGAACATGGCAGAATAAGTATGTTGTTTCATACATAAATGTATTTGTTATGCTGAATAACGATGAAACATAATTTTACCCATATTTTGGCAATTTATTTTCACTAAAGTTATTTGAAACATTGAAATAGACACTTTGCTTGCATTTGATATGCTTTCTGTGAATATAAAATCACTTTAGTAAATTTAATTTGATGCACCAATATGTTTATGTCTCCTCTCTGATGCATATATGCAGGTAAAGTAGGAAGTATTGTGTATATGAGACTTTTAATATACATCTAAGCGATAATGTAGTTTACATTTGTGTTTGTGTGTGTGTTATATTGTGGACTGCATTTATTTTATTCTGTTCAGGTTATCAACCCGTAAAAAAAAAAAAAAATACTGAAGACGTTTTCAAAATTAATAAATTCCAGCCACTTCCTTCATATATCCAATTGGGAAAGGAATAAATGAATAAATTATGAATGTTAGCACAACTGAAGGGTTGTATGTCTATAAACCTTGATGTCAATCATTCAGCTGATTAAATATTGAGAATATGTCTTTGCAAAGAGTTGTAGTTGTGTGTGTTTGTTTGATAGTTGCGTCTCAGGAACACATAATATTTGTCTGGCAAACATCATAATATTGTACTAATTGCACATAACTAATTGAAATGTAAGATATAGGAAGGAGAGCTTTGGGATTTTGGGAGATTGCTTGGATTTCTGAGCTTGTGAAAATCGAATTGTTTTCTGAAGTGCAGAAATGACATTCTGAGCTGTTTTAACTCAGGCGTAGTTTGAGTTTGTTTAGTGTTTGTTTGTGCTCGAGCTTCTCGTTTTGATCCACTTGTATTTTCCAACCTGCTGATCGTTCCGTCGTGAAACACCCATAATCCTTCACTCTGGCAGGAGATGAATCACTGAAGATCTGAGTTTTTCTCGAGTTCGTCGCTCTCTGAACCGTTCCTGTTCATCCGCTGGCCACCCACCAGCCATGAGCAGCACGAGCGCATCGTCCTCTGCATGTTCACACGCTCCTGCTGCTCCTGCTCTCGGTCTGGATGAGATCCTGAGCATCCAGAAACACAGAAAGAGAAAGAGAAAGGTTTTTTGAATCATTGACAACACCCACTCAACATATGCTCCTACCCAGGACGCGCACACACACACTCGCGCGCTTGATTTGCATTTACCGAAACTGCTCGGTTAAAGAGATTAATTCTTTTAACAAGATTCCCAGTTTATTTTAATTAAGCAGAGCTCCAGTCAGAGAAACGCAAACATGCCAGAGTGACGGACCTCCATCAGGAATTAAATCTCTGCAGCTGTATGTCAAAGCCCTCTGATAAGAGCAAATTAACTCTGCCATCTGTCTGCTGGAGAACCTTGCTGAACGTCTGGGGCTGAAGGCCAAGATGAGTGCGCTACTTTAAAATGTAGTGTAAAACTTACATCAGTAATCCATATGCAAGTAATGTTATCTGATTAACAAAATGCACACAAGAGAAAAGTAAGAATTTTAATGTCAGCAAAACAGGACCCTTTAAATTTTTTTTTTATTTTTTAATTATTTATTTATTTTTTTCCAAATTACAGTTAATTTTTTCCTCCACATTCCATTTTTTCTGCTTAAATTTTTCTGGATTTTTCTTTTTTTTCCTCCCATTTAAAAGCTTCTGAATTCTGTTTTAATGATTTAATTCATTAAAAATAATAATAACTATCAAAAAATAGTTGAATAATTTAAATTAATTAATTGAAATCTACTAAGATCAATTTAACAACAATTTATTATATTACACATTTAATACGTTTAACAAAAATTAAGCAGTCCTTTTATTTTGTAAGAAAATAAAGTGCTGAACAACAGTGGTCTACTAAAATATTAAATTAAAACATGGAAAAAAAAATTATATTGCCTAAAAAAATTAAGTTTAAAATAACATTGTATTAGTAGTAGTAGTAGTAGTAGTATAGTATTAATTTGAAATGTATTATTTTCAAAATACTTCATGAACTAAAATTTTACATGAACCTCAAAACTATAAAATTAAGTTACACTCTAAATTTGTCTGTTCATGAATAAAACCGTGTCCCCTTTGAGTAAGAAAGAAGACTTTGACTGTAATTACAGTAAAATATGCAGATCCCTGGAGAAAATACCCAAATTATTGTTATCTGGGAAATTAACATAGTCAAATGAGATTGTAGTGATGACACATTTCACTCGCCATCACAGACTCTTACTCTGTGTGTGCGTGTGTGTGCGCGCATGTGTGTTCATAACACCATATGGGTCATAATTGAATTCAGACGCATAACAGCAGGACTTTAACTCTAGATGCCTTTTGACCTTTGAGATCACCTACCTGTGCTGCCACACCTGTGTTTTGCACCTGTTACCCTGACAACAGTCCAGTAACAAAAAGATGTGACCATGGGCGAAGGTTCTGCTGTCTGTCAAATTCATTTCAGCAATACAAGCTTTTGTTCGTGTCGTCTGCTGGGTGAGTTTGACCATCAGCCAAACAGATTCACTGATTGTGTTCATACAATGAAAGTGAACAGTGACTAGACACTGTCAGAAAGGACAGAAACACCATAAAAGAATCATAAAATAGTCCATATGACTCATGCACTGTATTCCAAACTTTCTGAAGACATATGATGCAACAATTTTAAAGGGATAGTTCACCAATTTTTTTTTTTTTTTTTTAAATACTCTCATGTCCCTCATGTCGTTCCAAACCCGTAAAACCTTTGTTCATCTTCCGAACACAAATTGAGATATTTTTGATGAAATCGGAGAGCTTTCTGACCCTCCATAGACAGCAATGGAACTACCACGTTCAAGGCCCAGAAAAGTAGTAAAGACATTGTTAAAATAGTCCATGTGACATCAGTGGGTGAACCGTAATGTTATGAATCTACGAGAATACTTTTTGTGTGCAAAGAAAACAATTCTGCTCTTCCATTTCAGTCTTTGATGCATGTTCATGAGAGTACCACAATTTTTTTTTAACAATTAATTTTTTTTAAAACAATTAAAAAAGAAAAAAAAAAGAAATGTAAATATTTGTAAAATAAATAAATAAATAAATAAATAAAAAGCTTTTAATTTCAGCTAGTTTCCAAGATTGGTTGCTTGGTTATTCATTCATTCAACCAACTTCAGCTATAGTTGTTAAAATTTCTCATTTTATTTAGTTTAAGTTGAGGTAAATAAATAAATATAAATAAATGTAAATAAAATAAAACTGGAAAAATATTTATTTAAAATAATGATGATGAGGATGATAAAATTAACTTCTAAAAATTAATTCAAAATAGAAACTATAGTAATATATCAGTGATATTGAAGCAACACTGTTATCCACTGACAAATGTTTCTCAAATCGCAGTTTTGTTTAGTTCAAAACATTCAGACTTGGTCATGGTCAAACTAATATCTACTTATGCCACTGACATCAAACATATTAAATTAAAAATGTGCATATGCAAATTAGAAGCACACAGTCATATGCATGACTCATACTTTTACTGTGCATTTTTGATCATCACTGGTTACCATATGTTTTCATTGCTTGGTGCAGAACAGTGTGAACATGGTGTAAAACATCTCATTTTGTGTTGCATAAAGATAGCCAGGCAGATTTGAGTAAATGGCTGTTTTAGTTTGTGTTTGGTTGCTTTCTCTCCATTTTGTATTGATTTTCTCAGAGCACGAAGGACAGAAATGATGAACGTGAACTCTTTAGGGTTGAGTGGCAGAGGTCTCTAATTATAAGTTTTAAAGCATCTCCTCCTCTCTCTGTCTCTGGGTTCATGCAAATGTTTAGTCTGTGGCCTGTTCTTTTCTAATTAAACAAGACTAAATCATGCTCGTTTAGCCTCTTTAGAGAGCAGAAGTCTCAGCGTGCATTTAATACTCTTTTAATACTGCAGAATGTAATACTGAACTTTAACACACACCTCCACATTTGTCATCTGAAAGCTCTTATTAAACATGATTCACTGCCACAGCCGAGCAAACTCTGTTCAGCTGCTGGGATCTAATTTAAGTGCACAATGATATTAAATGATCGTATTAGATTACAGTGTGTGTGGATTAAAATAAATGTGTTTTAAAAACATTTGAGTGTAAGATTTGTGTAGAGAAACATCATCGTGTTGTACCAAAACCGTAAGACACTTTCTTTTTTGAAACACACTTATTGAGAGAATATCAAGCTGCTTTCTTTCTTACAGTGAAAGCGAATGGAGAAGAATGCTGTGAAGCTCCAAAAACAACAAAACACTCCATAAAAGTATCATATACTAAAAAAAAGTTGGTATAGGAACAGTTTTTAATCAGAAATTGGTCGGAAATTGCACAATTAATTACAAAGAAATGGCAAGTAACTTTTCAAGTAGAAAAACTGAAATATTTTCTTAGAAAATATGCAGGGTAATTTTAGTTTTAAGATGCTATTAGTTTTCTTAAATATTTTGAATGTCTTAATTCTTATATTTTCTGTTTTCATTTTAATTTTAGTTAAAGCTGTAGTACTTCTTGTAATTTGTATTTTTTTTTTTTTTAATGTTACATTTGTTTTAGTATAGCAAGTTAGCTTAGTTCACACTGCATGATTTTCAAAGTCATCGGATCACCGTTGTTTTCACACTGCACGATTATCTGGGGTAACAGTCAGTCGATTGATTGATCGGCGACAGGAGGTTACACACTGCATGACTTTACAATAGGAAGAATCGCCGACAACTCTGTCTGATCTGCAAACTACAGCCAAACGCACACGAGAAGTGATAAGGAAATAACGCAAGATCACGCTGATATAATGGTCTATAAGTCCTCCACGAACACACAATAATTAACAAAGATGACTTCCTTTTTAACAACATACTTCTGCTGGGAAAATTTTATATACACGAATCTAAGTACTTGTTTTGTGCATTTTTTATAATGAGTTTATTTCTAACCTACAAAAGCCCTCAAAGTGATGAAAAATAAAAATTCAATAAATCTTTTTTCCTTTATAGAAGAATATTATTTACAGGAAAAACCCGAACCCCCTTTTATGTTTAATTTAATTTTTTTTTTTTATATATATATATGTTTGTGTGTGTGTATATATTATATTAGGCATATATAGGCATGAAAAATTATTGTTTGTTTAATACTGTCCTGAATAAGCTATTTCACATAACAGATGTTTATCTTCTTGTACCTGTTCTGTATATTCTGATGCAAAAATGTACTGATATTGCCACATTGTTTGTACATAAGTAATTGCTTAATAAAAAAGAAAGAAAAAAAAGTCCTCCCCGAACTTCCCGCTGCCCTGTATCATGCTCTCTCATTGGCTGTAGGTCATCGCCGATGTATTTTTCAGTCGGAACTCATTCACACAGCAGGATTGTGAATCGCCAACAGGTCCAGATATTTAGCATGCCAAATATTTCATGGGCGTCAGCAACGCATCGGCGATTCTCTCAAAATATGTCTTTGATAATTCACACTGCGTGATTGTCACTCGCGTGAACGAGCACCGATTTACCTCCGATTTCGGGCATTTGTCAGCGATTATGCAAAACCTGTCGGCGAGTGAAAAATCTGGCTAAAATCATGCAGTGTGAACTTGGCATTAAACTAAATGAAAATAAGAAGTTAAATAGAAGACAAAAACAAAAATACAAAACTGAAATAAAACATTTTTATATTTTATTATATTTTTGTATTTAGAACCAAATATTATGAATATATTTCTGATCTTATCAGATAAGATTTGAGAGCTACGGGAGATTTTTAACAAATGCACTGTAAAATTATTTTTCAAAATTGCAAATAAAATAAAACTATTGGAGTACATTTGTCAAATAATTTTTTTATTCAGTCATTGAATAACCTTGCAATAATCACAAGTTCCAGGATTAATTTCACACACACACACACACACACACACACACGTAACATCTCTTTCCCAGCCTGTCAATATACAATACAGTGAAATTCAAAACAACTTTTAAGTTATAAAATTGGAGTATATTTTACAAGAAAGTATTGTTGCTGTCTTTCTACTTCAAAATTTCATGTTGAATTCAGTGTTACTTGACTGTTCTTTATAACTATTTGTGAAATTTACTAGCAATTTCTGAGTGATTTTAGTTTTAAATAAATCCTACTACTTCATTAATTCATTCATTAATATATTTATTAACTTATTTATTTTTAAATTAGTTTTTATTATTTTAATAGATTTTTCAGTGTAGTGATTATAATTTGGATCTGTTACTCGCACAAAGTCATATGAACTATTGTAATCATACTTTTATATAGCTTTTTGGCCTTAACAGCCTTGGTCAGCATCCACTTTCATTGTAAGGATGCACGCTGGTGAGTGAACAGTGACAGTTTTCATTAATATGTGATCTATGCTTTTCATTAAATGTTATAATCTATCTCTCACACTCTATATGTGACATCAAACGGTCGATCTGATGTCATTACCGCTGACCCAGCAGACGGAGAGAAGCGTTTTGGTCCTGCCGTTAATCGCTCTGAGAGATGGTTTTGGGAGGAATTACTAATATCTACGTCTGTCTGAATTAAATGCGTTCATCATCTCGTCTGGAGCGGAGCGTGTGAATGGTGACTGCTGCTGTTAGCGTTTATCTTTAAAGTTGAGGATGACTGTCCTGCGTGAGTGTCAGCAGTAATCGTTCACACCGTACGGGAACAATCGGAGCCTGACGACAGCGGCCTTTAATTCTTGCAACAGCGCAATACGTCAGAACCAAAACTCACCTGTCAATCAAACAGAGGACTGGAAACATCTACAGGTTTTCAGTGTAACCCTGTAGGTTTGCTTGATGAAAATCAGTAAAGATTTGACAGCAGAAAGACACTAAGCACAAGCTGAAGGTGGACGTTTGTACAATTAACAACTAAAATCTGAAGCTAAAGCTAAACCTTTTACTTGCTAAAAAAGTCTAAACTATCAATCAGATGATAGAAGGTGTGATTGTGTGCAACAGGTTTAACAGTAAAGATTTTATCATGTTGATCGTTTAGTGGCCTTAGAAATTCATTTAACTGCACGTTAAACTGCATGAGTTTTTCCATTGTGCTGTAGATATTGAAATTGGTGTAGGTTTGAATGTTAAACATGGTTGGATTTCTCCCAACAATAGTCTCTTTTAAATTACCTGCTTGATTTACAGAGTTCTTTGAAGTATGTCGTGGAACTAAATTGAACAACTAGTTAATGCAGTGATTTAATTAGACTCTCCGCTGTAATTTCTCTCACCAGTCCTGTGATCTCGAGTGAAACCCGACATTACAGTCCAGAGAGCATGCTGTTTAACAGCAGCAGCAGCTTAAAGAGAACCTCACCTCATTAATATTTATGAGTTAAGATTTGACTATTAATATCATCTCAACCAGCACACGTGTGAATCAAAGTGTTGGTTAAACGGTTAATATATGCGTTGTCTTGTTTAGACTTTAACAACCTTTTTGACTCTAACCCTATTGTCCAACAAAACTGTAAGATATTTCTGGTAGTCTTGCTGTAATTTGTACAACGCTGCATGATTTGAAACCTTTTTATCTATCTATCTATCTATCTATCTATCTATCTATCTATCTATCTATCTATCTATCTATCTATCTATCTATCTATCTATCTATCTATCTATCTGTCTGTATGTCTGTCTATCTGTCTATCTATCTATCTATCTATGCATCTATCTATCTATCTATCTATCTATCTAGATAAAATGATACAGTAAATCACATTTTATAAGTACATTTTAAAAGTAATGTAAAATAGTTGCCCTCAATCCACAACAAAGGTTATAAACCTAATGGTATTCAGAACAGAAAAATAATGAAATAGAAAACAAACATAATTCATAGTGGTATTCATCTAAAACTAATAGCGAATAAAATTGGATGTTTTGCATGCTTGCTGTTAATTGCATATATAAGTTGCTTTGAAATATAAGTCGCACCACATTTTAGATTATAATAAAACACAACTTAAATATAACCTATATAAAACAAACACAATAATTGTTGTTTATCTTTAATGCTTTGATTATTATTGAAGTGTAATGAAAGTGAGAGAGAAAAAAGTTCACATGCAAGTTTAAAAGCGGATATCAAAGAAGACTTTACAGCATGATCATGGAAAGAGACTCATCCTGTTTTCACCTTCATTGCTGTATGCCTGTGCCCGTTCTTTGTAAACTCAGCAGAAACACACAAAACCAGGCCAGAAATGTGCTTTACACAAGTACACAGACATGAATGTTTGGCCAGTATATTAAAATGATGTATTCCTGTACATGATAAACCTGCATTGAGTTAGACTTCAGTTAGAGTCAAATATCTGACACTAGATGTTATTGTGTTGTTAACTCTCTTTCATTTTACATTTAGTTTAATGAACTGTTGTTTAATCATGGCAGTATTTGATCAGAAAGGCAGTCTGACCACAGAAGAAGATGGATTGCATGTTTGCATAAATGTGTAGAGTATGTTTCTAGCCACACAGACACAGCAGATTTCTATTTCTAGATGAGTCTTTTTTCTTCTCTGCTCTCAGATCTGGCTGTTTATCTGAGGAACAAGGACAGCGCTGAGTGTGTGTGTGTTATCGCTTTCTATCAGTCAGGTGACTTATTCTGAAAAGCCATTTCCCTCCTGACACTCGCCAATTTCCAGCTTGCAGCTTTGCGCTGATGTTCGTGGAAATAGAAGTGACATGTTTCTGTCACAAAACTATAACAGCACAATTCAGCTGAAATATTGCACTTTAAACACTTAAGATTGACTCCTGCAGACTTCCACTTTTATATTGAAGTTAAACATGTGCTTGTTCGGTGTAAGAAGATGCTTTCACTGAGGTCCTCTCCGTAAGCGCAGCAGTGTGATTGCACATTGTGTGTGTTCAGTGCTGGTCTATTGTTTGGAGGCTTTGGCAGGCGTTGACAGCAGGGCTGTGTGTCTGTCTCTGGTTAAGCTGCAGCGTATGTCGTTTCATTAGGGTTTATCTCTGTGTAGGTTAATTACATTACAAGCTCGTAAGAGTGCGTACACAACACACATCAGTCGCCATGGTAACGAGACCCATTTTACAGCACTTCATGGTGCTTTACTGCACCATTAAAGCCTTTACTGTACTTCCTCCTCCTTCATGAAAGTCTTTGTCACGACTGCAGTCATACACACTCGTCTGTAGAAGTGAAGTGTGTCGTTTCACAAGTGTCGTTACCAGATGGAACTGTAAAAATAAAGAAAAATCAGTGTTACACACATCAGAAAGTCTGTGTCTGTCTGTCTGTCTGTCTGTCTGTCTGTCTGTCTGCCTGTCTGTCTGTCTATCTGTCTATCTATCTATCTATCTATCTATCTAATCTGACTATATCGCGTCAAAATGCATATTTGAAAGAGAGAAAAAAAGATACAGTGAATCACTTTTTCTGAGTAATGTAAAATACTGGTACATAAAATGAAATCTTTGCAAACATTGTAAAGAACTATAAACATATTTTAGTTGCCCTCAATCCACAACAAAAGTTATAAACTTAATGGTATTCAGAACAGAAAAATAATGAAATATAAAACAAACTTAAACAAAATTAGGCTTTGGACGTTTTGCATGCTTGCTGTTAATTGCATATATTTATCTTATCTTATCTTATCTTATCTTATCTTATCTTTCTACAGAACCACTTGTCCTGTGTAGTGTCAAGGGAATGCTTGAGCCTTTATTTTATTTTATTTTATTTTATTTTATTTTATTTTATAGACTTTGGTTTGCACATTGTTTGAAGAACTATGGAAAAGCAGTAAAATATCAGATTATTTGAGGATAATTTAACGATTATCAAACTAGTTAGCAGTGGCCTACATTTACATCGCACTCTCTGATTTTCTTCTCAGCTGTTTCATAGATTTACTGCAGTCGCCGTTTCAACAGTTTCAAAGAGTCTCAGTCAGTTGGTTAATCTTCAGCTATTTCTGAAAATAAAACCAACACTTTATTAATGTTTTCCCAGTCCAGCATGTTTACCAGCCACAACACACAGAGAGAGACACATGCTGAACGTAATCTCCATAATCCTCCCCACTGGCACAGTGTGTTTCTGCTGCTTTATGAATAGTGTAAACCAGAGTTATGATTGCAATACAGACACACACACACAGATAAGATGTGATGTATCATAGCACAGATATATGAGCAGAATAGAGGAATTACACTGCAGTGGTATCTGGTTCCTGCTCAAAGGTGTGATTCACACAATTACCAAAATAATTCAAGACTCTCAGATATAGAGACATACAGGATTATATAGAGGAGAATATGAGTGTGTGCGTGTGTGTGTGTGTTACAGTGCTGTAAGACTGAATATAGACTAACAAAACAAGACTTCGCATTCAAAATTAAATCGCTTCCTTTGCAGTCAATAGAGCTGTTGCTTCAGGTTTGGCTGACAGATGCTCTGTTTTAAATCATACTTAAAAATAAAAATAAAATAAATGTGTTTGTATGGATTTATTTTTGTCAATTTTGTTATATATTTAAAACAACTCCTTGCAGTTTGGGATGTTTCTGGTTTACTAATCATCTTTTATTTCTAACTGTAAAATCAGTTTTATTATATTATATTATATTATATTATATTATATTATATTATATTATATTATATTATATTATATTATATTTATTATATTATATTATATTCCATGGTCTGTCTGAATACTGGATTCTGATTGGTTGGCAGGTATGCAGTAAATCCGTTTAATGCACAGGTAGTTCCAAGTCAGTTTAATCACCATTCCATATTAATGTGCTGCTTTAATTGATGCACACTAACCAACACACATCACTCGCGCGCACACACACACACACACACACACACAGAGAAAGAGAGAGAGATCGCAGATTGCGCTGCACAAACACATAAACTTGATGTCAACGCTTCCCCACAATTTTTATTAATAACATAACCTAGATACTAGATCGCTACATTATATTCCTCAGCAACGATGGTAAAATTGCTGTTTTTGACTGAACTATCTTTTGAAGAACTAACTGCTGCAGTTACGAGTCTTTCCTTTGGTCGTTCACCTGGTATTGATGGACTCCCCACAGAATTTACAGGACTTTCTGGAAAATCATCGGTTCTGATTATTTTGAAGTAGTGAAAGACTGTATTTATAAAGGAATTCTTCCTAAGAGTTGCCAAAGGGCAGTACTTCCATTGCTGCCCAAGAAGGGTGATTTAGCAATGTTAAAAAATTGGGGGCCTGTGGCTTTATTGTGTTTTGATTATAAGATTTTATCTAAGTGTATAGCTAATAGGTTAAATGAGGTACTCTGTGAAATTATACTTAAACACCAGTCATATTGTGTAAAAGGTAGATCTATCACAGATAATTTACATTTAATGAGAGATCTTATAGATTATGCTCATTATAATAACAGTAATGTAGGTATTTTGTCACTTGATCAAGAAAAAGCTTTTGATCGGGTAGATCACCAATTTCTTTTCAAAACTTTACAATCTTTTGGGTTTGGTAAAAATATTTGTTCAATGATTCAGTTACTTTATGATGATGCTACTTGTATGATTGGAATGGCTGGTAGTGTGAGTACTCCTATAAAAGTAAAAAGGGGCATTAGACAAGGTTGCCCGCTTTCAGGCCAACTTTACAGCATAGCTATTGAACCCTTTCTATGTAAGCTGAGGAATGGTCTTACAGGCTTACAGATTAATACTGCTGTTTTACAACACTCTATCAAATTAACTGCATATGCAGATGACGTAACAGTCATAATAAGAAACAGCAAAGATGTTGAATTTTTGAAAGAGAGTTTAGAGCATTTTGAAAAGGCTGCATCTGCTAAAATAAACTGGGAAAAGAGTAATACTCTGTGGTGCAGTTCTAATGATGTGGGACCACTGCTTCCAGTTGGATTGCTGTGGGGAAGAAATGGGTTTAAATATCTTGGAGTATTCTTGGGTACAGAGGAGTACAGAAAACAGAACTGGTTGGGTTTAGTGGAAAAAGTGTGTGCTCGGTTGTCTCGCTGGCAATGGTTGCTACCCCAGCTGTCATATAGGGGAAGGGTCCTAATTTGCAATAACCTGGTGGCCTCGTTCCTGTGGCATAAGATGACCATACTTGAACCTCCTGAAGATTTTGTACAAAAAATTCAAAAGAATTTTATAGATTTTATTTTTTGGTCTGGACAACATTGGTTGAAAGCACCGGTGTTATTTTTACCCAGGCAAGAAGGAGGCCAAGGCTTAGTGGACATAAAGTCAAGGATAAAAGCTTTCAGACTTCAAACAGCCCAGCGACTACTGTATGGTGACAATGTGTGTTGGTTCGAAATAGCCTGAAAGTATGGCACTGGATCGTCATTTATTTCTCATGGACATTGATAATTTTAATCTAACAGGATTCACAACTTTCTATAGATCAATGTTGAATGCATGGAAAGTTTTCAAGAGAACTAAGTAGTGTTCAAGGCTTGTGGCTGAGAGAAGAGCCTCTTTTGTGTAATCCTGCAATAGATGTGGACCTTGTACAATCAATATCTCTGAAGGAAGCTATGTGGAATGCAGGCATAACCAAAGTTGGACATTTGCTAAATAAAGATGGATGGTTGTCAGCAGAAAACTTGGCTTTGAAGATCAACATAAAGTCAGTTCGAATGGTGCAAAAACAAAGTTAAAAACCTTTTTCCACAGAATTGTTTTTTTTTCTTTTTGAAGAAGAGCATATCTCTGCTTTTCCAGAGATTAAAAATTTCAGCTGCATTTGGGACATGGCTGGAAGTAGAAGGAAGTCTGCTTACCTTTAAAACACCTCAGCTGGAATTGTTTAGTGACACCAGTAAAAAAACTTACACGCTGTGTGTAAAAGTGTTACATCTTAAATCTATTGAAAACCTTAAAGATTCAAAATGGCATGAAGTATTTGGGACAGATGTTTCCCCGAAAGGCAGCTGGAGGACCTTGTACAAGCCTCCCATTGAAAAAAGAACTGGTGATCTACAGTGGCGGGTTGTGCATGGTATAATATCTACAAACAGACACAGAGCACACCTTGATCCAAAAGTAAACCAGGAGTGTCTTTTTTGTAGACAGGAAGAAACTGTTTTTCATTTATTTTTAAAATGTGAAAGATTGATCCCACTTTTTAATATATTGGAAAGATGGTGTCATAGGCTGGGACAACTGTTTACACCATCGGTATATATGGGCCTAAATATCAATTTAATAAGAAAGAGACTCTAATTTTATTGATTTTTTTTTTATTTGGTCAAGCAAAATTGGCAATATGGTTATCACGAAAAAGAAAATTGAATGGTGAAGAATCAAATGATGTTGTCATGATTTTAATTGGATTAATTCAATCTCATGTAAAGATAGAGTTTGCATATTATAAATCAATTGAGAATATAGAGATGTTTAAATTTAAGTGGTGTATTAATAATTGTATTTGTGAGGTAACTCATGATGGTTTTCTAAACTTGTATGTTTGAATTTTAGTTTTTATTTTAAGGTTGTGAGATATGTGTTTTGTCTAAGAAGAATGTTGAGGTGTTTTTGTTAATGATTCAATAGTTTTTTATTGTAAATTAAAGAAGAACTTAAAAGTCAAAGTCTCTCGCTCTCTCTCTCTCTCTCTCTCTCTCTCTCTCTCTCGATCGATAATTAATTGAAGTACATGCTATAATTCATTCAAATAAATGTAAGTATATTTTTTACCCATTCGGTCAAAAATTGCACTGCAAAGAGCAATACTAGTTTTAACTTGTCTATAACTTGGCAAATGACCTTTGAATAAGCGGGATAATCAGCGGCTAGCCATGCATTAAAGGATTTTAAATGCACTTCGCATCGGGTGGTTCTTTGCCTCCACGTCGTGCATTTAAAATCCTTTAATGCACGGCTAGCCGTTGATTATCCCTTAGATATATTATATTATATTATATTATATTATTATATGTGTTATGTATTGTGTTATTATATTATATTAGGCTATATTGTATTTTATTATATTTTTCATTTTTATTTTAGTAATAGTGTTTAGTAAGTTTAAGTTTTTAATTTTTTAATTTATTTATTTTTTTGTTTTTTTTTTAATTTTTAGTACATTGTTTTACCTATAGTATATATAGTTCATCAAGTTAAACTAAATGAAAATGAAAAATGTTGCAACTAGGTGAAAAAAGTTTTTTTTTTTTTTTTTTAAATATTTTATTTTATTTCATTGAATATTTAATTTATAATTAACTAATAAACTAAGCATTTCTGAATATAATTTTATAATAATTTATAAGTACATCATTTTATAAGTATATAAAGTGTATAAGTATTGTTGAAAATGAGGTGGTCATATAGTGGAACAAAATGTCGTGTCTCGCAGGACCGTGGTGCTACATACTAGTTAAGCATAAGATAAACATACAACAATGCAAATATAGGAAAAACAATAGAGCTATACAACAGTTTAACCATCTGACTATACATATACTACGAGCACTTCCTCTGTCTGATTGCCTCTTCAAAATGAATCGCTTTATGTATTCCCCAATTGTAAGTCGCTTTGGATAAAAGCGTCTGCAAAATGACTAAATGTAAATGTATATACTATAAATACTATAACTACTATACCTAGTTGACTACACATACACAAACTGAGACTGTACAAGAACTTTACATAAATACTGTACATGAAATTGTGCTAAAGAGATATTTGTACATGAAAATGTGCAGAAACATATATATTTTGTACAACAAATTAGAATACTTCATAAGACCAATAAAAAAAAAAAAAAAAAAAAAAAAACATTTTTAGTGAATTGTTGGCCTTCTGGAAAGTATGTTCATTTACTGTATATGTACTCAATACTTGGTAGGGGCTCCTTTTGCTTTAATTACTGCCTCAATTCGGCGTGGCATGAAGGGTATCAGTTTGTGGTACTGCTGAGGTGGTATGGAAGCCCAGGTTTCTTTGACAGTGGCCTTCAGCTCATCTGCATTTTTTGGTCTCTTGTTTCTCATTTTCCTCTTGACAATACCCCATAGATTCTCTATGGGGTTCAGGTCTGGTGAGTTTGCTGGCCAGTCAAGCACACCAACACCATGGTCATTTAACCAACTTTTGGTGCTTTTGGCAGTGTGGACAGGTGCCAAATCCTGCTGGAAAATGAAATCAGCATCTTTAAAAAGCTGGTCAGCAGAAGGAAGCATGAAGTGCTCCAAAATTTCTTGGTAAACGGGTGCAGTGACTGGTTTTCAAAAAAACACAATGAACCAACACCAGCAGATGACATTGCATCCCAAATCATCACAGACTGTGGAAACTTAACACTGGACTTCACGCAACTTGGCCTATGAGCTTCTCCACGCTTCCTCCAGACTCTAGGATCTTGGTTTCCAAATGAAATACAAAACTTGCTCTCATCTGAAAAGAGGACTTTGGACCACTGGGCAACAGTCCAGTTCTTCTTCTCCTTAGCCCAGGTAAGACGCCTCTGACGTTGTCTGTGGTTCAGGAGTGGCTTAACAAGAGGAATATGACAACTGTAGCCAAATTCCTTGACACGTCTGTGTGTGGTGGCTCTTGATGCCTTGACCCCAGCCTCAGTCCATTCCTTGTGAAGTTCACCCAAATTCTTGAATCGATTTTGCTTGACAATCCTCATAAGACTGTGGTTCTCTCGGTTGGTTGTGCATCTTTTTCTTCCACACTTTTTCCTTCCACTCAATTTTCTGTTAACATGCTTGGATACAGCACTCTGTGAACAGCCAGCTTCTTTGGCAATGAATGTTTGTGGCTTACCCTATTTGTGAAGGGTGTCAATGATTGTCTTCTGGACAACTGTCAGATCAGCAGTCTTCCCCATGATTGTTTAGCCTAGTGAACCAAACTGAGAGACCATTTTGAAGGCTCAGGAAACCTTTGCAGGTGTTTTGAGTTGATTAGCTGATTGGCATGTCACCATATTCGAATTTGTTGAGATTTGGGTTTTTGTTAAATGTGAACCAAAATCATCACAATTAAAAGAACCAAAGACTTAAACTACTTCAGTCTGTGTGCACTGAATGTATTTAATACACGAGTTTCACAATTTGAGTTGAATTACTGAAATAAATGAACTTTTCCACGACATTCTAATTTATTGAGATGCACCTGTATTTATAGTTTATGTATTTGTGATTAAGCTATAGCATGTGTGCATTTATACTGAATGTTTTTATACTACTGTTTTTCATACAAATAGACTAACTTACCTAAAAAACATATTTATATTTTTACCATGCTATTGAGGTGCTATATTTGTGGTTTTAACTGTGTTTATCATGATTTAAATGCATGTTACTATGGGAGACCAATGCTTAATTAAAAAAAAAATAAAAAAAATAAAAAAAAATAACTTGGTCAGAATGAATTTAACCATATAAAACTGAGCTTGGTACAATTTTTACAGATGTTTCTGATTTTAAAAATGAACAAAAATTTACCTCTGCATCCTAACTCAAGCTACTATCAAATGTGCATTTCTAAGAGACAAAAAAAGTGATATTATTATTATTATTATTAATATTATCAGGCAACCCAAACCTGTTTCTTGATTTGAAACAATATCACTCATTAGAACATGCAGAAACTAAGAAATAATTTTTTCTATTTATATATTTATTTTAAGGAAAATTAATGGTCTGGTTTCTACAACTTTGACTTTGGAGCAAAATTCTGGCTTTAAACTTGAAAGAAATAAAGATTTGACATTCATCATGATAATTATAGATATCGACTGATATCGCCCAGCCCTAATTGAGACTCAACGCCAAGGAAAGTGTTTTCTCTCTTGCCCAGGGGACAATGTATTTAGGGGTTAACAGGATTCTATCATAATGTGGACACAGCTGTCTCCTACACATATCGAATCCATTCTGAACACCCTGAAGGATTTCAGGCTAGGCCAGAAAGTTACTGTACATTACTTTCAGAAAGTTTTAGGTCTCATGACGACTGCATCCACGTGAAACCTTTGGACGTCTTGCACATGAGACCATTACAGTTGTGGCTCAGAGCCAGGGGACATAATCTAAGGGCCAATCCCCAGAGGCATATAAGGGTTACGCGCTAGGGCCTCGTACCCTTTCTATGTGGTTCAGACCCCAGTTTTTGACTTTGGGTCCCACTCTAGGCACATGTTGTCATCGCAAGATGCTAACGACAGATGCTTCCCTCACGGGCTGGGGTGCGGTCTTGGATGACCGTCCAGCCCAAGGGATCTGGAGAGGTCATCTTCTTGATTGGCACATCAATTGCCTCAGAATGATGGCTGTATTTTGGGCCCTGAAATACATCCTCCAGCAGGGGCTACCATGTCCTAGTGCGGGGGACAAGACTGTGGTAGTCACTTAAATAGGTCGCCAGGGCAGACTGCATCCGTGCCGCCGGAACAGGCTAGCACAGCAGGTTCTGCTTTGTATGTGGGACAAGTTCTAGTCCATCAAGGCGATTTACATTCTGGGGCATATGAATATGGGAGCAGATTCACTGTCCGAATTTTGGAGCATGCTGTTGCTGCCCTCGAGGACGCTGAGTGCAAGCACTGTAATCACTTCGATCGGAGTGCTCCACTCGAGGCTCGCTTTCTTTCAGGAAGGGACGATCCTCTGCGTCCTCGTTGCGATTGTGAGGCTCGCATGTCGAGCTGGCTGAGAGACGAGGGGCGTGCGAACCACCCCTCTCTCTCACATTCTTCCCGATCGCTCTGCTCCCAGGAGTCCTGACGAGGGTCTCACCTCTGACTGATAGCCTCTGACTGATAGCGCCCCGTTGAACGACCAGAGTGTGGCTCTCAGATCTAATATCCCTCCTTGACGGCTCGCTGTGGGCGATTCCGGTTAGGAGAGTTCTTCTATCTCGGGCACAGGGACAGTTTTTCATCCCCAGCCTGAGTTCTGGAACATTTCATCTCTGGCCCCTGAGGGGGACCGCAAGAGATCCTGGTAATAGAGATGTACTACAGACTATTCTGATTGTTAGGACTCTTTCCATTAGAAGTTGTTATGCCCTCAGATGGTGCTTTTTCGAAAGTTGGTGTATGACACACCATGCAGACCCAGTTCACTGCCAGGTTGTTTCAGTGCTGGAGTTTCTGCAAGAGATTGTCCTCAGGCACACGTCCTGGTACTTTTACAGTCTATGTGGCCACCATTTTGGCTTGCCGTGTTCTGATTGATGGTGCTTTTGTGGGAAAGCACCCTCTAGTTGCCCGCTTCATACATGGAGCTCAGCGGTCGAGGCCGCCCACCGGAGCGACAGTCCCTTCGTCGGACTTGGCCTCAGTGCCCAAAGGGTCTAGTTGGGACCCCATTTTGGACCACTAGAGTTAGCGCCTGCCAGGTTTCTGACTCTAAAGATGTTTTTTCTCATGGCTATTACTTCTCTGAAGAGAATTGAGGATTTGCAGGCTATGTCAGTCTCGTCATCCTGCTTAGACTTTGCCCCTGGGCTGGTCAAGCTATTTTGCATCCTCACCCTATTATTTTTGTGTCATTCTTGAAGCCTTCTGATCTCCACAGTTCATGGTACTGGAGCAAGAAGGACTTCATTTACTGTGTCCAGTACATGCTCTTCAGATTTACATCCACCGCATTAGCCAGTGGCATAAGTCGGAGCAGCTTTTCATATCCTATGGCTGCCACTAGACAAACAATGTTACATCGGATGAGGAATGCTATTGCCCTAGCCTACGAGGCGCGGTCAAGCTTCACCTCTAGGAGTTAGGGCCCATTCAACCAGGTGGGTTGCATCTATCACCTATGCTAAGGCTCTGGCAAGACGTGTCCCCTTGCATCAAGTGTGTGGTGCGGCAGGCTGGTCCTCTCCGCACTCATCTGTCAGACTCGATAGTTTGGATGTCCATGCTACTCCGGGCTCGCATGTCCTTGAGTGAACATCCCAGAGTCATGTCTGAGACCTCTTCAATGTTTGTGCGCACACACTACACGACCTTGGGGGGTCCAGACACTTCCAGTGCGGCGGCGTTGGTATTCTCGTTCCCATCAGCGTTATTGAAACGCAGCATCGAGAGTAGCTTTTGATAGGGAACGTCTCAGGTTACTTGACTGTAACCCTGTTCCCTGAAAAAGCGGGAACGAGATGCTGCGCCTCAATGCCACACTGTAGGAGTGCCTGGACGTCTCTTCAGACAAAGGTTTAACCTGAAGATGTGTATGTCTCATGTCTATTTATAACTTGCAGGTGCACGTAATCAATGACGTCACCCACCGAGGTTATTTAAGCCAATTCTTGGCATGTTTGACACACGTGCTTCACAACCAGTCGAACAAAGAATGTTCTCATCAGCGTTATTGAAACGCAGCATCTCGTTCCCGCTTTTTCAGGGAACAGGGTTACAGTCAAGTAACCCGAGACGATCTCCCAGCTGATTGGTCTGACTTCCTGTGTAGACAGGATGTTAGTGTTATTTTTCCAGTTTTTCGATAGCTCAGTTCTGAATTGTTCTTTTCATGGTAAAACATTCAAATGTCAATTAATTCAGAGGGAGTCACATGACCTTATTCCAGCATGGCAAATCACATTGAGGAAACGACATCATTTTATTCATGTAGTTCATTTGGAGCAATTCTCTGAAACAAGCCCCCATTACGGCAAAAACTCACATTTTCATTACAGTGAAAGTGTCAAACAGCCACCCTACGGCGCTCTTCAATTCCTCCTCGTGAATTCAGACATGTCAATTCAGATGAGAATTAATTTAACACGCAACCTCGATGTTTGTCAGAAACATTAGCGCATTCGGTCTGGAATATTCTCCTGGGTTTTTGAGAGAAAATCACTAACATTTCCGATTCAGACAGCAATAAAATCACAGACTAGCAGCTGTAAGAGCTGAAATTACCTTAAACCATCACAAAAAACAATTACCATCTGAATAAAGCCCTTGATTTTATTCTACTGAGGTTTCCCTGCTGTTTCAATCACTCACACACTTCATAATAACAGAAGAATCACAAATGAGAGCTTTCATATCTCAGTTATTTCTTCTAGATAGCAATGAGATCTCAATGTGAACAGATGATTTCAGCTGCTCTACATTCAGTTTATAGCTCTAGACTCTAATTAGATGACAAGTTACTCATTTAGGTATGGAATTTTAGGTGAAACATACATTTTATTGACAATAAAAGTTAACTTCATTAAGTTTCCAGAGCCGTGAAGGAGAAACTTTTGAGGAATGAAATGTTCTTCTGATCTCTGACCTGTGTCTGTTGAGTCTCTCAGTTCAGGGACTGTAATTGTTTCTTTGTAAATAAGTTTGTAAATAGAAATGAGTATTGTTTGGAGAGCTGAATGTAATCAGAGTTCCTCAGTGTGTGTGTCTGTGTCTCCTGCACAGACAACTATATCATCAGCACACAGACGTGCTCATTTAAATGTGTGTTTGTGTGTTTCTGTAGGCTGCAGCGATGCTGATTTGAAAAGTTTAGCATCCAGACTCAAAGACTGGTTCGGGGTTTTGCACACGGACGCCAACAGAGACCTGAAGAGCACCACAAGTGACACCGCACAAGGACGTAAGTGTGTTTATGTGTTCAGTTCAAGCTCAGAGTCACTGCCACTTTATTAATGCTTTTCTGTCCACTATATTTATTATCATTATTTTACTTATTTATTTTACTTGTTAATTCCAATATACCAGTTAGTGTACTACTACCAATTTCTGTGGAAATCTACAGAGCTTCACATATTTGTATTGGAAAAGAAATGTTGCCTTTGCAAATGACATGTTTAAGCTGAAGTGCTAAACTTACTAAAACAGATTTGTATTTTGTGTAAACAGATACTGACAGATTTGTCACAATAATGTAATTTTTCCGTTCTCAAATATGTGAAACTCTAAAGATTTCCACAGCACTGGTAGTAGTACACTAAATGTTATGTTTATTGTGTTACATTTATTGGTTTTAAGGGGTGAAAATGTTTAAACTGAAATGTTTATGGTAAAGTACTATACTTACTATGAGTAATAAAATGCTAAAAGAACATAATAATAATAATAATAATAATAATAATAAATAAATAAATAAATAAAGTAAATAATCATTTTAATTCACCCTTAACACAGTTCTATATTTATATATTTATATTTATTGTGATATATTCTTTGATTTTAACTGGTAAAATAAATAAATAAAATAATAAAAAATTATACAAAAACAGAAATTGTCCAATATTCTGTGTCAAATATGCAAGTAGAATTTAGAACACACACAAGTGAATTACAATCATTGTATCTTATTCTTATTACAGTAATTTTATATTCTTTTTCCATTTTTATTTTATTTTGTTTTTGCTTTATATATTTCTGTATACCTTTGTTTTTACAGTAGTTTTAGTAAGTTTATTACTTTAGCTTAAGCTTGTTTGCTTCAGTTTATTGCCAAGGCAACATTTCTAATTTCCTAAACATAGTATTTATAATTATTTTATTTTATTTTATTTTATTTTATTTTATTTTAGTTTAGTTTAGTTTAGTTTAGTTTAGTATTAAAACCAAAAGTCTGTCCACCAGTGTGAACCTGACCGTCTCTCTCTCTCTCTCTCTCTCTCTCTCCCTCTCTCTCTCTCTCTCTCTCTCTCTCTCTCTGTCCGGTAGGTTTTGACACCAGCATTTTGCCCATCTGTAAAGATTCTCTCGGGTGGATGTTCAACAAGCTGGACATGAACTATGACCTTCTGCTCGACCAATCAGAGCTCAGCGCCATTTACCTTGACAAATACGAGCTGTGCATGCGGCCACTGTTCAACTCCTGCGACTCCTTCAAAGACGGAAAGCTGTCCAACAACGAGTGGTGCTACTGTTTCCAGAAACCCGACGGTGAGTTATATGACATTATACATATACATTATTTTGGGAGTATTTCACAATAGGAAGCTAGTCATAATTTGAATTAGAAATGTCACAGACATTAGAAACTGATAAATGTGTTTCTCCAGGCATGCCGTGTCAGAACGAGATGAACAGGATTCATTCTCAGAGCCGGAGGAAGAGTCTGATAGGTGGGTGGATTTGATGAACAGCTGTTAGCTCCTCCCCCTGAATCCAGCATGAAGTGACTTATAATTGTGTGTGTGTGTGTGTGTGTGTGTGTGTGTGTGTGTGTGTGTGTGTGTGTCTGTAGGGGCGTATGTGCCGCGCTGTTCTGAAGACGGGTATTTTAAGGCCACTCAGTGTCATGGCAGCACCGGTCAGTGCTGGTGTGTCGACAAATATGGCAATGAGATCGCAGGATCCCGCAGACAGGGAAACCCTACCTGTGGTACAGATACTAAAACACACACACAGCCTGCTTCACACATCAGTCTTGTTTTAGTATTATCTACTGTTAGAGGATTTATTACTATTTCACAAAGCCGTTTGCGCCTCGCTCTTTTGTCACTTAATATTTTATTTTGGTGCATCAATCTATTTAATTACTTAGTATATAAAACTAGGTCCTGCTGGCGATTGTAAAACAAAACATTAAAAGAAGACTACTTTTTGTGAGTGTGGATCTTAGCTGTACATACATTATTTTAAATAAGCTTTTATTTTTATATTTTCAGCTTTATTCATTTCATAATTTTTAAAGTTTTTGCCTTTTTCTTTTTTCTGTATAGCTTTATTTTTATTTCAGTTTTAGTAATTTTAGTACTTAATTTTTTTTTCAATTACCAAAGCAACATTTTCTACTTGTTTTTATTTAATTTTAGCTTTATTTCAGTTTACATTTTGATCTAATGTTTATTTTTTCTTTCATTTACTGAAAACGACTTTTATTGGTTTAAGTTTTAGTGTTTTTGTTGTGTTTGTGATTTTGTCTTTCAGTTTTTATTTGTAATATTTCTATTAGTGCTGTCAAACGATTAATCACGATTAATCGCATCCAAAATATTTTTTTTTGTTTACATAATATATGTGTGTGTACTGTGTATATTTATTATATATATATAAATACACACACATGCATGCATATAATTAAGAAAAATATGTTTTATGCTAGATTGTTTCAGTTTAATAATTTATTTCAGTTATTTGTCAAGACAACATTTCTAGCTTTTTTTATTTTAAGTTTTTCATTAATTTTTTTTTCTAGATTTTTTTTACCTTTATTTCAATTACTCAAATTACTGGTTTTAATAATTTTATTATGTGCATTATTATGTGTATATTTTTAATATTTCTATATAACTTTAGTTTTTTTTATTTCAGTCTTAGTTTTAAAAAAAATTGTACTTCAACTAATTTCATTTAGTTGCCAAGGCAACATTAATAATTGTCATTTAAATTTTTTCAAGTTTAAGTTTTTCATCTAATATTTATATTTGATTTTAACTTACTTTGAAAAAGCTTTTAATAGTTTTAGTTTTAGTCAACACTGATATATACACACATTTTGATTCCTGAAGCAAACTCTAACATCTGAAGCTGCATTATTCAACAGTGTTTCTTGAGTTCTCTGTCAAAATGTATAAAATATCATATTTTATATATAATAAATGATCTTCCTCAGAACACACACGTGCACCCGCTATCTATCCGCCTGAAACCTTCCCTTTCATCTCCCTCTCTGTGTGTGTGTGTGTGTGTGTCTGTGTGTGTCTGTGTGTTTGTGTGTGTGTGTGTGTGTGTGTGTCTGTGTGTGTGTGTGTGTGTGTAGAGGAGGATCAGGAGACATCTGGAGATTTCGGCGGGAGCGGCGCCGTGATTCTACTGGACGATCAGGAGGAGGAGTCTCAGAAGCATGGGCGGGGCAGACAGAAAGAGAGGCGGGGTCGACTCCACCCCCGCGGGGCGATTGAGGACGACGAAGACGGAGAGGACGACGAGATGGGCTACGTCTGGTAGCTCCACCCACCCATCTTCCGCTAATTAACCAGGGACCCATGTTAAAATGCACAGTTCTGAAGCCATTCCAGCTCCGCCCCCTCAGACACGCCCCCTTCTTCTCATTCTGGATCTAAATTTGTCCTTCTCATTCTCTCTTTCTCTCTTTCCTCAGCCGCCTCTTCATGTTCTGTCCTCTGTTTTCCCTCGTTCAAACTCTCCTGGATCGCTCTTGCGTATTCTAGACCGGCTCTAGACGGTAGACGTGCATGACGAGATTGTTCAGCATTTCGGGGGCTTCATACCAGTTCTACATAGGATCTTTTTAAAGGGTTCGTTCTCAATGGTGATATGCATGAACGCCACTGCTGAATGCAGGAGAAAAGGCCTAAGACCTTCGAGGGCGAGGATCAGGTGGGCTTAAGCCAAACGCGCACTACAAGACCGAAGCTCATCCCGCTTTCATGTTTTAAATCTGCCACAAGGGGCTGCGGATCGTAGTGAATTCACAGCATTAATGTTCGCTCTGTGTGAGACACACTACAACTTGTCACAGATGCTACAATACTAGTTAAAATCTAAAATCTGAGCAAAGAGCAACAAGGTGATGAGATTGCAGGAGAAAGAAAATGGTGAATTTCTCCCAAAGCACTGACTCATGCATTTTTTGGTTTCTTTTCCTTTTTTGTTTCGTGCAAAATCCATGCAAAATGATCTGAAAGCCCTTCCTTTAGTGTGAATGAGTTTGTGTGAGAGTGAGAGAGAGTTTGTGCAGGATGAGCTTGTAATTAATGCATGTAGACTGTGATTAGTTGAGTATTATGTGCACAAAAACAACACAATAAGAAACTGTGTAAATGTGCACAGAGCGATGAGCTTCAGTCGGGTTGTGTGTGCTTGACTTTATGCTGCTTTCACGTCAGTTCACAATTACTGTAATTATAAGTAGCAAATCTCATGCATGCGACTGTGAACTTATAGTTGAACTTCACTGCAAAAAGTGCTGCTCTTCCTCAGTATTTTTTGTCTTGTTTTATTGCACATATTTCAGTTAACTGCTAATACAACATTTGAGTGTTTATATTTTATTTTATTTCAGCTTAATTTCAATTATCAAAAATAATTTCTAATGGTTTTGCTCATTTTGTCATGTGCTTTTGTCATTTTTATTTTTTTATAATTAATATTTTTACATTTTAAAATAAATAGATAATTAATATTATTTATTTCGACATAGCTTTTTTTTTTTTTTAGTACTTTTTAATTAATTTCAGTTAGTTGCCCAGGCAACTTTTCTAATTTTCATTTACTTGATATGCAGAATGACAGAAGATACTGAGTTTATGCTTAAAAGGAGAAAAACCTCTGCCAGTGGAGTCAGAAAAATTATCTTCATTTTAGTGAACTTGACTTCAAGATTATTTTTCTGACCCTAATGGCAGACACTTGTTCTTCTTTTAAGCATAAACTCGCTTCATTTTGCTAAATTTTTCTGAAAACAAGACTCGAAGTGAGTTTATGCTGAAAGCAAGAACAAATATTTGCAAATGGGGTCAGAAAAATCATCTTGTATGTTTATTTTTCTGACTCCATTAGTTGTTCTTGTTTTAAGCATAAACTTATAAAGCTTTTCAAATCTAAGCATACAAATCTTAGAAAACAAGACTTAATATGTCATTTTGGATTTGAAGTAAATATAAATTGATTTAATAATATTTAAATGTTTATACTGTAAAGCAAGATAAAAATACTGAAGAAGAACAGCACTTTTTGCCGTGCGTACCATTGTGCATCATGTAAAACAACCAAAATGACTAAAGTTATTTGACTGCTTGTTTATATAATTTCATTATTTTGCAGGCAGTTTCGCCTAGAGCCTTTTCTTTGTTTTCAACATTTTGCAAAGGAATCTGAGCATAAATTCATGTATTTGCTATCACGGATTCCATAGTAAGAAATAACATCTGTGTCCAAGCATGTGAACAGAATCTGGTAATTGCAGTAATTGCGACATGATGTGAACGCAGCGTTGAGCGCGCCGGCCGTGAGCCTGATATTATCGTTTGTTTGTTGTCTTCAGCTGATGATTTAGTTTCATAGTCCTTCGTTCTGTTTTTCTTTCACCGACTCGGAGTGTTTAAGTGGATCGTGACCTTTGCGTCAGCTCTGTGCGATCCGTTCGCTGAAGCTGGAGAGTTTCGGCTTGACAGAATTCAGAAACGATCAAACGGCTCGTCAGCCTGACCTTTTCAAACCATTACCGAACGCTTCTTCTCGTTGAAAAACAGAAGGCGAATGAAACAGCGTGACGGCTGTTGGCAGATGAATTTGCCGTCGTTAGCGCATCTGTGAGACTCTGGGCCCTGGAGTCACGTCCGCCTCGAATCTTCATCTCATTTTGCATTCGTCATTCGATCAAAATAGTTGGATATGTCAAGCTTAAACAGTTTTATAAGCACACGTGAGGTTCAAACTGCTGAATCGAGGCCTTCTGACAGGCATCACAACCTCCGCTTGCTGTTTTCTGCTTTTGATTTGCATAACAGTTCTGAATTTCTCTTTTTTTATTTTTTTGCCGATCTCACTTGCTCAGCAATCCCCTGCTCGGCTCCTATAGAGAAGGAACCGGCGATGCACCGCTATTAGACCGGATCGGATGATCCACGATCCTCAAACACTGCAGAAGAGTTTAGTGCTGATATCAGATCACAGCAGCTTAGTTCTGTTCCTCTGACTATATTCACACACTCGTTTCTCAGCTCCCTGGCATGTCTTTTCTCGCTCATGTCAGCGGTGAGTTCTCCACAGAAGGAGACGTCTCACTCGGTGATCATAGACACCACTGCAGATGGATTTTACGAGGCATTTTGCGCCCAGAGGGGAAGTTTCTGGGTGCTCCTGAGGGATTATGGGTAACAGAGGAACGAACTGATGGGCTTACGGCTTCCTAACAGCTTTTTATTCTTTTTTCCTGTGTTCCTCACTGCACCTTTTCATTCCCATGTAAATGGTGGTTTAGCTTGGAGTAGGAGACACATTTAATAGATCAAGAGGAGTGAATAATCAGGCAAAAATCATTTACTGACACTGATGTTGTTCTAAACCTGTATGAACAGGTTTTTGAAGAAAGTTTTCACTGCTTTTATACATTACAGGGAAGCAGACTAAACAAAATAACAAACAAAATCAACATAAAAGCATCATACAGTCTTGAAATGAAAGGTTCTTTATTGAAATCAGTGGTTCCACAAAGAACTTTAACATCTATTCCACAAAAGGTTCTTTATAGTGGAAAAACGAAGATAAAATGGTTGTTTTAAGAACTTTTCACTAAAAGGAATTGCATTTCTCTTGTGTTTAAGAAATTAATCTCTAGAATCTCATTTGTATTTTATTAAATATGTTTAAAACATGAGATATGACAACAGACACCATTAGTTTTCATGTAATTGGAGAGATTTGAGAGCTGCGGGAAGACAAAATCTTTCAGGTTTGGAACAACACAAGGTTTTTTTCTTAGGATACCCTAAAACAAGACCGCACGATTTCAAATATTTATGAAATATTAAATGCAGTATTAAATTGAATGCAATATTAAATATTATTTCAGTGTAGAATACTAAATTTCATATTTAAGAAAATAATATTATTATTAATATTGTTATAAATAATATCAACTATAAAAATTACAGTGCTGTTTATGGCTTTCTTAATTTCTTCATTTTCATATATTTAAACCTTAAAGCTTTTATTTTGGCAGAAAGACGTTTTTGAGCTGCTCGCGTGTAAATGAACACAGCGTCACACTTCACTCTGAAACACACAGCACATTTATATTTTTAATTAAATCACAGACTTTTTTATTTAAACTAAGCCATATTGTGATTTTGGTTTTATTTTGTTTAATCATGCAGCCCTATACTGAAATATAAGCATCAAGCTACAGGAAGTCCATCCTTCTTCCATTCTGACTCTCTCTCGCTGACGAATCGATCACATTCTCAGATGAAATCAGTTGTTATCATGATAAGCTGAGAGCATTACACACACACACACACACACACACCCCGTATCTGATCTCTGCAGAACTGCATCATGGACTTCTGACGATAACAATGACCTTTGACCTTTGAGGTAACCTCTCCCCTCCTCTAGTGCTGCTGTGTGTCTGATGCCTGGCCTGAAACTGTAAACTTCCCCTGGCCCGTCCCGCCTCTGCCTGCTTCGCTCCTGTACAAAGGTGCAATAAAAGCTTTGTCACGATGTTTTCACATATTTTACTGCAAACACACACACACACACAGGCGATCTGACCGCTCACACCTGCAGCTACAGATGAAACAGTCAATGGCCATATTTGCAAGAGTTTCCTTTGTTAATTCTCTATATTTTTTACTCTGTAAAGACAATAATTAATGTGTAAAAAACAAGAAAAATGCTGAATGTTCAACTGGAGATGTAATTAATGACGTCATGTGGCTTTGTCCATTTGCCTTGCCTGAGTCTGGATGTGTAAAAACCCTCCTGTGGTCCTGAGTTCAGTGTACAGACCCTCTGTCTCTCTATCTGTCTGTCTGTCTGTCTCTCTCTCTTTCCACGGTCACAGTACCGCTGTTCGCACCGGATTCACTCTTCAATCTGACCCAATGTGGGTTTTTAACAGCCAAAACTGATAGCTAGGTGGCTGATCAGATTTAATGACAGAAAATGAGGTGAAATTAAATTATTGAAATGAAACATCTAAAAGTTCTATATTGGCATTGATGGTTCAATGGAGAACCTTTAACGTCTGTGAAAGGTTCAACAAATGTTAAATGTTTTTCAAAAGAATATTCACTCAAAGGTTCTTTGAGAAACCAAAAATTGTTCTTCTGTGGCTTTGCTGTGACCTCCCTATTTTTAAGAGTGTATTTTATACATTATGTGCTCAAAAATCAGTAAACCACAAAACAGGACAGTTTTGAGTTGAGCACCCGTGGTCCATGATCTCAAAAATCAGCTGTGTAATCGCCAGTTCTGGGTCAGATGTGAAAAGTGAACCTGCTGGTTTTGTGTTGCAGATTCTCCTGCTTTCTCCGGTGCTTTCTCTCTGTTCTCGTGTTTTCCCATCATTTCCCCCTCCTGATCGAGAGTCCCAGTGAAATGTTCTTGTTCTGGGCTGGTTTGTTTGCTCTGTTTGGTTTGTTTTATTTATCTCTCTTTTTTTCTCTCTCTCTCTTCCTTTTTTTATTTTTAGTTTTAGCTGTAAAATGATTCCTTGAGAAATTGTTTGTCTGAATAAAACTGAAGTTTGTCCTCGTCCAGTTCTTCTCCATCAGTGAAGCTCTTTTCAGCTTGTGTGTCTCTGTAGGAAACTGGTCGCTGTGAGTCTACACAAGGTTTGAGAACTGGTTCTTATTATGAATATAATATAACTGAACCGTTTTCATTGCATTTGGTTCCACTAGCAGTTTTTGAACATCTGAAATGGTGTCGTTTCAATCCATCAACAAATATTTGACTTTGATTTGTGCATTTAAGACTTTAAACTGAAGTAGCAGCAAATAATTTCTTCCATATTATGATCTATATCCATTTTCTAAAAAATTGTAAGGCAGGACTTGGCTCAGTTGATTGGATCAGTTGATTGGATGTTGATGGATGAGATGCGGTGTGGCACTTAAAAGTGAAGGCAGATTACGATAAGTTTTTAAGGACGAGTTTTAAATGGACTAAATGATTGGAGAAGACATAATTTCAACTTTTTACTAATAATTTTGATTTAGCATTTCATAATTTCAGCTTTATATCTCTTAATTTCAGCATTTCTGTCTCATAATTTCAACTTTATATCTCATAATTTTCACCTTTATGTCATTATGCCTTTTTTATCTCATAACGTTGCCTTTTTATCTCATAATTTGGACTTGAGTGTTTTATCATTTCAACTTTTATATTTCAATTTTGATTTAGTATTTCATCATTTCCACTGTTGTTTTGTTCAAGCAATATAAATGACTGGATAAATCATAATTTGAACTTTATATCTCATAATTTTAACCTTTATATCATAATTCCAGCCTTTTTATCTCATAATGCTGAATTTTAATCTCATAATTTGGATTTGAGTATTTTATAATTTCAACTTTATATCTCAATTTCGATTTAGTATTTTTATAAATTCCACTTGTTTTGTTCAGGCAGGGTAATTGACTGGATAAGTCATAATTTCACTTTATATCTCATAATTTTGATTTAGTATATCATAATTTCCACTGTTGTTTTGTTCATGCAGGATAAAAGACTGGATAGATCATCATTTTAACTTTTTATCTCATAATTTTTACTTAGTATTTCATGATTTCAACTTTTTATTCCATAATTTCAACTTTTTTAACTGCTGTTTCACCAGAAGCTCCATTTATGACATTTTGGTTAAACATTACAAGGTCAAACCTTTTTTTTTTTTTTTTTTGCATGAATGAAATATACCCAGCTCAGATCAAGTTTTTTATCAAGTTTCTCCGTTTGGACATTTACTGCAGGGTTGAAATATGGCTTTCATCTAGATAAATACAATCCATCCACCGTAACGCCGCAACCTTAATATCATCAATGATCTCCATGTATCGATTGTTGTCTGAGGCTCTATTTCCCATAGATACGCCCTCAGAACGGCATGCTCACGAGCCGCACGCATCCATCAAAGCTAATGATCTCCAGCAGACACGGCAGACGCTGTTCCTTTGTCTTCATTTGATAAGCTTTATTCACCCATTGATTTCATAAGACCCGATTTATACGCTTTAATTCATTAGGCCGGCAGAAAAATCCATTATTTTGTCAATCACTCTTCCTGAGCGTCTGTGTCGCCCACTCGTTCTCTCTCTCTCATTTCTCTCGTCTCACTCCATTTAGGACGTGCTAACCGATATGGTTTCAGTGGGATTCTAGAATGTTCCTCTTGTTCCAGAAATCTTTATTGAAGTGGGATCTCCTCACTCTCAGCTCCTCACCTCCGATAAAAGCAATTTCGAGCTGACAGCGGCCATGGAGTTTATTTACAGATGGTAGCATGGGAATTTGCACCATCTGGACTCCTTAAAATACCTGCATTCAACATGTCAATTCGTCCCCTTTCAGAGTCTGTCAGAAAACAAGAGAGATGTTTCCGAGGTCTCCAGAGGGATTGTGGGTAGCAGCAACATATGCCAGAACGTGTGTTCCCTCTATGAGTGAGACAGCATTTAGCATTAGTCTATTATTTCCCTGTATTATGAGCCAATATGACGGGGATTCAGATTTGAATGGAATTAAAAGGTAAAACTTAATTTTTGTGTTTCTTCCAGTTTTGTGTCCAATTTCCACAACATAAAAATGTTTGACGTATATCATAATTATGCCAAAAACAACAAAGAAATTGATTGCTTATGTCAGAATTATAACTTTTCCCCATAATTTCAACAATTTATCTATTAATTTTGACTTTTCAACTCTTTATCCTATCATTTAAGTTTTCTGTTTATCTTTTTTAAAACTATTTAAACTATCTCATAATTTAGCCTTTTTAACTCATATCAATGTAGTATTTCATATTTACAGTTTGTCTCATAAGTTTGAATTTTTGTATCACAACTTTGTCATAATTTACTTTTATCTCATAATTGAATTTCTCAATTTCAACAGTAGTTTTACAATGTCAACTTATCTCGTAATTTGTACTCTTTTATCTCATAATTTTGAGTTTTTAATTTCAAAGTTTCAAATATCTCCATAATTTCAACTTTTCATCTCATAATTTCGACTTAACTCATAATTTCAACCTTGTTTTAATTGACTATCCCACAATTTCAACTCTTTATCATAAATTCAACTTTGATTTTCAACTTTCAAAAATTGTGAAAATTTTTTTCAACAAAAAAAATCCTATAATTATGACTGTCATTTTTAATATCTATACATTTTTTCATAATTTCAGTTTATCTCCATAATTTAGAGATTTTATCTCATAATTTCATAATTTCAATTTATCTCATAATTTAGACATTTTTATCTCATAATTTCAACTTTTTGTCATAATTATGATTTTTATCTTATAATCATGACTTGTATGCCATAATTTGAATTCATCTCATAACTGACATTTTATATCATAAATATGATTTACCAAATCATGTTTTTTTTCTTATGTGGTGGAAATGAGCTTTCTAGCGTGAGAAGAGTCCTGATCATCTAGTGTCTAGATATTGCAGGACAACACACACACTGAACTTTCATTTGAAATTTAATTTGGAGTTTGGAAAAACCCTAGTCATAACCATGTGCTAATCTTTGCCTTGGTGAATATCACTAACTAGCGCGAGCTCATTCATATTGAACGGTGGATTGTGAGGAGATAAATTCAGAGGCTTTTCTGCACTAATGATGAAGACGGCAGGTGTTTCTCGCTCAGATCAGATACACTAACCACTAGAGGACGTGCTGCTCTTCCCACACTGCCATATTAAAGCAGAATAACGGCCTCATTCAGCCTGTCAGTCAAGTCTAAAAGGCACCGAACTTCTGCTTTCCCTCGTGTTTGACCTTCACTGCTTGAAATATGCGCACACACACATGCCTGCAGCAGCGTCACAGCAAATCCAGCCTGATCTCAACTGTCTGTAAAACTCCTATTTATATTTATGACATCGACGCTCTTAAATTCTTCATTAATCCACTTAATATTTCAGAACTGAAGCATAAAGCAGCTCTCGTCAGATGTGACAGGAATGATCTCATGGAGATTATGAGGGAAGAAACACACACACACACACACAAGATCAATGACAAATAAGGATGTTCGAGATCATAAACAGGAAAAATCTATAGTTTAAAATGAATGTGTCAGGTTGTTAGAACTGCTTTCCTTTTTTCATGTTATTTTCAATTCAGCCTATAAAATACCAGACAGTTTTTTATTAAAATATTTATATTTTTAAACAGCTGCTTCACTGTTGTTTTATATAATAATAATAATAATAATAATAAACATAAGCAATTTTTATGATCCCAAGATGATTACACCACCTAGATATTTTAAAGGCTGAATTCTGAATAGTACTCTTACTATATATTTGCCATGTCTTTATTTGGCAGAAATATTCTGCCTTTGATTTACCAGGAAAAAAAATTGTTTTGTTTGTTTTATTTTAATGTTACATTTTAAAATTCAAATAGAATTATACATTACATATTTAAATATATATACTTTTTAAAAATACAATTTATAAACAATATTTTACATAATTTTTAATAATAATAATCATCATAATAATAAATAGATATTTACAATCTCAGGATGGTTACACCACCTAGATATTTTTCCCTTTTCACTTCACAATTTAGTTCAAGAATTTAAAACATGTTCCTATCTGTCCATTATCTGCTTGAACAGCATTTTTAATGTAAAATCAAAACATTCCAAAGCAAAACTGGGCTCTGATCATTAAAAATAATGCCTAACCCAATTTATTAAAGGCTTTTTACATTTCACCACAAGCACCTTGACATTTTTTTTATTTTACATTTCTGGGCACCAGTGGCCATGTATTATTTATGCATCTGTAGCACACCTAGTCTATATTTTATAGAAGCAGTTTTAATGTGTGTTTAAATAAATAAACAGATCCGAACAAAACGAGTCCTAAACACAATCAGTGTTCATGTGATTCCAGGTCTGATTGCAAAGAACTTTCAGCACAGTTCAGACTGAGTCCTCTCTGCAGTTAAAGCAGCTCAAAGACATGGTACATGACAGACATGTTCAGCAGACGAGCCTGTGGAGGCTTAACATTTCATGCTGCTCTGTCACACGACTCAAAGCCGACGTGTTTGAGTTGAGGAAGAGTTTTCATTGAGTTTCCTGGAAGATGTGATTCACTGAGTGTAAGAAGTGCGCTGGAGTCCCCGGAGGGATTATATCAGACTGAAGACATCGTGAACTCAAGCCTGAAAGCTGAGCGGATGTCGTCTCTCACCCCTGAAATAACCCAGACACACATCCACATCCACCTGATCGACAAATAACATCCTCTGAGAGCTGGACGAGACCAAATCAAGCCATACGTGTGAGTGAAACACTCCTGTCACTCACAAGCAATCATGCTGCTTTATTGATAAAGAAAAGCAAAAGAATTATACATGCAATCTAGGAAGAAATGTTTCACTGTTGCATATACTATTCATAAAAACACCAAGCAGTATATATTTATATTTATAAATATAAGATTTATGTATTTGAATTCCATATACAATTTCCATGCATTTGGATTATGCAGATTTAACAAAAACTAATGAACTTAATGTGACTCATATTTGTCAGTCTTACTTCAATGAAACAGGTCAGACTAATGCAAAAGTACTAAAAAACTAAATGTTTTCAATTACTAGGTTTATTTTTATCATCAGTAAATCCAATTTGTTTCTATCTCAATCCTCATACTTTTTAACGACATAAATAGAATCTTCACAATGAACAGATTTATGCTGATTCTAACCAATTTGAATGAAAGCATATTGATTATATAAATAAATCTGATTTTATTAAAAATATGATTATTTAAATGAAGTTAAATAGATGCAAATAGTTAATAATAAACAATTCATTTATTTATTTGGAGTGCAGAAATCTGAACAGTTTCATTGATATATGACTGACAAATATGTATTACATAAAATTTATTAGTTTGTTAAAACTGTAATCCAGATTGCTTGGGATTTTTTTTTTTTATGCAATCCAAAAACATAAATCTTAAATTTAGGACTTTTTTGAGTGAATACTGTAATAGCAGATGGCTGCATATGGATTCAGGTGAGTCAACCATGAGCTGTTTCTCTGTTCCGTCAGATTTTACTGCTTTGTGGGTCTTTTTTCCATACACACATATGTAACTAAAATAATAATAATAAAAAAAACAGTATGTGACAAAAGAAGTATGTCTGAATTCATAGTACTTATAAAAGAGTAGGCAAAAAGTACCCGTATGGCCTACTACTTCTGCTGTGATTCTGTAGTGTGCATATGATGGACACTTTACTATCCCATGAGGCCACAGAGAGGATTTATGAATGGCAGTGACGTGACACCAATTACTGATTAATTACTAAATAAATTAAAGATATGTATCTTTTCTGAAACTACTTTAGAACATCTATAGTACAAAATAATGTCTTGACTGTAATTCTAGTTCTGTGACAACTAATATATAATTGAATCCACATTGAGTGGAATAATGACTCTACTGTCTTGAGTAGAGCTGCTCGTGTTAAAATTCAATCTCTCAGTATTGATGAATTTTGCAGTATTAACACATTGAACTGAAGTGAATCAACATTGAACTAAACTGAGCTAAATAATGACACTAATGTTCTGTAGAACAGCTTTACAGCTGCAATGTCTTCATAATTGATTAATTTTGCAACACGGACACTGTTATTGAACTAAATTGAATTTAATAATGATTCTTTTTTTTAGAGCTGTTTTACAGCTGAATTTGAATCTGTTTCATAATTGATTAATTTTCCCACCTTGAGACTGTTATTGAACATAATTGATTTAAGATCGTACTGAATTGATTTGAATAATGTCAATATTATCCTCCATAGAGCTGCTTTACATCTGAAATTGAATTTGTTTTATAATTGATCAATTTTGCAACATTTACTGAGGTATTTTACTGAAGTAAATTTAAACAAAATTTGAAGTAAACTGAGCGGAATAATGATCTGTAGAGTTGCTTGTGAAATTTCTATAATTGGTTAATTTTACTACACTGATATTGGAACTGAACTGAATTACCATTGAACTTAATTTGAGCTGAATAATGACATTATTGTGTTCTTAAGTAATTTCATAATTGATGAATTTTGCAACATTGACACTGTTATTGAACTAATCTAATAATGACACTATTGTCAGTATTGACAGTTTTTGAGCTAAACTGAATCATTGAACTAAATTGAATTTAATAATGATGTTATTGTCTTCTGCAGAGCTGCTTTACAGCTGAAATTGAATTTGTTGTTTTTTTTTAAATGATTGTTTTCCTGCATATTTCTATGAAGCTGATTTGAAACAATCTGTATTTTATAAAGCTACATAAATAATCATGACCTTTGACCTTAATCCTGAACCATAACCATGACAGGACGCGAGTTTTCCCTGCAGGAATGATGGGAAATCACGTCTGATCAATTAGTGCCAGTGGAGAGACACGCTGTTGTTGACACGTAATCGCATCAGTTCCTCTGCAGACGGCAGCTATTAGTCTCCATTTGATCTCGTCATGTTGACGGCTCGTGTGTGACATTCAGACTGATGTCTGAGGCGTCTGAGGAAGCATTTGCATGAGCGAAAAAAAGCAGACGTTACCGAAACTGCTGCATCATGGGATTTTTTGTGTAAACTGACAGGACTAAAGGAGGTCATCTGTGCTTGAGACACATTTGCATACCTGAAGCATGAATTCTGCCCGTTACCCAGAATCCTCTCTGCCAGGAGATCCTGGCAAGGCCTGAAAGCGCCGCATCTCCCCCGCAACGATCTATCATTCCTCTCAGAGTCATCTGGTACCAAGCTTTTCCATTTGGAACAAATCTGTTGGCCGGAGTTTCTGACTTGGAAGCGCGGCGGCCCAAAAGGCCTCTAAAATTGCCCAATAACATCCAGTGAAATTATGGAGGAAAAGCAAACCAGATTAGACCTGCTCCTGCTCGAATCGTTTGGGGAGAGATCTGAAAATTGCGTTTATAATTGTGTTTGTCTCACCATGTCTTCATGGTGAGTTTATCCAGATAACGGCCGTCTTAATTCTGCTGTTTATTTTAGGATTTGTCCCGTGAAAGCTGTGCGTGTCGATGAAGCACTGCTGAAAATGATGCTATAGAGAAACAGCATGTTCATATTTGACTAGAGTCAAGCATCATCAATATTTCTAGTATTTCTGATCTCAAACCTCTAACATAAGTACTGAACTTCAGCTTGTTACTTAAAACAATCTAGGCTGCATGATTATCTATATGGCTACATAAGGATTTATTATTATTATTATTATTATAATTATTGTGCACAGATGCTGATAGTATATTATAAAATATTTATATATGCTTATTATTTAATCAAATTAACCTTTCATAAGCAGTGTTTTTTTTTCCACTTAAAACCTTGAAAAAATTAATTAAAAAATTTGGGAATAAAAGCATTTTCATAGCAGAGATGTATTCACATCATTATCACTTTTAAACATGTATTTTAAAAATTACCAATAAATTACCAGATCTGAACACATCTAAGAATCACACAGGGTTATTAAAGTTAACTAAATCTAAAATCTTTAGTTACTTGAAATAAAGTAAACTTTAACTGAAAATATATTAAAATAATAATAAAAGAATAATTCATCTAGTTGCCAACATTTTTCTTTGTTATTTAGTTTAACTCGATGTACTAAATTAACTAAAACTAAAATAAAAATGTATAAAATTTTCAACATGATGTGAGGCTGTTGGTCCTAAAGACGCTTCAACCCAGATCAGTCCAGACTAAAAATAATGCAGAATATATATATATATATATATATATATATATATATATATATATACACTGTATAGATTTCTGTGTGTGTTTGTGTGTTTGTTTATTTATTTATTCATGGGCCGCTATAGATAAACAAAGTTCAGTAATCAGCAAAGCTATCTGCAAAACTGGTGTGTTTATGACTACAAAAATATATTAAAATACATTCAAATAAGGTGGATACTTTAATTTATAGATACAGAAATGCAGAAGTGCACAGTCAGCAAAACACAGGCCCTGCTGTGACCCCTCGTCCTTCTGTTTGCTAAATCATTTTCGTTCTATTTCCAGAATAAAAGCGCTGACATTAAATTTGACATGAAGTTAAAGCATCATTCAGATGTTGATAGTGTAATAATTGGTGTGCTGATGCACCAGGCTCTCATGCGGTGGTAATGACCATCTGCCTCCTCTGATAACTGCTGCAGTCTCTGCGCTCGTAAACGCTGACCTGACTCTCACCGGGAGCAAACGTCCTCACACCCTCCAGGAGACACATACAGCCTTCCCAAAATAACCCCAGCATCAGCGCCAGAGAGTCTCAGGGAGTTCGAAAGCGTTAGAGCCGAGAATTACTGAGATTGTCATCCTTAAATCGCTATTACCACGGATAGTTTCAGCTGGGATTTTCTTGGCCTGTGCAAAGGAAACAGATTTAAGTGTATGTTAACATGGAAAATCGCTAAATATAAACATGCAAAATCTTCAAAGTGCTTTCAATTGTTCCAACTGGAGTGTGAATTGTGTGAACACATATTTTAACAATTCTAGCTCCCAGAACGTTCCCAAAACAGATATTTTAATGTTCTCTATTGGCTAGCCAAAAGCCCATACAGCAAAAAAAATAAAAAATAAATAAATTTAAAAAAAATCAAATATATATATTTTTTAAATATATTTCAAAATATACAAAAGTAAAATGGCCAAAAATATATATTTGGTAAAATATATTTAAGAATATATTTATGTAAATACATTTTCTACCAATATTGGCCTAATTTGGCTCAGTTTTTGAAAATATATTTTAAAAATATAAACACATTTTTTAAAAGCATTTAAAAAGTTATTTTGTCCTCCATATATTTCAATCCAAGAGAATACATTTACATATGTCACATCTGAAGGAAAAACTTATAGCTTATATGCTACTGTAATATTGGCTGTAATACTGACTAAATATATTATTAATTTCAAAAACATATTTCATTGAGTGTAACTGTTTACAACATATATTTAGCATATATTTAAAATATATTTTGGCCAGAAAAACTATATAATTTACCATATGGGAGTTTCTTTACATAAATAGAAAATTCCCTGTAGGTTTGGAGGGCTATTGTTTTATTAATAAAATTAGTCTGAACACATCAACCATAGTACGGACGATTAATTAAGATGTGTCTATTAATATGCAAGACTTCCTAAAACATAAAAGAAACACTAAAATCTGTCCATCTGGAGCTGCCTGAACACTCAACCTGAATCCCACAACAAAAACACAGAAATATTCTTGTTAAACAAATAAATAATTCATATTTCAATTCCAAATCTATCAAGTATTTCTCAATGCCATCACTGTTGTTTTAGGATTTATCACAAAATATATTTCACAATGCGACACGTGACAGACAATGTCTCCCTCTGCTGGCGACAATGAGACGCACCTTACACCAAACGGAGGAATTATATCCCTTTTCAGAGAATAATATTAGCTAAATTGAAAACAGGTTGCATGTTATAATTTATTAATTTAATGAATACATCTATAACTAAAATTACCAGGAAATACTAGGCTAACGTTATTGTTGTTGTTCTTATTTTTATTAATATTGTTGGACACGTATGTAGATAACACCGTTTTTAAGTAAATACAATAGCTATGTATCATGCTATTTAAACCTATAATTTATATTGAATAACATAAAAAATACATTACCTATGCACCCCTTCGCGGATAAATTATGATTGTTTCCGGTTTCCGACGCAACTCTTAGCCAATCAGAGCGACGCATTGAGCAGGAGCACTAGAAGAAGCGGCTAGAATGGAAAGCGTATGTAAAGTAGGCGGGGCTTAGCGCGAACTCTCCGCTGTATTTTGTCAAT
Organism: Spinibarbus caldwelli; assembly: GCA_039654775.1. NCBI lineage: Eukaryota > Metazoa > Chordata > Actinopteri > Cypriniformes > Cyprinidae > Spinibarbus > Spinibarbus caldwelli. The sequence goes on along the minus strand of CM077246.1, from coordinate 23,906,438 downwards.
GTCTATAATTTTTTTTTTTTTTTTTTGTATCATTATTCAGGTGTGATTTTTTTTTTTTTTTATTCAACCCTGCTGCTAAAGAATTGTCAATCACAAAACCAGTCTTAAGTAGCACGGGTATATTTGCAGCAATAACCAACAATACATTGTATGGGTCAAAATTAGCAATTTTTCTTTTATGCCAAAAGTCATTAGGATATTAAGTAAAGATCATGTTTCATGAAAATATATATATATTTTTAAATTTCCTACCGTAAATATATCAAAACTTAATTTTTGATTAGTAATATGCATTGCTAAGGACTTCACTTGGACAGATTTAAAGGCGATTTTCTCAGTATTTAGATTCTCAATATTCTCCTATCCTAACAAGCCATACATCAGTGGAAAACTTATTTATTCAGTTTAAAAAAATAAAAATAAAATAAAATAAATAAACTCCTGAGATTTTGATGTGGTTCGGTCGTGTCTCTGGGCCACAGAGCGCCCCCTGTAGGGAAAGCGCTGCACTCACGTGGCGCCCAGTGGTTTCTAGGCAGGTAACCAGGAAGTGAACGCGCTGGAGCTCCTCCTCCCACGTGTTTCCGCAGGAACCGGCGGCGGCGTGACGAGGGTGGAAGAGACCGACAGACCGAAACCGGCGGACCGGAGAGAGACAGCCAGGTATTTATAACGGACAAATGTGTTACGTACGGGTTTTAAAGAGGATCTGGAGTGTTCGGTCAGTGTTCTTCGATGTGTACCATAGTATTTATACGGTACTTCAAAGAATACATTAACACCTCCGGGGTACGTGTCAGAAATTAGTGTAATACCATGGTACTTTGTGGTACTTTTAGTTAGTGCGGCCTTGTGGAGCGAAGAGGGGCGTCAGGTCACCGATCACCGGCGCTAGCACGCACGCGCGCGCACTCAGGTCAGCTCGGTCCCGGTTTTAACGGCGCTTTCTTTCCGCTGTTGTAGGACCGAAGATGGCAGATGATCCGAGCGCGGCGGACAGAAATGTGGAGATCTGGAAGATCAAGAAACTCATCAAGAGCCTGGAAGCGGCGAGAGGGTGAGAGAGAGAGAGAGAGAGAGAGAGAGAGAGAGATTGTGTGGAAGCGTTTGAGCGATAAACGGAATAATAAAAGTGTTTTCATGTTGCGTTAGTTTAGTGGTTGACACATGGACTGCCAACTCAAAGGTTATAGTTTCAAACCCCACAAAGATTCATTTATTACATGCCAACACATGTATTTATAAAAACTACGTTTTATACACTTACATTTTGTATATGTGACCATGGACCACAAAACCTCTCATATGGGTCTTTTTTTTTAAATTAAGATTTATGCATAAAAGCTGAATAAATAAGCAGGTTTTGATGTATGGTTTGGGAGAATAGGACAATATTTGGCTGAGATAAAACTATTTGAAAATCTTGAATCTGAGGGAGCAAGAAAATAGCTTTTAAAGTTATCCAAATGAAGTCCAAAAATGAAGTTTTTGATATGTTTACGGTAGGAAATTTACTAAATATCTTAACGGAACATGATCTTTACTTAATATCCTAATGATTTTTGGCATAAAAGAAAACTCTGTAATTTTGACCCATACAATGTATTGTTGGCTATTGCTACAAATAAACCTGAGCTACTTATGACTGCTTTTGTGCTCCAGGGTCACATATATCATGTAATTCAAATCTGGAGCAGAAGGGCTAAAGAATATGCACAAACACACACAGAGAGTTCAATTTAATGTGGTTTTCTTCCTAATCCCTAATGTTTAAGTGTGAGCAGTAGTAATAGTGATTCCTGTCTTGGTAAACAGCAGTAATGACAGGTTAGTCCAGCCTCAGGGCCGGGCAGCTCTCATGATGGTGTTAGATACTTCACTTCAGACCTTCTGTGTGTGTGTGTGTGTGTGTGTGTGTGTGTGTTTGAGTTTTGAATCACAGCGAGTTTCAAACAGGTGTGTTTTGTGCCTCATAATGACTATAATCACACATTAATCATGCAGTGCATTTATTATAGGTTCAGATAAGAGACTTGCTCAAGGACACAGTTGTGATTTTTGAACCTACAGCCTAGTTTTTGGCAGGCATTTTTCTGTGGGTTTTGAAACCGAGATAGCTTTGCTGGATGAAGAATGTGGATCCGTGAGCTCTTGATCAAGGGTAAAGCAAGTGTACATGGGTCTATTTGAAGAAGAACCGCTGAGAGAGCGTGTAAATGCGTCATCGGCATGACACTCGTGCTTTCATTCTGACAGGTAGTTATGCTGAGCGTCACAACAATACAGACCTTCACTCAAGGGTAACTTCTGTGTTTGTGCACATGAGATAAGAGTAATTAATGCTCACAGGTACATGAAGTCGTGTCGAATCTCACATCAGAAACTGAAACTCTTTATTTTCATGCTTGCGTGCCGCTGATCTTTTCACGCCACGTGTGTGTGTGTGTGTGTAAATAAAGCAGAGTGTGTTGGTCTGTCTCTGTGTTTTGGCTTCAGTGTGACCCTGATAACTCCTCACAGCTCAGTGTGAATGGTGTAAACCCAGAGTTTGAAGTCGGTCTCTGTTTTAGCATACAGTTTTACCATGATTTACAGAAGGCGCCCACTAAAATGTCATTCAGTGTAACAATAGATCATATAACAAAAAACATATCAGGCATATTCAGATCAAGAATCATTAGATGGCATCAAAAGACGTTAAAGTAGACACTTTACTTGCATTTGATATGCTTTCTATGTATATAACATCACTTTTGTGAATTTAATTTGATGCGGACACCAAATTGGGACGTGTTATCTTTGACCCAGTTATTTGTAAAATTGACTATAAATTTCTAAATGAAGTTTGTTTCTGCACCATATTTTCCTCAGTTTGTTAATGCACTTAATACATACAAAAAGTAGTAATTAAGAAGTCAAGACTGTAATGGAAATAATGAAAGATTTGAGAAAGATCTGGTCTATTAATGTCCTTTTATCTCATTGAAAAATGTTTCATCTGGAAATGTCACATTACAGAAGTAAAGTTGTGTGCAAATGCCACTTTAATGTTGGACTTTTCATTTTTACTTAAATATTATATGTTTATGATACTTGTCAATTCTTTGTTATTATTTGTGAGATTGACTAGCAGTGAAAATCATTTCTGCACTTTTTCAGTATAAAGTACTTAATATATAATTTTATTGATCAAAAAGCAATATTTCTGTGTGTTGAACATAACAATGTTTCTGTTGTTATGCAAATTAAGTGTTGGTGACTATGTAGTTTTCCAAATCAGTCACTTTTTGAGTTAGGATCCTGCCTTAAAAGGCTGCTTCGTAGGTAGCAAGTAACAGCTCGCTTTATTTTGGACCCTTTTCTTTCTGTAATTTGTTTAATTGACTAATTTGTCAGTTTGATGGTTTTATCAAGCTGAAAATCAATTCCTATGTCTCAACCAGTAATAATGGCACTAGCAACGGTCATGTTCAAGGGTTTGAGTTCCAGGGAATGCATGTATTGATAGAATGTGTGCCTTGACTGCAATGCAAGTCGCTTAGGATAAAAGCATATGACAAATTCATAATTGTAAATGAATAACGTTGGTGATTGTTTCTCTCTGTCAGTAATGGGACCAGTATGATCTCGCTCATCATTCCTCCTAAAGATCAGATCTCCAGAGTGGCCAAGATGTTAGCGGATGAGTTTGGTACAGCGTCAAACATCAAGAGTCGAGTGAACCGGCTGTCAGTGCTGGGAGCCATTACTTCAGTCCAGCAGAGACTCAAACTCTACAACAAAGGTGTGTGTGTCTTTAGCTCCACAACAAAACACACCTGCTTTTTTAAGAAGGCCATTTGAGACAAAAGCCTGTGTTTGACCACTCACATCACTGAGTCAAGTTATTTGATCATATGAGAACAGATTTATGAAAGCAAAAAGCCCTAACATTGTGCTTTCTAAGAAAAATAAAATAGGGGCTAAATGCATACTTAATATATTTAAGATGGAAAATTGGTGCTTTTTATGTTATCATTTTTGCTAGCTGGAACAACGTTAATGTTATGAGGTTAATTTTGATCATAAGATATGAAGTCATTATGACCCTCCAAATAGACAATTTTTACTTTCTAAATGTATTTCCTGATCTTATTCTGCATAATCCATTTGTACATAAGTTTGTCTGTTTAAAAAGTAGCTTTTTGTACCTTTTTGGCTGACGTCATGGCACAACATAGATGGGAAATTCACAGTAACCAATAGACAATCATCTATTCTGTTGTAGGTCATGTATGAAATCGATATTCGGTAATCAAAACATTTTCTGCCACAAAATTAATTTTGGGTTTTGGCCAAAACACGCTTCCATGGGCAGAAATCATTGACCAAAATGGAGCAAATATATGCGTTGTATTACATATTCATTATATCTTTACTTAACCTGTTGTTTTCATTACTTGTGTATGATTGAATAAATCCTTTATGAAAACAAGTTTCTATTATAGCCACCATTTAAATGTTTATATTTCAGCAATGAATTGGAGTTAAAGCAAAAAAAAGTTGCCTTATGCGGAGTTTAAATGTGTTTACTCAATATTTTGTATTTGTGTGGTGATTAATATGTTTGATTAATTAGTTTATGATTAAATAACAGTAGTTTGGTTTTTGAATTTTCAGTGTGTCCTGGTTTAAATAAATAAATAAATACTTTTAGTGCATTGCTATTGCCAGTAATTAACACAATAGTTTAATATCAGTTAATGCGTTAAAGTCTACAGCAGTAATAACAAAAATGATAGATTTGAGAAAGATCTGATCAATTCTTGTCCTGCACTTACTTTTATCGCATTAAATATTCAGTTTCAACTGGAAATATGTCACGGTACGGAAGTAAAATGAGTTTTGCACAGCGTTGCATGTTGACGTTTTGTTTTTACTCCGATATTTCTTGTTTGTTCGTGTCAACCACATCCAGAGTCCACATTCTTATAGTTGATCAGACTTTAGCAAATATACAGCTGGAGTTTCATCCTCTTTTGGTGTGTTTGCAGTGCCCCATAACGGTCTGGTGGTTTACTGCGGCACCATAGTGACAGAAGAAGGCAAAGAGAAGAAAGTCAACATTGACTTTGAGCCGTTCAAACCCATCAACACCTCTCTGTACCTCTGTGATAACAAGTTCCACACCGAGGTACAATCACAGTCCAAATCAAGCCTGTTTCATGAAGCTCATTATGCTTGAGATGATGTATAATCATCTGTCTTTCCCTAGGCTCTGACGGCGTTATTGTCAGACGACAGTAAGTTTGGATTCATAGTCATTGATGGTAGTGGAGCTCTGTTCGGGACTCTACAGGGAAACACCAGAGAAGTGCTGCATAAATTCACTGTGGACCTGCCCAAAAAACACGGTAATCACAGCATAACACTTCACTGGTTTCAGTGTGTAAATTTTTTAAATAATAAAATGTTTAAGTGAAAAATCTGTATTTAAACAGTGCTGATTATTATGTAACATTGGGTGTATATAAAATAAAATGATTGTGTGTTATTCCCTTATATGTTTATTTTGTGAAAAATTACCTTGATTTTTAAAAGTAGATATTTTAAATCATTTTTTTCCCCCTTCAAATTATTAGCCTTTGAATTTTTCACTAAATGCATATTGACATTTTATCATTTTTATCAATAAAGTCCAGTAACAGTGTCGTCTTTCTCCAGTTTTCTCCAGTCTTGGTTTCTTGAATGCCAATTTGTAGAATTAAATGCATTATTAATGTTGTTATATTTGTTTATATGTTAAAATGGTTAAATTAGGGTTGTCCTCAACTAAGGATTTTCATAGTCGAATCTGAATTTTTGAATCTTGCCGATAGTCGACTGATAGTCGAATCATATGTTTGGGGGCGGGGGCAAAATACATTACCATGAGTCAAGTCAGACATTCAACAGTCATAAATACTGATGTTAACACACAGGGAAAATGTGTAACGGACGCCTCGCAGATACAAAAAATAATATTTTATGTTTTGATTAAAAGATAGTTAACATTAAACGTCAGTGAAACCCTAAGAATTCACAATATTTTTTACAATAGTGCTCTCATTATAACGTTATGTATATGACAGTAGTTATTAATGTTCTGCATTTCTGTTTTGAGCTGTGCGTGCTAAAGATGACCAGTAGAGTGAAACATTTGATAGCAGGTTTTTAATCAACTCATCATTTATCGCATATAGAATACGCTTCGTTATTTATACAACATAACGTTAACATTACGACTTATAGGTCATCTGCACAAAATGCCCCGAATGCGAACGTGTCTGCGCGGCTCTGAATAAACTCCTTTTGTGGACGCGTTCTCTACGCAACAATGCGCAGAAACACGGCAACTAAACTCAAAAAATTCACAGCGTTTTTTTATAATAGTGTTCTCATTATAACGTATATGACAGTCCCAGTCATAGTTGTGCTCCTCGCTCTGCGCGCTGAAGAGATAATCACCGTAGTAGGCTACTACAAAGCGCTTTACTGCAGCACAACTCAACCAAATGCATCCTATACGAGATAAATAATATATACACGATATGTATAAACTGGCTGAAATGTTTTGAAATCACTTGTACCCTACCTGATCGAAAAAATCCAGTTTTCATTCTGTCTGTGTCACTAATTTGAGTCTTGTTAAAGTTTTAAATCCCTTCCGTCAAGATGCTCGTCTGTCGGTCACGGATTATGGAAAGTGAAACTTAAATCTATAGGGAAGGTTGGATTTATTCACACACGTTAAAATATTTATTTAATGCTTCTTTCTTTTCAGATTCTTATCTAGAGCATTATCTTAATAGGCTGTATATGAACTTATTGGGAGAAAGCCGGTAGTTCTATGTGAAATCAGACATTTGAGCACCCCTATATTAACAAAATGGCATGATCATAACACCTCTGCGAATATTCAACTGTGAGGTTGGTAGTCGAATCAGGCTCCTCCTATCGAATCGTCGACTATTCAGGGACACCCCTAGGTTAAATATTATAATTTATATTTTATGTAAACATTAAACAAACATTTATTTTGAAAAACATGTCTTGATTATTCTAAACTAGATTATACTATATTTTCCTTCTTGCTAAATTATTTTAAATCTTTTTTTTTTAAATAGTTGCTCTTTTAATTTTAGAATAAACACATAAATATTGAAATTGAGTTTTATTTTAGCCAAGTTGTTCAGTAGCAGTGTCACCTTTACCCAAGTTTTCTCTGGTCTTCTGTTCTTGAGTGCTATTTTATGGAATTAAACCCATATTAATTGATTCCAAATTTTGACTTGATTCATTTGCATCATTACTCATTTTTCATATAATAAAATATTTTGGTAAACATTTTCTGTAGTTAAATATGGCTGATTATTAGCGTTACATCGTTGATCATTGTGTTGATTATTTTAAACTAGATGATTAGAACATTTTAAATCTTGCTTTTTTTCTAATTATTACCCTTTAAAGTTTAGAATAAATGCATGAATATTGAAATTGGTACTGGCCAATATAGCTAAAATAAAATTCAGTGTCATCTTTACTCAATTTTTTTAATTGAATATTATATAGAATAAAGTCTTATTGAATTAAATCCATATATATGATTTTCTCTCTCAGGAAGAGGAGGTCAGTCCGCGCTGCGTTTCGCTCGGTTAAGGATGGAGAAGAGACATAATTACGTGAGGAAGGTGGCAGAGACGGCCGTGCAGCTCTTCGTGTCCAATGATAAAGTCAATGTGGCTGGACTGGTCCTGGCCGGATCCGCAGATTTCAAAACAGAGCTCAGCCAATCAGACATGTTCGACCCGGTAAGAAAGAAAGCAGATCGGTTGGTAGTTGTTGGTCTCTGATTAGTTGAATTCACTTTCTCTAAAGTCATTGTTAAGAGTAATATGTAGAAATGTTAAGAGAAGTATGCTGTTCTGTACTTAGTTTATCATTGGATGTGACCTAATCGCAGTTTGTTTGTGATTGGCTAAAGTCGATCTTTCTAACATCAGTTTGTTGTCTCTGATTGGTTGCAGAGGTTACAGACGAAAGTGTTGAAGCTGGTCGACGTCTCTTACGGAGGAGAAAACGGCTTCAATCAGGCCATCGAACTGTCCGCTGAGGTCCTGTCCAACGTCAAATTCATACAGGAGAAAAAATTAATAGGTAAATATTGATTCTCATTGGTCTCATTCTCTATTGGTCTCTATCAAGACCACAGTCTAATTCTGCATTCAGAAATCATTCTATAACCAAACAACTATTAAGCAACACAAAGAAAGTTTTGCACATGCAAACCCCCGAGAGTCCTTAAACTCTTAATTCAGTTTCATCAAATGTAATACCTTAAAGGGACAGTTCACAACAAAATGAAAATTCTGTCATTTACTCACCCTCAAGCAAAGTTTCTTTCTACTGTTGAACACTAAAGATAGATATTTTGATGAATGTAGGTGACCAAACAGTTTCTGGTCCCCATTGACTTCCATAGTATTTTTTTTTCCATATTATGGAAGTCAGTTATTTGGTTACCAACATTCTATTTTTAGGTGAACTATGCCTTTGAATACTGTAAGAAAAGTCTTAATTATCACTTTATTAAATTTGAGACGGAAAAGCACAATTCATGATACGACCTTATGTAATTATTAATCAAAGGTGATGAATTAATTCTATAAATGTGACCGCTATGTTCAAAGTCAAAACAAAGTTTCCAGTCAATGAATATTGAGCATTTATAAAAAGGGATCAATTATGATTTACTGTTAATGAATTATATTATGTGTTTATATTGTAATATGTTATTAATATGTTGGTTGGAAGAGTGCATATTTTATCATATTGTAGCAGCAGAACAGACATTTCAAAATAAGAGTCCCAATGTATTTTGGGCTTGTTTATAATTAAAAGTCCTGCATTATGCATTAGGTCCTTTTTTATGGTTATTATATTTAATAACAACTATAAAACAATCTTTTTATTGCCTATTTTTAAACAAATTTTTATATTAACCAAATCCATGTATGCTACTAGTCAAAAGGCTACATTTATTTGATCAAAAATACAGCATATTAGAATGATTTCTGAAGGATCATGTGACACACTGGAGTAATGATGCTGAAAATTCAGCTTTACATCACAAGAATTATATATTTGCAAATAAAACACTATTTTGACACTAAATCAAATGCTTGCTAAGCTAAACAGAGCTGAAGGTTAATAACTGTGCTCTGTGTCTCAGGGCGATACTTCGATGAGATCAGTCAGGACACAGGGAAGTATTGTTTCGGTGTGGAGGACACACTGAAGGCGCTGGAAATGGGAGCCGCTGAAATTCTCATCGTCTATGAAAACTTGGAGACGATGAGATATGTCCTGAGATTGCACGGCGCGGAGGTCAACGGCTCCGAGAACGGTACAGAGACGCACACACAAAATAATTACATCTGTTTAAATCACATCAGAAATTATAACGTGGACACTTTCATTCTTATTTCAAATTTTACATTAAAACAATTCAGTTTAATTAAATCACATCAGAAATTATAATATGGAAAGGTCTGTTCCTATTTGAAATAATGAAATCTATATTAAATCACATCACAAAGTATTATATAAAGACTGTTTCTGTCTTCTGATTGGTCAATATGGACAATATAGTAACAGCTATATATATCAATATGCGATAATGTTCTCTATTTACTACAGATTATTTTGCCTTCTGGCTCTTTTCGGTGTAAGCAGGAGTGTTAAAGGAGTGTAAACACACTTCCTTACATTCACAGTGTTTGTTTTTACTGTGGGCTGTTTTTTCAACAGATAGTAAGAGATTAGATTGTGTCGAGTGGAAGTGCTTCTGTAATGTCTTCTCACTGCTGTGTTTCAGATGAGAAAGTCATTTATTTGACCCCAGAGCAAGAGAAGGACAAATCGCACTTCATAGACAAAGAGGTGTGTGTGTATATCTGTGTCAAAGGTTGTCTGCGCTGAGAAAACAAACTGTTATTTTACCATTACCAGGGTTTCCGCGGGGTCTTAAAATGTCTTAAAAAGTCTTAAATTTAGTTGTATCAAATTTAAGGCCTTAAAGTCTTAAATTGTACAAGAAAGTCTTAGTTATGATTTCAAGAGGTCTTAAATTTGGAGACGGAAAGACAAGAATTGCAATATGGCTGAATGTGACGATTAAACTTCAAAAGGCTATGATTTGATTAAATAAACATGAGCGCGGCAAGTTCAAAGTCCGGTGCCGCGCTGCTTTGTGTTCTGTCTTTACCGAGAAAACTCTTATATTTCAGCCAAACGCGACACCTGCTGACAGAGAATGAATCAGTTAACATAGATTAAACTAGAGTGCGTGCGATTCAGTCTATTAAAATACATTTAGACTGATCACATAATTTAAGATATGGGGGCAGAAAATGTATAGCCTATATTTATATCATTTCATATAGTTAATATCACACAAAGAGTGCCATTTTTTTTCTCCAAAAATCAGCATGATTACAAATGTGAAATTGATTTTATGCAACAGTTCAATAAACAAGAAGTTAATTTTAAGAGACTTACGTTTTAGACACCATATTGGCTGTTTTTGCTCCATTTCTACAACAAAAATAATTCACAGCCACAGCACTGTTTTGCGTCTCTGAGCAACATGACGGTGTTTCGTTCCTGAATGAATCAAACGTTTAAATGATTCGGTTCAGTCGCAATGACTCGCTTATTAACGCTGACTTACTGCCACCTATTGGCCGTTTTAATTTCACATTTAAAGTATATTCATATTTTTAAAATAATTTCAAACATCAGTTTTCAACGTTTTATGTTTCAAATATCAAAACATCATTTATGCATTTGTAACTGGGCAGGTTAGCATTCTATGTCCCTCTGAGCTGCATTAAAGAGTGTGTAAATACATCTAAATGCCACTTCAGATGCATTGCAAAGATAAATTTTGTTGATACTGATTTCATTTGCTTGGTAACAGCCCAAATGCAAGAATTTAACTTAAAAGATTATGCACACTTTTAGAAAAAATGGCTTAAAGGTAAAAATGCCCATAAAACTTGTTGGAAAAGACTAATTTCTATCACTGCTGTGAACTGACCACACAGAATATGAAGAATATCAAAAAAATTCAGGAGTCACCTGTCCATGGTAATCTTTAAGATACCAGCACAATAACACACTCAGCAAAATATCGTCTAATTATCGTTATCCATAAAATCCCAGAAAATATCAAGATATCATTTTTTGCCAATTTCGCACACCCCTAATTCATGTTATTTAATTTATATAATAATTTATTGATGATAATTGTTGAAATCAATATTATTAATACTTTTGACTTATCCATTTTCTTAAAAATGGTGTAAAGGCTGAAATGTAAAGTTTATCATTTTACAAAACGTTTTGTTTTTGTGAAAACTTGTATCTGAATTGTAAATTATGCTTTTTACAGTCATTTTACAGTTTAATATGGTACTATAGACATTGCGCTACCCCGATCATATGGTATTAATTTTATTTGTGCAGGTCTTAAAAAAGGTCTTAAAAAGTCTTAAATTTGAGCTTAAAAATCCTGCAGAAACCCTGATTACTTTTATAGTTTTTATTCATATTTTAAATGTTATTTTTAGATTTTCAGTTTTCACTTTTTAACAAAAAGTTACATTTTTAGTAATTTTGTTGTTTTTGGCCTCTCTATTATTATTATTGTTTTTTTTTTAAATATTGCCATTAAGATTTAATAATTTTTTAATTTATTTTATACACTTCAGTTTTAGTTCTTAGTTCTTGTTTATTTTCTATGTATTATTAAGTACCAATGTTATTTTCTTTAGTTCTTAGGTTGTTTTTTATTTTCAGTTTATTTTAGTGCTTCAGCTTAAGTTTATTTCAGATGGTTCCCGAGACAACATTTCTAATTTGTTTAGTTTCATTTTTTCATCTAAATTGTTTATTTAATTTAATCTTTACTTAAATATTTCTGGTAAATTTGGCTCTTCTACTGCATATGTAGATTTGATTAGAATAGCTGGATTGAGTCTTTGTTACTATTTTTTTTATTTTATTTATTTTATTTTTTTTTTACATTTTTTGCTATATAAATGAAACTGTGATGGGTCAAAGATAATAAGGAATTTCTGTTCTTTACTGGAAATGACGTGCATTGCTGCGTCAGGGATTACCAAACTTTTCTGTCAGCTGAACCCCTTTTATATAAAATATTTTCTTTAAGTCCCCTTGAGATTAAAAGTTTGTATTTCAATAATTTATATTATTTATATTGTTTTTATTAAGGTATTTATATTATTTTTTTATTTTACATTTTTATGATTTAATGACTTTAGTGAGTGTCAGGCAATGCACTGGTTGCTGGATGATGAAACAGTTGTTTTTTCCCCACCCCCTTTCTTTTTACATGTGTAAAGAAGAGCCACCAAATGAAGATTTGCAGTAATTCGCAGTGCATTATCATAACACTTTTACACATTTGACAGGCTGACAGGTGTAATGTTTGATGGTGTGTTTGTTGTGTTGTGCGGCTCAGACGGGTCAGGAACACGAGCTCATCGAGTGCATGCCGCTGCTGGAGTGGTTCGCCAACAGCTATAAGAAGTTTGGAGCAACTCTGGAGATCGTGACGGATAAAAGTCAGGAGGGATCGCAGTTCGTCAAGGGTTTCGGAGGAATCGGAGGTGAGAGGACGCTGAATCTGGATTTGTTCATCAATGAAAAGTTGATATAGAATCGTATTACTGTTTATTTCTTACCAAAATATCTCTCTATTAGGTATTTTGCGGTACCGAGTGGATTTCCAGGGGTTGGAATACCAGGGAGAAGATGAAGAGTTTTTTGATTTGGATGACTACTAGGTAGTCGAGACTGACCTAGAGAGAAATCAGTGAAGATTTGAGTTATCATGGGAAAAAAAAAAATAGTTCTTTCTTACCAAATACTCAAAAACACACAGTTTGAGAAGTGTGTCATCTGTCAGTCAAATGAAGGACAGAACTGTTCATGAATAATTAAACAGCCCGGCTTTTAGAGCGTTCTGATTGGACAGGATTCGTTTGTTTATTCTCTTCCCCTTTTTGAATTAAAGTTGTAGGAACTTTCTGACTGTTTGGACTCAATTTGAAATGTTTATTTTTCTTTTTATCCTCTGTTCCCTGCTCTTCTCCTCCCAACTTTTTCCACCAAAAATCCACAACTAGTTTTCTTCCTTTAGTTTTTTTTTTTTTATTATTATTATTATTATTGGTAATTGCTGCTGCTGTATTTTATGACAGTGTGGTATTTTTTACATGGGTTTCTGTAATGAATAGGGGGAAAACAAAATAAATTTGAAAATTCTAACGTAAGCTACCTTCTGTTGGTGTTTTACTGATGTGTGCTCTGTGTATTCCCCAAAAATGTGTGTTTATTGAAACCTTATTTTGTGCTAGATTATTACATTTTACTATTTATAGACAATTTACTTTGCCATACTATATGAACACTTTTTTTCTCATTCTTTTTTAACACACCAGTTAAGAAATATAATGAATATTATTAGTCAACTTATTAGAAACAAAAATTTAAAATCAATGTGAGGTTTTAAAGGTATTTAAAATCAAAAGTGACAGGGGTCTGTGGAAGGTTTAGAGAAAAACAGTCTAAAAATAAATTAATAAAAATATTGATTAAAAAGAAACATTTTAATTAAATACAGTTAACTTAAAATTTGACTAAGAAATACATCTTACAACATTACTACAGTGATAAAAAAAAAATTTAAAATGTAACGTAAAAGAAGCTGATTTCCCTTTCAAATTTTGTGATATTTGTAATATTTTTCACAATATAAATTGAGATTTTATTTTTTTTTTTTTTAAATATATATTTGCCTTATACATTCTAGGGTTAGGGTCCCTGATAATCTCATTTGGGGGTTCATTGCATGTGAAAGATTGAAAACCTCTGATCTAATACACAATTTAAAGATTTGGAAAAAATGCAAAATACAAACTTGCAGAAAATGTATGCAGGTATTTTTTTATGATGATTTTTTTACATTTATTTTTAATTGTCAGACCCTTCAACTAACAATTAATATTAATGTTATAAATTATTTTTGCAAGATTAAAGAGGTCCGTGTGTTCGTTTGTTGTTTTTTCTCTATTGATGGAGAAAGACCCAACAACAGAAGGAGCCAATCAACTGAAAGCATGCTTCACTACAACCGCCCCTCATCTCCGTTTGACCAATCAGGGTGTCTGCATTCTAAAGTAGCTGCACATGGCACCGCCCCCTCGCAGAGGCACACAATAACACTCCCTACAGAGCCACGTGACCACTGAGCAGCACACATCCCAAAACCAGATACCACTAACATTCCACCGGAAATCAAAGTTGCTGCTTTTGCAAAATAAAAGTCCGAATTCGATCGTGAACAAAATTTGTGCATGTGTATTCTTAATTTGCTTTCTGTCTGAGGAAGTGAAATTAGAAGAGTATGTTATTGAAATATACTAATATAGTATTCATTTATTAGAGGTTATGGATTATCAGAAATTAAATTGTGCAATTGTAATTAGTTAACTGTTTGTCTTTTTCTATCTATAATTTTGCTCATGGTATATTTCCGATTTTGTGCTATTGTTAACTTTTTTTTTTTTCTTGCTGAACATTTAACCATATCTAATCCTACTTTCCAGTGTTTGCATTTTTAAGTTAAATATTTTATGAATACTATTCAAACAATGCATCAGCGCTGTAATTAATTTAAAACATCAGCACTTGTTTTAAGTGAGTGTCACTGTGGACTAGGACTCTTATTCTGTAGTAATGTCGGTGTGGCTCCATGTTTGTAGGCGTATGTTGTTTCTCTCTTCGCTCGGGTTCACCGACGGGTTTCCATTTTTACGGTTGGATTCAACCAGAAGAGCAGTAATATGGATCCGGACATGGAGGACAAAACCCTGGAGCTGATGGTACGTGCGGAGCAGCACACTCGACACGGTCTGGATATGTGACGCTCGCGCCGCTGCGGGTGTGTGTATGTGTTGTAATGCAGTGTAACGCGGGATAGAGAAGGAGCAGGACAAAAACACAGCCGCGGCCCGAATCGATATGAAACATTCAGCCGTTATCGTGTTGCGCTATAATGATTGATTGTAGTTTTGTCGTTAAACCGACTTTTCGCTCATGATTTGAGGAGTTTATCGCGTATGAATGTCGCGGAATGGTTTGTGTTCGCTGGAGGATCGAAGCGGTCATTGCGGCACCGCTGCGCCACTGCGCGCGTCGGATATCACTGTCGTTATGCGCTTTATGAATATGGGCTTAATCTGTTGTATACAGTCGATATGTGATTCATATATTACATTATGCACTTTATGCGTATACATGCGCTGTGTATATATATTAAACAATGTATAGGCGCATTGTATATCACATCCACTTTACGTTCGCTTCATATAGTAAACAATATATGATTCATATTTTTATGCGTTTCATATATCACAGTTTATATTCGCTTCCTATGAATATATATGTGATTCATATATTAATGTATATGTGATTTAGGCTATATATTAAGCAGTCCATGCGCTAAATAAATCACATACTTTTTTTTAGCTTCATATTGTAAACAATTCGTGCGCGTTTCATTATTAAAAATATTTAAATGCTTCATAAATCACATACAGTCTATATGTGATTCATATATAGTTTATATGAGCTTAAAATATTAAACAATCTATACGAGCTTCTTATAGGATACTGAATTATTTATATGGGCTTCATATATCGCATTGTCTGTATGAATATATAAACAATTTATCAGCGCGTTCTGTTCATATATCTGTATGAGCTTCATTTATTAATCTAATCTATATACGCTTCATATACTAATATAAAATATAGACTTAGTATAAATCTAATGCAAATTATAAAAATATTTACTTTTTGTACATTTCATCCATATTTTTCACATAGGTGACCCTGGACCACAAAACCAATCATAAGGGTCAGTTTTTTTTTAAATCACCTGAGTGCTGAGTAAATAAGCTTTACATTGATGTATGGTTTGTTAGGATAGGACGATGTTTGGCCAACTATTTGAATATCTGGAATCTGAGGGTGCAAAAAAATCAAAATATTGAGAAAATCACCTTTAAAGTCTTTAGCAATGCATATTACTAATCAAAAATTAAGTTTTGATATATTTACGGTAGGAAATTTACAAAATATCTTCATGGAACATGATCTTTATTTAATATCCTAATGATTTTTGGCATAAAAGAAAAATTGATAATTTTGACCCATGCAATGTATTTTTGGCTGTTGCTACAAATATAGCCATGCGACTTATGACAGGTTTTGTGGTCCAGGGTCACATATGATAGTCTACATGTGCTTCAAACAGTGTATATGCAATCTATGTGTCATATATCATCTATATATGCTTCATTTTTCACTCTCTCTATGCACTTCATATCTCACAATATGCATTTCATATATCACATACAGTCCATATGTGCTTATGTATAGCTGCTATATGCTGCGCTTCATTTACCTTACACAACTGCCTTTAATTCATTATGTAAACTGCCTAATATGTATTTAATACCACTTATATATGTCCTAGATATCATTACATACAGTTTCTGTGCTTCATTTCTTCCTCGTGTTTATTAGCTATATTATTACTGTCTACATGCATGTGTTACAGAGTCTGTTCAAGCTTATGATATTGTCCACTTTACATCAAAACATCTATTAAATGACTAATTAGTAATGTTTATGTTAATCACATTTACTAAACTGTCACACGCACTATTATTTCTACACATCTGTGCCCTGATAAGTCATGCATAGTTGAATCTCAATGTAAATGATGCACAAGAGGGTGTAACCAGTTCAGTCTCTCTAGATCAGTCATGATTATGCTAGTCTTTATCTGGGGTCATGTTAGGTTGAGTTTAACAACAGCCTCTCTGTTAAAGGCCAGCTTCCTGGAGACACAGCGCCTGGTTTGTTTTGAATGGGATTTGGAGTTTATTCTTTTATTACTAGTTTTGGATGCAGATTTATGAATGGTCGATATTTGTGTGAGGTCTGGTAAAATAGTAAAACATGAAATGGCCAAATTGTCTTGAATTTAGTTTACAAAAAAAAAAAAAAATACAATTCTGTCATAATTTACTATATTTCTTTCTTCTGCTGGACACAGAAGAAGATATTT
>CM077246.1:23858031-23886593 GCA_039654775.1 Spinibarbus caldwelli | reverse complement strand
AAATCAGCATATTAGAATGATTTCTGAAGGATCATGTGACACTGGAGTAATGATGCTGAATGTTCAGCTTTGATCACAGAAACTAATACATTTTATAATGTATTCTCATAGAAAACAGTTATTTTAATAATATCGTAATAGTATTTCACAATGTTACTGCTTTTACAGTATTAATATTTCATATTTTTTGGTAGTGATGGTTCCAGTCATATAATGCATTGCGTTGACCTCAGTAAAATAAATAAACGCGAGATGCAGATGAAGTGAGAGAAGTATTAATTATAACTAGATAGATAAAATAGTTCAGTATAAATATGCTCAAGACACACCATTATCTTTGTGACATTCTATTGCCATACTCTTGAATTCAGCTGGCAGCTCATAGATGAAATACAGTCAGTCGGTCAGTATTGTTTGTTTGTGGTTAGTGTGGTTAGTGGATGATGTTGCTAGTTGATGTGGTTTTTGTGAACTTGAGAAGAACTGACTTCATACATCCATTAAATCCACCAAAATACCAGCCGATTTAAAGACATCTAATCCTCAAAAATAAAGTGAAGAGAAAAGATCCCGCTGTATTTGAAACTCACAGATACAAACACTCACTTGAATATTTTGTTGTACTACAGGAATAAATGTTCAGACATTTCACTCAAGACACAGTACATGTTTAAGGAGTGGGCTGTGTGTATTTACATCAGGTTTCATTGGTCTGTCTTCATCTTTGTGTTTCACTGTTTGCTTTGTCAGTGGTGCACATGCATGTGCTTGTGTGTTTTTAACCCTTTGTGTGATTAAAACTGTTTAACCAATCCAATTAAAGCAAAAGTTCCACTGTAAAATGAAACTCCTCCCACTGGTCCTTAAGCTCCTCCTCTCGCGCATATGTTATTTTTGTGAGCGTTTCAGTGGAACTGACAGAAGATTCATAGTTTGTTTTAACAGACATCACATTAGAGTTTTTTTTAGAGCGCAATCTGTTTGTTTGTGTTTGCCTTTTCTGTGTGCATGTTAAACTGCTCATGTTTGGAATGTTTTACCCAGAATGCACCATTCAGACTGATTCTTTAGCTTTCTTTCAGTCAGACACATGTTTAACACCTGTCGCTCTCTCTTGTGTGTCTCTCTGTAGAGCATGACGGTGATGGAGTCACAGAATAACACAGGTGACGTCTCACCAAAGAAGACAACAGTGTTCAAGGTGTGTGTGAAAAAGAGTGATATGTACATTTACAGAGGCTGGTCTGTGATTTTATTCACATCCGAATCCAGAATATCCAGAAAAAGTTTTTCTTCCACCACACAAAAATTCCCAGCCGAATTGTTTTTGACAAACACCAAGGTCATGATGACTCATGTGGTAATTTAATTGCCCTCCAAGTTTATAAGAAGAGATCAATTCAGAAGCAAATTATGGTAATTCTTGTGCTTCACTGTAATGTGTGTGCATTATAAAAATAGACTTTTATTTCTGAAATGCTGAAACTGTTTACAAGAATAATGTTACATCACCGATCCACTACAGCGAGTGGGAGCAAAAAGACAACAAAATTATGTACATTTGTGGCACCAACAGGTATGCAATACATTTTTTAAATATTTAAATATTTGTATTATATACTTTTAGATAAATTACTGCTTACATGACTGGTTTTAATAGTTGACCAAGTAGAAGTGTTATTTTACTATCATTGCTTCTATTAATAGTTTTTGATAATATTTTGATATTTTATTTTTTATCTTTATATTTTGTTTTCTTTTTAATTTTAGTTGAAGTTTAACAATTTTGTGTTTTTGTGTCATTTTCATTATTTTCATTTTAAAAATATGACTAGTTTTTTTCAAGCTATTTTTTTTCTTTTGCTATTTTATTACTTCAGGTTAAACTAAATGAAAAAGAGACATTAAGCAGCTATCTGAAAAAAAATTCTTTTTAAAATGACATTGATCGTTTGGAAAGTGCAAGACAGTAAAACCATTGCATATCAATTTTCCTGTTATTAATTCCTGATATTATATATTTGTTGAATGCATGACTGACCACATGAGAAGAGCATTTCCAAGTTTAAATCGTCATCTTAATACATACGTTTTTTAAATATAAAATCAAACTCTGGTTTAAAGTGTGAAGCAGTGTTATTTCAGTATCATTGAGATACTATTATAGTTTTTACTATATATTAGATTTTCTTTTTATATTTTATGCTTATATTTTAAATTTAACTAAACTTTTATAATTACTTTCTTTTTTTATGTGGCTGTAGATCATTATTATTATTTATATATATATATATATATATTTATTTTTTTTATTTTTTTTTATTTTATTTTTTTTTCAGCTTTAGTTATGGCTATTTTAGTACATCAAGTTAAACTAAATTAAAATGAGAAATGTTGCCTTTTTAATAAGTTTTTTTTTCTATTTTATGTCTTGTCGTCTGTGTATTCAGTTCGGGAATGGTTCAATAGCGGGTTCGAGGAAGAGGATGTCGCAGGGGAACTTAGAGAAGGAGAAAGATCTGTGCATCCAGCTGTTTGATCAGTGGTCCGAATCGGATCAGGTGGAGTTTGTGGAGCATCTGATCTCACGCATGTGTCACTACCAGCACGGCCATATAAACTCGTACCTTAAACCCATGTTACAGAGAGACTTCATCACCACGTTGCCAGGTAACTAACTCACATGTAAGCACACGTACCTCAAGCCTTGGCTATAACAAATCCTCCTACTCCAACACATGCTTTAGCAGAGTCAGAAATGTGAGCGTCGGCACGCAGCCAGAGCCGCCCACTTACATCACTTACACACACATCTGACAGCATGTACCACAGTTTGTTTGTGTGCTAGTTTATGTGAATATTTTTTTGAATATTTATTTATTTATTTATTTATTTGTTGGTTGGTTGGTTATATAATATATAAAATAAAATATATAATGTATGTATGTGTATAAAAATAGTATATATAAATAATAATAATAATAATAATAACTATTATTATTATTATATTAAATAATTATTCTTCATTCCTCAGGTGTTTTTATTGGTTTTTAGCAGGTACTTGTAACCACATGAATAAAAATCAAACAAAAATATTGATAATTAAAAAAAAAGAGAGATCATTTTTTCTTTATTAGTACCACCCTAAATTATAGTTTCTTTGTTAGTACTGTCCTTAATAATAAGTAAATAATAATATTATATTAGTTTTTTTAGGTTTTTATAGCAAAACTAAAATTACAATAAACAGATATATATATACAGGTGCATCTCAATAAATTAGAATGTCGTGGAAAAGTTCATTTATTTCAGTAATTCAACTCAAATTGTGAAACTCGTGTATTAAATAAATTCAGTGCACACAGACTGAAGTAGTTTAAGTCTTTGGTTCTTTTAATTGTGATGATTTTGGCTCACATTTAACAAAAACCCACCAATTCACTATCTCAACAAATTAGAATACTTCATTAGTGAATTGTTGGCCTTCTGGAAAGTATGTTCATTTACTGTATATGTACTCAGTACTTGGTAGGGGCACCTTTTGCTTTAATTACTGCCTCAGTTCGGCGTGGCATGGAGGTGATCAATTTGTGGCACTGCTGAGGTGGTATGGAAGCCCAGGTTTCTTTGACAGTGGCCTTCAGCTCATCTGCATTTTTCGGTCTCTTTCTCATTTTCCTCTTGACAATACCCCATAGATTCTCTATGGGGTTCAGGTCTGGTGAGTTTGTCCTGCTGGAAAATGAAATCAGCATCTTTAAAAAGCTGGTCAGCAGAAGGAAGCATGAAGTGCTCCAAAATTTCTTGGTAAACGGGTGCAGTGACTTTGCTTTTCAAAAAACACAATGGGCCAACACCAACAGATGACATTGCACCCCAAATCATCACAGACTGTGGAAACTTAACACTGGACTTCAAGCAACTTGGGCTATGAGCTTCTCCACCCTTCCTCCAGACTCTAGGACCTTGGTTTCCAAATGAAATACAAAACTTCCTCTCATCTGAAAAGAGGACTTTGGACCAGTTCTTCTTCTCCTTAGCCCAGGTAAGACGCCTCTGACGTTGTCTGTGGTTCAGGAGTGGCTTAACAAGAGGAATACGACAACTGTAGCCAAATTCCTTGACACGTCTGTGTGTGGTGGCTCTTGATGCCTTGACCCAGCCTCAGTCCATTCCTTGTGAAGTTCACCCAAATTCTTGAATCGATTTTGCTTGACAATCCTCATAAGGCTGCGGTTCTCTCGGTTGGTTGTGCATCTTTTTCTTCCACACTTTTTCCTTCCACTCAACTTTCTGTTAACATGCTTGGATACAGCACTCTGTGAACAGCCAGCTTCTTTGGCAATGAATGTTTGTGGCTTACCCTCCTTGTGAAGGGTGTCAATGATTGTCTTCTGGACAACTGTCAGATCAGCAGTCTTCCCCATGATTGTGTAGCCTAGTGAACCAAACTGAGAGACCATTTTGAAGGCTCAGGAAAACTTTCCAGGTGTTTTGAGTTGATTAGCTGATTGGCATGTCACCATATTCGAATTTGTTAAGATAGTGAATTGGTGGGTTTTTGTTAAATGTGAACCAAAATCATCACAATTAAAAGAACCAAAGACTTAAACGACTTCAGTCTGTGTGCATTGAATTTGCGACCAAAAATATTAATTTGCGAGTGAAGTTTTTGTTGAGGTCACCACTGGCGACTATATATATTTACATGTTATAACTTAAAAATTTGCATGTAATACCTTTTTTCCTGATTGTTTTCCCATCACATCTTTTGTTATGTCACGTATTAAACTGAGACGATGCGCTTCAAAGTTTTAGTGGAAAAAAGATTTTCAAACGGTGCTCATCTCAGCAGCACAGCAGCATTGATGCACACCTGCTAAACGCAGCTCAGTTGTGCAGCGCGAGAGATCGGAATGATGGAGACGTGCAAGTAAAAGTGCACAAAAGCAGTGTCTATTTCGTGCACAACTTGAACAAACTACAACAGGTAAAGCTGTCAGCTGTACAATTCTCATTTATAATCATTACTAATATGGCTTCTTATCAAGATCGTCTGCTGTGTTCTGTTAATGCATGAACTTATTATTTGAAGCGTAGGCTACTTTCCGTCCAGTAATCACAAAAAAGCTTTGTGCTTTGTTAATTTTTAATAAATAATGTATCGGCTTTAAAATTATGCCAAATTCATAACGGAATTCAAACAATAAATACGGTTTTAATGCGGCAGGCGCGATTGCTTTAGCGGCTCAGTTCAAGCGACAAGTGAACCCATTGTATCTTTCTCTTTAAACTATAGTACATAATGAACATGAATTAATATCAAAAAGTAGGCTATTTTATAAGAGAGCCTGCAGTACAACTTAGCCTACTGAAATATCTTGCGTAAAAGCTCATTCGGTGTTTCAAACTGCAGAAACGTGTAAAGCTTGTAAACATTGCAACGTTATATACATTTACCTCAGAATAACCATTCGGTGTCCATAAGCTCATCAGTCAGCTAGAAAAATAACTATAAAGAGGAGTATTTTGCTATATTTATGTGCTATTACATATTAATATTTTTACTTAACCTGTTATCTACATGATTCAACTTGGCCTATAAAATTGCATTTTACTAATCAACAAAAACAGAGAATGTGTGAAAGACATATGACAACATTTATAGGATGCATTGAGAAGGAGCATAACAAAAAAAAAAAAAACTCAGTGGCCAAGTGATGCTTATGGTCCATAATGGTACAGATTCTGTGTAATGAACAATTCTTTGTGACTGTATATTTCAAGTTGGAGAATACATTGTTCCCACTTTAAGTGAACCTTAGTTCCCAGGTCATCTATAAGATGGATTCAAATGCTGATAAAGTCAAGAAAAAATGAGACAAACACATGCCAGTATGATTGAAATAATATAAAATATTAAAATAATAATAATAAATTAAACACGTTTATTCTGCGGCACCTATTATAATTTGTCTGGAGCCCTGTGTGTGTGTGTGTGTGTGTGTATATATATATATATATGTATATTACACACACATTGATGTGAAAAGGTTTTTGCCCCCGTCCTGTATTTTTATTTTTTGTATTTGTCACACTCAAAAGATTCAGAAATTTTAATATTACACAAAGATAATGGAAGTAAATACAAAATGCAGTTTTTCTTTTTTTTTAAATGATGATTTAATTTAAGGGAAAAAAGCTGTCCAACCTACCTGGCCCTACGTGAAAAATTAATTGCCCCCTCCTGTTAAATCATGAAAGAACTGTGATTAACCACATTATTTTAGAAAGCTGAGTTAAATTTCACTAGCCAAACCAAAGCCTGATTACTGCCAGACCTGTTGAATCAAGAAATCACTTAAATAGAACCTGTGTGACAAAGTGAAGCATGCTTAAAGAGCAACACATCATGCCGTTATCTAAAGAAATTCAAGAACAGAAAAGAAACAAAATAGCTGACATGTATCAGTCTGGAAAGGGTTATAAAGCCATTTCTGTGGCTTTGGGACTCCAGTGAACCACGGTCAGAGCCATTATCCACAAATGGAGAAAACTTGGAACAGTGGTGAACCTTCCCAGGAGTGGCTGGCCTACCAAAATTACTCCAGGAGCGCAATGATGACTCATCCAGGAGGTCATAAAAGAACCCAGAACAACATCTAAAGAACTGCAGGCCTCACTTGCCTCAATTAAGGTCAGTGTTCATGATTCAACAATAAGAAACAGACTGGGCAAAAACGGCATCCATGGGAGAGTTCCAAGGCAAAAGCCACTGTTGACCAAAAGAACACAAAGGCTCGTCTCACATTTGCCAAAAAATATCTTGATTATCCCCAAGACTTTTGGGCAAATATTCTGTGGGATGATGAGACAATTGTTGAACTTTTAGAAGGTGTGTGTCCCGTTACATCTGGCGTAAAACCAACACAGCATTTCATAAAAAGAACATCATACCAACAGTCAAACGTGGTGGTGGTAGTGTGATGGTCTGAGGCTGCTTTGCAGCTTCAGGACATGGACGACTTGCCATAATTGATGGAACCATGAATTCTGCACTCTATCAGAAAATCCTGAAGGAGAATGTCCGGCCGTCAGTTTGTGACCTCAAGCTCAAGCGCACTTGGGTTATGCAGCAGGACAATGATCCCAAACACACCAGCAAGTTCACCTCTGAATGGCTCAAGAAAAACAAAATAAGGTTTTGGAGTGGCCAAGTCAAAGTCCGGATTTAAATCTGATTGAGATGCTGTGGCATGACCTTAAACAGTCCATTCATGCTCAAAAACCCTACAATGTGGCTGAATTAAAACAATTCTGCAAAGAAGAGTGGGCCAAAATTTATCCACAGCGATGTGAAAGACTCATTGCCAGTTATCGCAAACACCTTATTGCTGCAAAGGGTGGCACAACCAGTTATTAGATTTAGGGGCAATTACTTTTTCACGTAGTGCCAGGCAGGTTTGGACAGCTTTTTTCCCTTAATAAATGAAATCATCATTTCAAAACTGCATTTTGTATTTACTCCGGTTATCTTTGTGTAATATTCAAATTTGTTTGATGATCCGAATCTTTTAAGTGTGACAAATATGCAAAAAATAAAAAAAAAAAACAGGAAAGGAGCAAAAACCTTTTCACGGCACTGTATATAATTTTATTTATTTTATTTTTTTTTTAATAAAGCTCTTGCTATTTTTGCAGTATGCTTCAGGAGCACCGTGAACGTCAGTGACTGCACACAACTGCACTAGCTGTCACTGAATCTCTCTGTTTGTAGCTCAGGGTCTGGATCACATAGCGGAGAACATCCTCTCGTTTCTCGACGCTCGTTCTCTGTGCTCTGCTGAGCTGGTCTGTCGAGAATGGCAGCGGGTCATTTCAGATGGGATGCTCTGGAAGAAGCTCATCGAGAGGATGGTGCGCACAGACCCGCTGTGGAAAGGCCTGTCAGAGCGCCATCAGTGGTAAAAACACAGAGAGACGTGTAAAACTGTGCAATCTTCTTTTAAACTCTTGATTGTTGTTGTAAAAGTCAAGTACAAAATGATTAGTCCATGCATGTGTGTATATATCAAAATACACAGTAAATGCATATAATATATCTATGTTTTTTAATCAATTTGTATTCTAGTTTTAGTTAAATTAAATGAAAATGAGAAATGTTGCCTTGGCAAATAGCTGTAAAAAATTATTAGTGCTGAAATTTAAGCTAACCGAAAATAAGAAATGTTTACTTGGAAACTAGCTTTTGTTTTATGGTTTTCATTTTAGTGAGAGATAATAATAGGCAGAGTAATAATAAAATAAAATAAAATAAAATAAAAAAATTAAATTATTGAAAATAAATGTGCTCCAGGTGTGCATCAATAATTCAACAGTTTGTTGTCAGTTATTCCTTATTTATACCATGTTATCTGTTATCTGTCAGTCAGAACAGTGTTTCTTATTTTGCCTTTAAAAACTCATTTTTGTTGACTGCAAATTTGAACACATGCCTGAAATAATAGGACCATGTGCTTTGGTGTGAATCATAATTAGTGCTGACAAACTCCGATATGCATGTGATGATTGTGATTAATCACAAGGCCTGTTGGTCCTGTGGAATCATCGACAAGCTGATAGTATTTTAAGCGTGTTTGTATGTAAAATATGTGTTGAGAATATTAATTAATCATGTATGTAATGAAGGTGGTGGGTGTGTATTCTTTCTCAATACTTGATTTTTTTTTTTTTTTGTTTAAATTAATTTTTATCTACTTATACCATGTTTACCACACATGATTATTATCATCAATTAAAACCACAAAAACTTTTTCATTACCTAATGAAATTAAAAAAAATGTATATTTATTTCAGCTTATTTTAATTCAGCTAGTTACCAAGGCATTTAGTTTGTTGAAGTACTAAAATAACTAAAACTAAAACTTAATAAAAAACTATGTAGGCATATTTAAAAATATATATATATATATTTATTATAGTTAACTAAAACTAAAACCATATAAAACATTAACTGTAAAACTGTTAAACAGTAACTGCAATATACCCTTTTAGGGCCGACATCATAATTACGTCACAGCGCTAGCTGGAGGCAAAACAAAGCGAAAACTGGAGGCAGCCAATTCAAACCAGCACAGATTCGGCTACACAAGGAGCTTAAAATATAATAATATACTTATTAATAAGTAGAGGCTCCAATTTGAAATTTTAACGCATACCTGCTGCCACTGCCAGACAAAAAACTGACGACAGCTGTGGTTAAACGAGATAATACGAGCGGACTGGACAGAAACGATCGTCAAAAATGCTCTTATCAGAAAAGGTTAAATAAAGTATTGTCTTTTGTCATTATGGGCGCGTCTAAAGATTTCTTATGCATCTCACTACTATGTCGTGTATAAAATAATGTCTGTGTGCATGTGTGTAAAACCACAAACTGACGATTTATATGCTTAATCATTTGTAATTGTATATACATTGTTGTGATTAATTGTGGCTGGAATAATAATGTAGCTTTAAAAATAGTTGCCTGCTGAAATTGAAATATATATACATCTTCATGACTAGATAGACACGGTGAGTTTGTCTTAACTATACACGTTCGATGTGAGTCACTCAACCAGAGGGAATCGTCCATCAGATCGTCCATCCTTGAGTAAAAGGGTGTGTGGGTCGGCCAATCTGGTTTTGTCTGTTAAAGGTAACCTTTTCAAATAACAATCGCAGTCCCAGACAGTGAGTGACCTTACATATGCAGGTTAAATCGGAATTTCTCCAGTTATTGTTAAAAAAAACAAGCTAACAGACTTTATAGCTAGCGGTAGTGAAGTGGTCAGGGGAATCTTTTTGCCTCCACATAAGCTCCGCCCACAGAAAAACATCACAATGTTTACTAACAGAAAAAGGGTCTATAAAGTCATGCCATGCAAATGCTCTTGATCAATTATCATAAACAGTTCAGAAACATTTGGGATGTTTATCCTTTGCTTGTATCTGATTGGTGGTTTTCTTGTTTTCGTTCCCAGGGAGAAATATTTATTTAAGAACCGAACAAACGAGGTTCCGCCCAATTCATACTATCATTCACTCTATCCCAAAATTATACAGGACATTGAGGTGAGCGTCCATCCATTCATAAATCTGTCCGTCCAATTACAACCTCATCCATCTGATTGCATTTTCATCCATCCATCCATCCATCCACCCATTCCTTCATTCAGGCTCCTGTTTCTTCATTCTGTTTGTTTAGACTATTGAAGCGAACTGGCGTTGTGGACGTCACAATCTTCTGCGGATTCAGTGCCGGTCAGAGAACAGTAAAGGTGTTTACTGCCTTCAGTACGACGACGACAAGATCATCAGCGGCCTGCGAGACAACTCCATCAAAGTACCTATCTGTCTGTGTGCCTGTCTGTCGGTCCGTCTGTCTGTCGTTCTGTCTGTCTGTTGATCTGTCTGTCGTTCTATCTGTCTGTCGATCTGTCTGTCTGTCGATCTGTCTGTCGATCTGTCTGTCTCTTGATCTGTCAGTCTGTCTGTTGATCTGTCTGTCTGTCTGTCTCTCTGTCTGTCGATCTGTCTGTCTGTCGTTCTGTCTGTCTGTTGATCGATCTGTCTGTCTGTTGATCTGTTGTTCTGTCTGTCTGTCTGTTGATCTGTCTGTCTGTTGATTTGTCTATCTGTCTGTCTGTCTGTCTGTCTGTCTGTCTGTCTCTTGATCTGTCTGTCAGTCTGTCTGTTAATCTGTCTGTCAGTCTGTCTGTTAATCTGTCTGTGTTGATTTGTCTGTCTGTTGATCTGTTTGTCTGTCTCTTGATCTGTCAGTCTCTGTCGATCTGTCTGTCTGTCTCTCTGTCTGTCGTTCTGTCTGTCTGCCGATCTGTCTGTTGTTCTGTCTGTCTGTTGATCTTTTGTTCTGTCTGTCTGTCTGTTGATCTGTCTGTCTCTTGATCTGTCTGTCTCTTGATCTGTCTGTCAGCCTGTCTGTTAATCTGTCTGTCTGTTGATCTGTCTGTCTGTTGATTTGTCTGTCTGTCTGTTGATCGGTCTGTCTGTCTGTCTATCGTTCGTTCTGTCTGTCTGTCTGTCTGTTGATCTGTCTGTCTATCGTTCTGTCTGTCTGTCTGTCTGTTGATCTGTCTGTTGTGATGATCATCACATTTTCTCTATCTCTATCAGATCTGGGACAAACAGTCTCTGGAGTGTCTGAAGGTCCTGACAGGTCACACTGGCTCGGTTCTGTGTCTGCAGTACGATGACAGAGTCATAGTGACGGGCTCCTCTGATTCGACTGTCAGGTACTTGCACGTAGTGTTAATTTTGTTAATGAAAAGTATGACGAAAAATGTTAATTGACAAGCTTTTTCCCCATGACTAAGACGAGACGAGATGACAATAAGGTCAATAAACGATAACTAAGACTATATCAACATACAATTTCATTGGCGAAATAAGACAAGACTAAAATGTATTCAAAAAGATAAAAACTTTACCAAAAACCTCTCTTTATTTTCGTCAAAAAAGGAGACAAAATGTTATTGCGGACTGCTCTACACGCCTCTATTACGCAAGCTTTTATGAGTGCGGATGCCAGATATCAAAAGTTCAAATCAGAGGTGGGCACTCGAGTTAGTGACTCGGACTCGAGTCGCATTTTTATAGACTTCAGACTTGACTCAGACTCGACCTGAAATGACTCCAGATTTGACTTGACTCGAGGAAAAGGACTCGTGAATTTTTAAAAAAAAAAAAACTTGAGTCTTTTATCCTTAAATACAATTTCTATAACTGATTTTCAAAAGGCGGACCGCATCCGCACACCGGCATTCATCCGGACCGCGAGCCGTAACAGCAGCACCATTTTATGTGAGCAGCGCGTCAAAACAGCGGAGCAGATCACATAACAAGTGTAGTTTATGGCAAATATCTTTCAGCACTATATACTCTGGTATTTTTATCTAAAGCCAAACGCGCTTAATTCAAGCGATTTCAGCTCTGTGCGCTTTCTTTCTCTCTCTCTCCGGACGCACGCCGGTGCTAAGTTTAAGAGCTGTGGATGACACCGTTATTTTAACAACAACAGAAACAATGCTGCAAATCTAGTTATTTTTATTACTATCTATTTATCTCTCAATAACCTATGACTCTGACTGTTCAAATCAGATGTGGCAAGACGTTTCTGATCTAGCACTATTAATCTGTAGGCTAAGAACATTTCAAAAGAATAATTAGAATAATTATTAATAATTAAGAATTGGGAAAATTGTTGTTAGATGGCTAGGATAGAACTTAAACTTTGAAACTGCTGGTTATCTTTCTTTTCTGCTCAAGATGATGTTTTGATTATTGTAGACATTTTTAGTAGAGAATGCTTATAATATATTTAAACAGTATAGATTTCAGGAGGAAAACCCTGAACAGAAACAGTGTTTTTTGTCACATGGCCTCACATGTATCTAAATGTAAAAGTACAATACATGTAAAAATATATATTTTTTTATTATTTTTTTATTTTTTGACCGGACCTCTACTTGGAAGAAAATATAGAGTCCGTGCCTCTTGGAACTTTAATTGAATACCCTTGACTTTTCTCAAAAAGAAATACTTGACTTGGTTTTGTAATATCTCTGTCACATATTTCCTTATGTGTCAGGGTAGATAGGACTTATTATCTTATTATAGAATTTGATTATACAGAAAAACTGTTTTGAACATGGGAATGGATTAAACAGTAACAGGCTGGATGTACATTAACCTTACATCTTAACACCTCTTTTTTTAAATAAAAAAAAAAAGGCAGGTCATAGATCATATATTTTGTCTATAGCCTATAAAACAGCTTCATAAATAGGAAGATTTCAATACATGAGGACTATGAATGGGATTTTTTTAGCGAGCCATTAAATGACTTGAGACTCGACTTGGACTCGTGACCAAAGACTCAAGACTTGACTCAGACTCCAGCGACAAAGGCTTCAGACTTGACTCGGACTCCAGGTTAAAGACTTCAGACTTGACTCGGACTCCAAGTTAAAGACTCGTGAACATCTCTGGTTCAAATCCCTGAATCAGAGCTTCGGTGTTATAAGGATACATTTTCTGCCCGGTGTTTTGCTTATTTTAAGCAATCTGGCAACCATGCGCACACGCTCGTTCCTCATTGCGGAAGCGCCACCGCCGATGATCTGAAAACACCGACAAACAAGCTGGAGTTTAGCGATCTAAATGAAAGTGTCACTCAGCCGGTCTGTGTTCTGTCATGAGATCTCGACTGTATGGTTTGCGATTGTGGTTCCTGAATAAATGCAATTACTCAACCGTTGTTGTTTTAATAGACAAATAGGCTATTGCCATTTGGAATTAGTGGAATTACTTGGAATTTCACTGTTATAATATTTTTAGTTTGTTCTAGCAGTTTTCGTAATGTAGACAGAGAGATTGCATAAGTCTTTGGTATTAATTTATATAATAAAAAGCCTATAATAAACCATTACACTAGATGAGGTAAAATACACCATGTATGGGTCCTATTGATTTGTGCTTACTGGTGAAAGTGCAATACCTGAAATGCAAAAGTAAATTTCTCAAATGAAAACAATCATTACGATTATAATTTTGAGTTTAACCATTATACAGCATGACGAAAATTTGACTCAAACCTGACTAAAATGCTCATACATTTCACTGACTTAAACTTGACTAAACAAAAACAGGATAAGGTTGACTAAATATGATATCTAAAATGTACATTTGAGTAAGACTAAGACTAAATTAAGAATGTCTGCCAAAATTAATACTGCTGTATGGTTAATTAATAAAAATCTTATTGCTAAAATGTCAAGTTTTCATTGACTAAAATTAGACTAAAATACTTCAGGTTTTCTTTGACTAAAACTAGACTAAAATGTTGAGCCTTTTTTTTTTTTTTTTGTATATAAATATGATGAAAACTAACAAAGATATTTAACACGGGACTAAAGGTCCTTGCACACTGAGTCCGAAATTTTTGTATTCGTTTTTTCGTATTCATTAACCAAAAAATTTGTCACGCACAGAAACTTAGCACACCGAGTCCGATGCGTATTAATTAATCCGTTGCAAAAAAATCGCAAAACAGTAGCCTACTAAATGGAGTCTTCAAGCATTGAGGATGATTTTGTTGTCCTCTCACTTCTTAAAAAAAGAAAAAGAAAGGAAATATTGGGTCCATCCAATCCTGAGATATAGAGAGGACGGAGAGTTCCCTCTCCTTATTAAGGAGCAGCGGGATTATCTCGGGCGATTCAAAGTTTACTTCAGGATGTCAGTGGCTCAGTTTGATGCTTTGCTAGCGATACTAGAGCCACATATTAAAAAGAAGACCACCAATTTCTGTGAACTCAGTGTGCAAGGATCTATATATTGTGCTTTGTGCTGCGAGACGAAGTGGATGAACTTGACAATCGCCATTCTGGATTTTGGCTTTCGCTTGTACGGTGGCTCTGAACTGTCAAAACACCTCTCAAAATGCTTGCTACGGATGCAAAAAACGGGAAAAAAAAAAGAACCCGATCCGGATTTTTTTTTTTTTTTTTTGACGGACGAACATTTTGGAGGCAGTGTGTAAACGTGATTGACATAATGTGAGGTCGTATTTATTTTTTAACGTGCGAAAATTTCGGATAAAATTTTCAGACTCTGTGTGCAATGACCTTTAAGACTAAAATTTAAAATAGCTGATAAAATTAACACTACTTGCACACTAATATTACAGTGACATAATTGCTAACAGATTTTACACTACTGTTTGAAAGTTTGGGGTCAGTTAGATTTTTTTTTTTTTTTAAGAATTTACTACATTTATTCATCAAGTATGCATTAAATTTATCAAAAGTGACATAAAAGACATTTATAGTGTTACAAAAGATTTCCAATTCGAATAAATGTTGTTCTTTTGAACTTTCTATGCATCATAGAATCCTGAAAAATAAAATTTAACATGGTTTTCATAAAAATATTAACATTTATAATAATTAGAAATGTTTCTTGAGCAACAAATCAGCATATTAGAATGATTTCTGAAGGATCATTGGTATTACTGTAAGGGTTCATGCAGGGTTATTGTAGTTAAACTAAAACCATTTATAAAAAAAATTCCTTATTACCTCAAATATTAACTGAAATAAAAATCTATATAATTTTTTTTTATTTTGTTGAACCTGATGTATAAAATAACTAAAACAAAACTGTAATAGGATATGATTGTATTCATTTTTCTTTCAGTTTTTGTTCAATTTATTACGTTTTTTTTAATGACTATATAGTTTTAGTTTTAGTTATTTTACTAATTAAAAAAAAATACTTTTAAAGTATTTTAGCACTTCTAAAACCACAAACAAAAAAGCATTTTTATTTTAAGTAAGGAAATAAATGTTACTGAAATAAAATAAAATTTAAAAAAACTTATTTTTTTATTTCATTCAATTTAATGTGCTAAAATAATTGAGACTAAGAAATTTAATTATAAATATTTTGGTTACACTTTACAATAAGGTGTCATTTGTTAACATTAACTAACGAACGAACAATGAACAATTCATTTATTACACTATTTATTAAGCTTTGTTAATGTTAGTTAATAAAAATAAAGTTATTCATTGTTTGTTCATGTTAGTTCATAGTGCATTAACTAATGTTAACAAACATAAATTGTAATTTTAATAATGCACTAGTAAATGCTGAAATTAACATTAACTACAATTAATAAATGCTGTAGAATTATAGTTAATGAACCTAAGTGTTACCGATATTTTATTATTAACTAAACACTAAAACAGATATGAAATTTAGTTAAAAACATTTTTGATCTGAGCATAGATCATTTCTTTAGATAATTCTTTAATCAACACATTTTTCTAATTTTCACATGCATCTCTTTAAAATGATTTCTACAAATCTTTATCCAGTTGTCCTGAACAGCTATAAAAGTCTAAAAGTATGGGAGTCCTTAAGCCGAAAAATAAACACATGCTGTGCTGCAAATCTATATTAGATAATTAGTTTTAAATGTTTCACATACATACTGCCTCCAGCTGAAGAATCTCCATGGAAACAATGACCTCACTTCCCTAGAAACATTTAAAGCTCCGGAGCTCTGTCACCTTTTCCAGTGCGAGTATGTGTGTGTTTCTCTCACCTGTGAGAGTTTGAGGGAACGATCTGTACAGCTGCATAAATCAGGTTTGCGTCACTCTGAGTGGAAGCGTAAACGGCCGGACGTTTAACACCTGGAGGGGGAAGTGGCTTTGTAATGTGATGGTGTTTACAGAGCATTAACACATCAGTTGGCTGAGTTCAGCTGGAGCAGGATGTTTCAGCTGCTGGTGAGGTCATTCACATGTCATTTACGGTCCATCCGTGTTTTGCACCTTCTGCGCTTGTTAATTTATGCCACTAGAGCTTTGCCTCTAACTTAGTTTGTTTTAGCAACAGCTATGCCAAAAGACCATAGCAATTATTACAGGAGATATTTAGTACTTGAACTGTTGAAAAAAATAGTGTAGGAATCTAATATTTCTTCAACCCGTTTTGTTTTAAGGAAATTCTGTGCCACCAAAAAGTTAAAAGAATGCATGAAATTGATCAAAAGTGACAAAACACATTAGTAATATTACTATATATATATATATATATATATATATATATATATATATATATATATATATATATATATATATTAGGGCTGCAACTAACGATTATTTTGATAATCGATCAGTTGGCAAATTATTTTTTGTGAGCCAAAATCATCACAATTAAAAGAACCAAAGACTTAAACTTCTTCAGTCTGTGTGCATTGAATTTATTTAGTACACGAGTTTCACAATTTGAGTTGAATTACTGAAATTACCAAATTCCTTGACACGTCTGTGTGTGGTGGCTCTTGATGCCTTGACCCCAGCCTCAGTCCATTCCTTGTGAAGTTCACCCAAATTCTTGAATCGATTTTGCTTGACAATCCTCATAAGGCTGCGGTTCTCTCGGTTGGTTGTGCATCTTTTTCTTCCACACTTTTTCCTTCCACTCAACGTTCTGTTAACATGCTTGGATACAGCACTCTGTGAACAGCCAGCTTCTTTGGCAGTGAATGTTTGTGGCTTACCCTCCTTGTGAAGGGTGTCAATGATTGTCTTCTGGACAACTGTCAGATCAGCAGTCTTCCCCATGATTGTGTAGCCTAGTGAACCAAACTGAGAGACCATTTTGAAGGCTCAGGAAACCTTTGCAGGTGTTTTGAGTTGATTAGCTGATTGGCATATCACCATATTCTAATTTGTTGAGATAGTGAATTGGTGGGTTTTTGTTAAATGTGAGCCAAAATCATCAGAATTAAAAGAACCAAAGACTTAAACTACTTCAGTCTGTGTGCACTGAATTTATTTAATACACGAGTTTCACAATTTGAGTTGAATTACTGAAATAAATGAACTTTTCCTCGACATTCTAATTTATTGAGATGCACCTGTGTATATATATACAGTGCCGTGAAAAGGTTTTTGCCCCTCCCGGTTTTTTTTTTTTTTTTTTTATTTAAATTTTTTACATATTTGTCACACTTAAAAGATTCAGATCATCAAACAAATTTTAATATTACACAAAGATAACCTGAGTAAATACAAAATGCAGTTTTGAAATGATGATTTTATTTATTAAGGGAAAAAAGCTGTCCAAACCTGCCTGGCCCTACGTGAAAAAGTAATTGCCCCCTAAATCTAATAACTGGTTGTGCCACCCTTTGCAGCCACAACTGCAATCAAGCGTTTGCGATAACTGGCAATGAGTCTTTCACATCACTGTGGAGGAATTTTGGCCCACTCTTCTTTGCAGAACTGTTTTAATTCAGCCACATTGGAGGGTTTTCGAGTGTGAAAGGACTGTTTAAGGTCATGCTACAGCATCTCAATTGGATTTAAGTCCGGACTTTGACTTGGCCACTCCAAAACCTTAATTTTGTTTTTCTTGAGCCATTCAGAGTTGAACTTGCTGGTGTGTTTGGGATCATTGTCCTGCTGCATAACCCAAGTGCGCTTGAGCTTGAGGTCACAAACTGACGGCCGGACATTCTCCTTCAGGATTTTCTGATAGAGTGCAGAATTCATGGTTCCATCAACTATGGCAGGTCCTGAAGCAGCAAAGCAGCCTCAGACCATCACGCTACCACCACCATGTTTGACTGTTGGTATGATGTTCTTTTTATGAAATCCTGTGTTGGTTTTACGCCAGATGTAACAGGAAATGCACCTTCCAAAAAGTTCAACTTTTGTCTCATCAGCCCACAGAATATTTGCCCAAAGTCTTGGGGATAATCAAGATATTTTTTGGCAGATGTGAGACGAGCCTTTGTGTTCTTTTTGGTCAACAGTGGCTTTTGCCTTGGAACTCTCCCATGGATGGTGTTTTTGCCCAGTCTCTTTCTTATTGTTGAATCATGAACACTGACCTTAATTGAGGCAAGTGAGGCCTGCAGTTCTTTAGATGTTGTTCTGGGTTCTTTTATGACCTCCTGGATGAGTCGTCATTGCGCTCTTGGAGTAATTTTGGTAGGCCGGCCACTCCTGGGAAGGTTCACCACTGTTCCAAGTTTTCTCCATTTGTGGATAATGACTCTGACCATGGTTCGTTGAAGTGCCAAAGCCTTAGAAATGGCTTTATAACCCTTTCCAGACTGATACGTCAACTATTTTGTTTCTTATCTGTTCTTGAATTTCTTTAGATCGCGGCATGATGTGTTGCTCTTTAAGCTTGCTTCACTTTGTCACACCGGTTCTATTTAAGTGATTTCTTGATTCAACAGGTCTGGCAGTAATCAGGCTTGGGTTTGGCTAGTGAAATTTAACTCAGCTTTCTAAAATAATGTGTTTAATCACAGTTCTTTCATGATTTAACAGGAGGGGGCAATTAATTTTTCATGTAGGACCAGGTAGCTTTGGACAGCTTTTTTCCCTTTAATGAAATCATCATTTAAAAACTGCATTTTGTATTTACTTGCATTATCTTTGTGTAATATTAAAATTTGTTTGATGATCTGAATATTTTAAGTGTGACAAATAATATCAAATAAATAGTGTTCTTTTTCTTCTATTCAACAAAGAATCTTGAAAAATAAAATTTATCAGTTTCTAAAAAGATATGAAGCAGCACAACTGTTTTCAACATTGATAATAATCAGAAATGTTTCTTGAGCAGATCCTTTTTGAAGAATCATGCGACACTGTAATAATGCTGAAGATGCAATTTTCCCATCACAGGAATAAATTACATTTGACAAAATATTAAAATAGAACAGTTATTTAAAATGGTAATATTTCATAATATTACTTTTTTTTACTGTATTTTTGATCAAATAAATGGTGAGCAGAAGAGACTTCTTTCAAAAACATTAAAAAAAATCTTATTGATTCCAAACTTTTGTAGTGCAGTGTCAATGAGAATTTTTTCAAATTTAATATTAAATATTTTATTGTAAACATTAGAAACAGAAAGAAATTTCAATAATCAGTACACATTTTGTTAATATCGAAAATATTCATTTAGCTAGAAATCGCTTTTTCTTAGCGATTCTGTCTTATGAATATCTAAAGATAAAATGGGTAAAAATGGACCTAATACTTATTTAAGTGTAATTGAGATACTATTATAATTTGTATTAATATATTTATATACATTTATATATTTTATTTTATTTCTATTTATTAATACTTAATATATTAAGAATTTACATATTTAATTTATTTTTAATAATCTTGTTGTGTTTTGTAATTTTTATGAGTTTTCTTTTTTTATTTAAATATATCTATATAGTTTTTATTAATTTTCTTATTTCAGTTAGTCATTTCAGTACATGAAGTTAAACTAGATAATATTTTAAATTTATTAATTTTAATTTCTTTTGACATATATTTTGTCAATTAACAAAATGTTTTTTTAATGGTTTTAGTGTTAGTTTTAGTTACCAATAATAACTTCCCTTACAGCAGTTGTGCACAAGCTCATGTTCCCTTCATAATGTGTACTAATCTTCAATATTTTTTCTCAGAGTGTGGGATGTTGTTTCTGGTGAGGTTCTCAACACTCTGATCCATCACAACGAGGCGGTTCTGCACCTGCGCTTCTGTAACGGTCTCATGGTGACGTGTTCGAAAGATCGCTCCATTGCGGTGTGGGACATGGCGTCCGCGACCGACATCAGTCTGCGCCGCGTGCTCGTGGGTCACCGCGCTGCCGTCAACGTGGTGGACTTTGACGACAAATACATTGTGTCAGCGTCTGGAGACAGAACCATAAAAGTGAGTGGGCGGGAGTGGTCAGTGTGTGGGCGTGGCTTTAGTGATGGGTGATTGGTAGCTGTAGTGTGATGATGATGTAGCTGAAAGACTTTTCGAATGTTTGCAGGTGTGGAGCACGAGCACGTGTGAGTTTGTACGGACGCTTAACGGTCACAAGCGCGGCATCGCCTGCCTTCAATACAGAGACAGACTCGTGGTCAGCGGGTCCTCGGACAACACCATCAGGTTTTTTAAATTTAATTATTTGTTGTGTATTTATTTAATTATTATATTTAGTTTATTTATTCATTTTAAATTTATTTATTTATTTTTAGATAGAGTAAAACAGTAATAATTTCTTTATCCTTAATATATTTAACATTTAATTTGGTAAATTTATCATTGGCATACATTCCATTTAAATGTTTTGGGAAATTTTAAGACTTTTTTTTTTTTTTTTTTTTTTAATATTTTTTTTAAAGAAATTTCATCTGCTCATCAAGGCTGCAATAATTTGATCAAAAATATAGTATAAACAGTAATATTGTGAAATATTATTAAAATTTAAAATAATTGTTTTCTGTGCGAATATATTTTAAAATCGAATTAATTTCTTTGATACAAAGCTGAATTTTCAGCATCATACTACATCATACTGCAGTGTTCAGTGTCACATGATCTTTCAGAAATCATTCTAATATGCTAATTTGCTGCTCAATAAACATTTCTCATTATTATGAATGTTGAGAACAGCTTCATACTTTTTTTCAGGATTATTTGATGAATAGAAAGGTCAAAAGAACAGCATTTCTTTCAAATAGAAGTCTTTTGAAACATTGTAAAGGTGTTTAATCACTTTTATCAATTTAATACATCTTTTCCGAATAAAATTAATTCATTTAATTAATTTCTTACTAGCTAAAAATATTGGTGACCCAAAACTTTTGAACAGTACTTGAATTTATGTATAAGGAGATACATAAAAAGTACCTTTTATAGGAACTGATGAGTTTTATGATCCAAAAATGACAAAAAAGAATCATAAAAGTATTTATGATAGACAATATGACTGACTTTATAAAACAAGTTTCTGAAGTCATACAAAATGTGTAGTGTGAGAAGTCATTGCTGACTGAAATCTTCCCCTTCCCCTGTTTTTCAGTAAATATTGCTTAAATTTCAATATTTACCTCACACAAAACTATCGTAAGCATTCAAAATGCTTTGAAGTGTAATGTATGGGTTGTGTAGACTTCTGTTATGATTTCTTTTTTGTCCTTGACTCCTCATTCTGCAGTCTTTATTTTTTGTTTTCCACTGAAGAAAAAAGTCATGCTGGTTTGGAATAAGTAAATGATGACAGAATTAAAATTTCTAGGTGGACTAACCCTTTAAATGCTCTATAAAACCTCTCAAATTTTTAGTTTTCCACTAAAGAAAGTAAGTCATGCAGGTTTGGTATGAGTAAATGATGACAATTAAAAAATCTGTGAATGCTCTATAAAATCTCTCAAATCTTTAACATGCGTGTGTGTGTGTTCAGACTGTGGGACATTGAGTGCGGTGCTTGTCTGCGTGTGCTGGAGGGTCATGAGGAGCTTGTGCGCTGCATCAGATTCGACAACAAGAGGATCGTGAGCGGAGCATATGATGGGTGGATAAACACACACACACACATACTCGGTCACAGCACCATCTGTTACTGACAGGCCATTCATCTGTCAAACTGGTTAATATCGAGCAGCCATAACTCACCCTCACATTCTGTCTCTTCCTCTGCAGGAAAATTAAAGTTTGGGATTTACAGGCAGCTCTGGATCCTCGGGCCCCTGCCAGCACATTATGTCTGCGTACACTCGTGGTGTGTCTGAATAATGCCATCTTCATATTTATGTTTTGTAATCTTTTTTTATATTACTATTAATCTTTTTTGTTGTTGTTGTTGTTACATTCACATATGATAAAACTAAACAACCATAAGATGTCACTGCAAGTTTATTTATTCTGCTAGTTACCTTAGAAAGTTTGAAATAATCATTTAGGTAACCTATTTGGGAATATGTTCAATATAATTCATACTTCTCAAATAAGCAGTCATCAAGTGCTACTTTAAAGCCAGTTTGCCAAGCTACAGGCTACTAGAAATAATAGTATTGAAAACACAGGAGCGTATGAGAACGTAGTGACAGGCTAAATTAAATGAATTAGTTAATCAGTTTTTATTGGAATGGTTCATTGAAACAACTGCTTCACTAAAAGTATTGCATTCCTAGCTTGTACTATTAAACGAACTTTGAAGCAAATTGATTCACTAAAAGAACTGTATTCCCTAACCTATTCACTAAAAGAATTAGATTCCTAGCTGTACTCTTAAACAAACTTTAAAACAAACCGATTCATTAAAAGAATTGGATTCCCAAACTGATTCACTAATAGAATCAGTTCCTAGCTATACTCTTAAACAAACTTTAAAACAAACCGATTCATTAAAAGAATTGGATTCCTAAGCTGATTCACTAAAAGAATCTGATTCCCAAACTGATTCATTAAAAGAATTGGATTCGCAAGCTGATTCACTAAAAGAATCTGATTCCAAGCTGTACTGTTAAACAAACTTTGAAACAAACCGATTCATTAAAAGAATTGGATTCCCAAACTGATTCACTAAAAGAATCTGATTCCCAAACTGATTCATTAAAAGAATTGGATTCGCAAGCTGATTCACTAAAAGAATCTGATTCCAAGCTGTACTGTTAAACAAACTTTGAAACAAACCGATTCATTAAAAGAATTGGATTCCCAAACTGATTCACTAAAAGAATCTGATTCCTAGCTGTACTATAAACAAACTTTGAAACCAACCGATTCATTAAAAGAATTAGATTCCCCAGCTGATTCACTAAAATAATCTGATTCCCAAACTAATTCAGTAAAAGAATTAGATTCCTAGCTATACTCTTAAACAAACTGATTCACTAAAAGAATCTGATTCCAAGCTGTACTGTTAAACAAACTTTGAAACAAACAGATTCATTAAAAGAATTGGATTCCCCAACTGATTCACTAAAAGAATTGGATTCCTAGCTACACTGCTAAACAAACTTGAATTCCTTGCTAAAGCAAATTTAAATCCGACTGATTCACTAAAAGATTTGAATTTCTAGCTATACTATTAAACAAACTGTGAAACAAACCATTTGTTTCAAAAAAAACATTTCAAAAAGAATCGATTCACCATTCAGTGAAGTTATGACTATATTCCCTTAACTCCCTGTGCTTTTAATACTAGTTTTTCTAGTAGCCTGCAGTTTGAAAAACTTGCTTCAAAGTGGTTTCCCCAGCACTAGGTGACTGCTGATTTGAGAATCATCAATTTTGTTTTGCATACGTTTCCATATACGTTAACTGCTGAGCAGCTGAGCGATTAATACGCTGCTAAAACATGTAGGTACGTCAGTAGTGCTGCGTTTACTCCTCAACACCATACTCCCCGTTTCTGACAGACCTCTGCAGTGTTTGCATGTGCGTTACTGTATGTTTTCATGTTCCTTTAAGTGTGTGTTGTCATGGTAACCTCTGCAGGAGCATTCTGGGCGTGTGTTCCGACTGCAGTT
This sequence comes from Spinibarbus caldwelli, assembly GCA_039654775.1. Taxonomy (NCBI): domain Eukaryota; kingdom Metazoa; phylum Chordata; class Actinopteri; order Cypriniformes; family Cyprinidae; genus Spinibarbus; species Spinibarbus caldwelli. The sequence goes on along the minus strand of CM077246.1, from coordinate 23,862,679 downwards.
TGATGAGTTCCAGATTATTAGCAGTTCCCATGACGACACGATCCTTATATGGGACTTCCTGAACGTCTCCACCAATGGCCAGCCGGAGAGGCGATCGCCCTCACGGACATATACATACGTCTCCAGATAGCAGGTACACACACAGCCCAGAGTTTTCAGTCATTCGCCAGATTTTATATTTCACCATGTATGATAGTTTTGGGTTTAGTTTAGCTTTAACTATGTTTGGTGGTTTTACATGTTTGTCAGAAAGCCCTGAGTGAAAAAAATGCACTGATAGTCCAAAATCTGGTTTGCAAACTTTAAATCTGACCACCAAGCATGTATTTATTTAAAGTCTTTCATTCTGTTTAGTTTTTATTAATACAATAGTGTTTATTATAGTTATAATATAGATATATAGATATATATATAGTTTGTAATATATTATTTTATATTTAGAATATTAATGTTTAAACCATAAAATATTAAATAAGTAAATACTTTTCATTGGTAGTTTTATTTATCTGTCTATTTATTAGTTTAATTTATTTATTCATTAAATACTTTTCTTTAGTTGTTCAGTTATCACTTTAATTTCCATTCATATTGTAATGGTTATTATATTTACAATTGACTTTTCATAGTTTTAAAGATTAATTTATTAAATATTTTTTTGTCTAAAATTCTATTTAGTTTTCTAGTGTTTATTATAGTTATCTTTTTATTTTATATGTTATTATTTTATATTTGTATTATTTATGTTAAAACCATAAAATATTAAATATTAAAATATTTTTCATTGGTATTTATTGTTTTCGTTTCGTTGGTACTTTATTTTCATTTATTTGTTCATTTAATATCTCTATAGTTCTGATTAATTTTCTTCATGTTGTAGGGGTTAATTATATTTGCATATGTTTATATTTTATTAGTTTGAACAACTTTTTTGTCTTTATTTATTTTTTACTTTATTCATATTTCAGTGTTTATTAAAGTGCTTATTATAGTTTATTGTCTTTATTTTATACTGTTTTATACTTTTTTATGTTATTTTGTATTATGTTGAAACCTTAAAAATATTAAATAAGAAAATATTTGTCATTATATTTTTCATTATTTATTGTTTTCATTTATTTGTTCATTAAATACTTTTCTCTATAGTTTTGTTTCTTTTTTGTTTATTTTTGATTGTTTAGAAAATGTATTTGTTTAAAGTGTTTTTGTCTGTAATTCTATTTAGTTTACATGTATATTATAGTCATTATATTGTTATTTGAAAACAATAAAATATTAAATATGAAAGTGTTTTTCACTTGTTCATATTGTAGTGGTTATAGTAGTTGCAATTTATTTTTATTCTTTTGAATATTGATTGATTGATTGTCTGTCTCATGCGTTCAGGTGTCTCTTCTGTGTGCCAGTGTGTCCTGGGAGAGCTGAGAGCTGATTGGTTGTTGACCGTGTCCGTCACAGAATGGTGCCTAAGGATCCGCCTCCTCTTCTCTATAAACTATAAACTTACACAGATTCATGCTTTGCAAAACACACACACACACACACACTAAAGACTCAAACACTCACACCATTGGGTTTCAGCACTGTTCTGCTTTATCTAGTGGGGAAAAGACAAGCACAATCACACACACGCACGTTCAACAGCTTCAAACCGTATCTGTACTATCACTGCTGCTCAAATAACCAGAAAATCTGCACTACTAATAGCTCATATCCACTCGGGGATCACTGAAGCTGGGATTCTGGGAGTGACGTACGGATGAAGGACAGGTAATTGAGACTTTGCGGACTGCTGTGCGAGACAAAGAAACTCGGATGGCAGCAAACTCTCGCGGAAATGAAAGAAAGGGTTCAGGACGTCTGCCGCCTTTGGCTTTCATGCCACATCTCTCTTCAGGACCAGGGACACACGTGTTTTTCAGGATGACGGCGTGAAGCAGAGGTCCGTCTGCATGCATTCGAGGATCAGCTGGGTGACTGTCTGCTCTGATGCTTCTTTCCCTTTCGTCTTTAGTTTTTATGATTTTGTTTTTCTATTTAATTGGCCTCTTCATCTCTCCCGTATGGTTCTGCTAGGCATTGTATGTCTTTGTCACTCAATGTCTGGTTTGATTTCTCTCTGCCTGCTTGCTCATCGAGGGCTGAATCTAGTTGTAAACAAAAATGTCTTGTCAGATTGTGTTGTATATTAAAAAAAAGAGTTTTTTTAAGAAAAAAATATTGTGAATAAAGTACTTGACCATGGTTGATGCATCAGACTAAGGCCTGAAACATACTTTACAGAAGTGCACAAATTTCTTGTGGTTCAAATGCAGTTGTGTTTTCCTCTTTGCTCAGTTTTTTCTCTTTCAGATCAACTGCTGTTGTGGCGGAGCGAAAGTTTGAAGAGAATCTTCCTGAGCAGGTTAGTTAAGCTGTTGACGTTTATAGCTGCTGCCTAAATGATAACACATGTTTTAGAGTCACAGACGTGTGAAGGAAGCTATTGGCTCCTTGAAAATTGAGGTTTGTTACTTTCACATTAATGCAACTTATGCAAGAGGTTAAGTTTGTCTAACGGGTTTTCCAAGCTTTTCCACAAAGTATGCAAAGCAGCGACATTTTAGTATCTTTGATATACTATTATTGTTTTTGTATTTTGAATTAGATTATTTATTCTTATTTCAGTTTTAAATATTTGAATTTTAGAAAGTTTTTTTTTTGTCTTTTTTTTTTTTTTTAGTTTTTTTTTATATATGTGTATATAGCATATTAATTATCAGTCTATTTTATGTATTTTTTTTTTTTTTTGTTTGTTTTAGTTATTTTAGTTTTTGAGAAATTTTGTCTTGCTACTAGCTGAAATAAAATCAGGTTAAGTATATATGTATTAATAAAAAATATATATTGATTACTTGAAATAAAATTCAAGTAATCAAAAATTATGGTTTTAGTTTTATTTAGTGATTATAACCCTGATGCGTACAGCAGGCGTTTTCAATCTTTTAGATGCCATAGACCACCAAATTTTGATAATTGATAATCTTTGTGCTAAGGACCCCAAGGTATCTTTGTAGTTTCTTGTAAAAATACTTACTTTATACTGTGGAAAATGAATATCATAAATATGTCTAAAATATTATCTGGAGAATATTTAGCTTGTTAAATTTAGTTAGTTCATTTTTATTTACATTTTATTTAATTTATTTTAATCATTTTTAAATTTGTTTTATTTTGTATTTTAATATTTTTCTTTTATTCAATTATTTTTTTCTTATTTATTTTTTATTGTTTTATTTTAATCTATTTTCAAAATAATTAATTTCTTTTTATTTTAATTTTTTTTTTTACATTTATTGTATGAAAACCACTGTATGTTTCTGACCTCAGGCCTTTCAGTTAACATTTAAGCTTAAGAAAATCCTGATTAATTAAAAAAAAAAATACAAAATAAAAAATCAGTATGACCTTTGACCCGAGCAGTTGCTCTTAAATAATGCAATCACAGCATGTCTTGCTGTTGTCAGAGCGACCACTAGGTGTCACTGAGCATCTACATTCTCTCCTCTAGATTGACCCGAGTTCATCCAGACTGAACAAGCCTGAACGTTCGTGATGAGCTGCTGGTTAAAGCGTTTGATTGATTCAATAATAAGCGGATGACAGGGCGCCGTGGGCTGGGGATTATTCCAGACTCGTGCCAAGAGAGAGAATTCTTCCAGAAATCCTGTCTTGTCTTGGTTTGTGTAATAAACACTCTGACAGAGGCGGTCCATTAGAGTGGAGCCAGTAGTCTCATTTTCTTTTAGCAGATTATGAGACTTTTTAGTTTTATCAGAGACCATTCTAAATAAATCTATGACGTCTATATAATATTGTAAATTTATAAAATGTTATCTGGAAAATATTTCGTTTCTTTAAAAAATTCTTTATGTATTTATTAATTTTGAAAATATTTATTTATTTCATACAGCTCTATACCGTTAGATGTATGTTTTAATGTTTTTTTTAAATTCATTTGAATCTCATTATTTATTTGTCTCATTTTTATTAACTCCTTTTTAAAATGTTTTTTTAACACTGTTTTTCTCTAAACTGGATTCCAGGTTGAAAACCACTGGCTTAGAGTATGTTTCTGACCTCAGGCCTTTAACAGTGTTAAGATTCAGGAAAATCATAATTGATTATCAATAATAATAATAATAATTATATATAGAGAGAGAGAGCGAGAGAGAAAACATGCATAGATGAATCCATCAAAATAAGACCAGGGAGATGTATTAAGAATGTAAATAAAGTTCTGACATTTTGACGCTGAACTGATCTACATTTGAAAAAAAAAAAAAATGAAAAAATAAAGATGTACAAACCATTTTCACTCAGAAATTGCTAGTAAATTTCATAAACCGTTACAAAGAAGCAGTAAGTCATATATTTAAATTTGAATTTCAATGTCATATATTTAAATTTGAATTTAACTTGCATAGTATTTTCTAGTAAAATATATTTCAGTAATCTTTGTTTTATTTCCAACTTAAAAAAAATATATTTTTTTTTTTTTATATTTAAAAATATATATTTTTTTAAAATATATTTAACCAAATATCAAAAATATATATATATTTTTTTTATTATTTATTTAGTTTTTTTTTTTTTACAGTGTAACCCAGTA